>CAMPQE020000429.1:0-81474 GCA_946902985.2 Meconema thalassinum
ACTAACAAAGGTAAACAACGTGTACTCTACAAAGGCTACTCTTATAACTATAAGCGTCAAAATGTAAAAGGAATAATATTTTGGCGATGCTCAAAAGAGAGGTCAAAAAGATGTCGAGGCAATCTAAAAAGTAGAAATGGTAAAGTTTTAAGTGTGAGTGATCATCAATGTGGTGCACCAGATGAAACACTGTTGGTGTCAACAATGAATCATGACAATGCTAAAAAGCCAGTACGAGAAAAAAATGTTGCTACTCAAAATAGTGCAGTGTTTATTGAGCAACATTTAACCCCTGCTGTAAAAGTTATGTTTAATCCATCTTCCACATCTCAAGAGTCATCAACATCACAAACTATGCAAAAGGTTGTGTTGTTGTTGTTGTTGTTTTAAGGGGCTGAACTACAAGGTTATCTACCCTTCATATGCAAGAGAATCAAAAAGGACTAAATAGTAATAGAGAAAAAAGAAATGTATTTTGAATGTAACTATTGTACAAGTACTTATATTAAATAAATAAAAATATTGTATGGGTATTGTCTGTTTTTTCTTAATTGCTATACCCACGTCCTACTATAGTAATGCCATTGTTAACCATCAACAATCTCCACCTATGTTCAGAAAGAAAGTGATCTTAAACAATACACTCTATCTATGGTTTGTGTACCGAGTATCATAATAATACAGTGTCGTCAAGCCATGTTCAGGCAATAGTAATGTTAGGTAAGGGGTTCGAACCCTTGCTTCCTTGTACAGGATTAGTTTTTACTCAACAGCAACCCATAATACTATACTTTGAAACATGTCACATCTCATTGCAAAATGTCACCTGTATCGTTTTCTAAGACCCCAGCTGCTGGCTAGTAGTTAGCAGACAGTGCAACAGAAACAGTGTCACCATGTTCATTCTTAAAAAAAATTCAACATTTATTATTCTTTTTCTTATTATTGTTCATTAAGAGTAGTGTAAAGTTGTCTTTGTGACGTAACGGATATAATAGTTAGCTGGCACTCTAAAGCTCTTGAGTTCAATTCGAGCTTTAACATAAAATTTTAAAAGTATATTAGAACTAAAACAGGTCTACTCAGTCTCGGGTGATCCAAATAAGTAAATATGGTTTAATTCACACTTTAATGATAGAACACGACGGGTTTTTATTTTTTTAAATAATGATAGCCATTTGTTCATTTTTTTTTTCATTTTCACATTTCACACATTGCCATTTGTCAATTTTCCATGTACACAATTTGAAAATGTCAGTTTAAAGTTTTTGGATTTCATGATACGGAAGCAAGAATATTCCATTTTGTTGTTTACACATTTGTCAATTTCCCATTTACATTTTTTAAATGTCAGTTTTAAGTTTTTAAATTGTGTTGATATGGAAACATGGATTTCCTATTTTTTTTCCATATCACAGACGACACGTTTATGATTTAGTCCATGCTGAAAGTTTAGTTTTGTAAAACACACATTTGCTGATTAAAAATTTTCTTGAAATCACCTTAATGAAAGTGCTTGGCCATGGCAATAGTGCATTCTCTTTCTGTTTGTTTCCAAAAACGTATAGGCCTAGTACTACTACTACTGTAGGTAAGACTGTTTTACAAAATAACACCTATCTACCGCTGCATTAAAAAAAACACAAGTGTTAAAAAAACAACTACAGTATACTATTTACCATTTGCTATATACATTAAATACCCCACCATCCTACCTTGCCGTGTTTGCTTTGGTTGAACAATTAATGCTACCCACACACACACACACACACACGCTTTCTCTCTCTCTCTCTCTCTCTCTCTCTCTCTCTCTCTCTCTATCATTCTATCTATAGTCATACATTCACACAACCATACCTGTCTTTGAAAAACAAATACAACCACGCTATTTATCCTTGACATGCACACTTATCCCAAATAACTTTTAGTTATACATTTAACATTTACTATTACAAAAAAAAATGTTTCCACTATTTACAATTACAAAATTAATATTTACAAAATACTAAATCTACTGGTTACAAAAAAGCCATGTCTCTAAACAATAAAATATAGAAGTCACACCTCCACCTCGTGGTTATAACCCTATGGTAGGCTAATGCATAGGTCATTCATCTGCACTCAATTGCTATCCATCAAGGTAAAAGTTCATTTTCTCTGTTCCACAAGATACAAATTTGATTGCTGGATTGTATCCAGCACTGTTTATGCGATATAGCTTTGTCAGTTCATAAAACCGCTAGGTAGTTCTCTACATATAGCAATTTTACCACTGTTCTACCTACGCCTTTTGCTCTTTTGGCTTTCTTACAGTCTAGTGTGTGATAGACAGCATTAACTGTATATCAAACCCAGTTCACCTTTGTATTTGTAATCCAAGTAATAATTTGAAAAGACACAAATGTAATCAGTTTTGAACGTTATCTCTGTTTTGTTTTGTTTAATATGTTTATGACATGCATATTAACCTGAAATCGAACCCTGGTGAAAAGGCTAACAGCTTAACCACTACACCACCATGTCCTTGTTTCTTAGTTTGACTCGTTCTAGGCCTCAGACCTGGAAATCGAGTTAAGACCACCAGTACAAGAGCTAAAAGTGCTTAACACTGCAACACAAAATGGATAGCTGGTAACATTATACAACCGGAAATGATTATATTTCTGTTAGCAATGCATTTTGTCATCAGCCTACTGTCTGAGCACAGACAGCAACACAGTTTAGTTTAGAACAAGCAAGTGTGTGTGTATAGATTATTAGCCTCAAGTATTTAAAGCTTGTTGTGTGTAGCGACCATCTTGTCCCGGTAACCACTGAGCATTTTTGTGTTTTAGCTATCCTCTTTAACCAATCAATTAAAGATAGTCTACTCTTAATTCTTGAATCGATAAATCAGAGTTTGTGTACACCGTTCGTCATTTATTAACCCATAACTGCAACCTATACTCTCTCTATACTGCAGTTTGATCTGAAAAACAAGTTTCAATGGTAAAAGGCTTGTCAATCACCATACATGTAGCCTACACTAATTCTTTCTCTACCTAGCTATGTTTCATCACACACATGGTAAACATCTCACATGTTCGTATCCGATTATTAGTTTATAAAATCTCAGGTCGATGACCTTGATGTATTGGGTATTTTGAGTAAATTCATTGGTCATGGGAAAGGGTTGAACATTCTAAGTCCTACAACACCTCACATGTTGATATTCGATTATTAGTTTATAAAATATTAGGTCAATGACCTTGCTGTTTTGAATCCTTTAGGTAAATTCGTTGGTCATGGACAAGGGTTGACCATCCTGAGTCCCATGACACCTCACTTGAGCCTCTCTGATTATTAGTTTATAAAATCATAGGTCAATGACCTTGCTGTTTTGAATCTTTTGCGTAAATTCATTGATCATTGAAAAGGGTTGACCATCCTGAGTCCTATAACACCTCACTTGACCCTCTCTGATTATTAGTTAGCGAGATATTAACAAAAGTGCAGTTAGGCCCTTTTGACATAAATAAATAATATATTCAAAAACAGAATGTCACCTCAAGTCCAACGACCTCTCGTACAGGTCCCTAGCCCTATTGATTCATGAGATATTAAAAAGCTAATGACCTTAAATCTTTTGGGTAAATTCGTTGGTCATGGAAAAGGGTTGACCATCCTGAGTCCCATGACACCTCACTTGAGCCTCTCTGATTATTAGTTTATAAAATCATAGGTCAATGACTTTGCTGTTTTGAATCTTTTGGGTAAATTCGTTGATCATGGAAAAGGGTTGACCATCCTGAGTCCTATGACACCTCACTTGACCCTCTCTGATTATTAGTTAGCGAGATATTAACAAAAGTGCAGTTAGGCCCTTTTGACATAAATAAATAATATATTCAAAAACAGAATGTCACCTCAAGTCCAACGACCTCTCATACAGGTCCCTAGCCTTATTGATTCATGAGATATTAAAAAGCTAATGACCTTAGATCTTTTGGGTAAATTCGTTGGTCATGGAAAAGAGTTGACCATCCTGAGTCCTATGACACCTCACTTGACCCTCTCTGATTATTAGTTAGCGAGATATCAACAAAAGTGTAGTTAGGCCCTTTTGACATAAATGAATAATATATTCAAAAACAAAATGTCACCTCAAGTCCAACGACCTCTCATACAGGTCTCTAGCCTTATTGATTCATGAGATATTAAAAAGCTAATGACCTTAGATCTTTTGAGTAAATTCGTTGGTCATGGAAAAGGGTTGACCATCCTGAGTCCTATGACACCTCACTTGACCCTCTCTGATTATTAGTTAGCGAGATATTAACAAAAGTGCAGTTAGGTCCTTTTAACAAAAAATAATAATATATTCAAAAACAGAATGTCACCTCAAGTCCAACGACCTCTCATACAGGTCCCTAGCCTTATTAATTCATGAGATATTAGTTTTGGATCTTTTGGTAATTTAAAAAAAAATAACTCATCTATAAATCATTATTCAAAAACCCCGCCCGCTTACAAAAACCCAAGTGCTCATGCGTAAAAAAAACAAAAAACAAACATGTTAATTCATAGTAGCAATCGGCTCTTCACATGCGTTTCATGTGGAACAACGTTTAATTTCATCATAGCATTAGAGACCATGGGCCAGTCCATAGGGACCAGTCCAAAGGGACGGTCTAAAGGGATCGGTCTAAAGGGACTCATCCATAAGGACCTGTCAACAAGGACCTGTCCACAAGGACCTGTCCACAAGGACTCGTCCACAAGGACCTGTCCACAAGGACTCGTCCACAATGACCCGGCAACAATGACCCCGCCAACAATGACCCGTCAACAATAACCCATCCACAGGGATCCGCTCCCCCACCCTCTTACAAAAGCCATGAGTGGGCATGCGTAAAAAACAAAGAACATGCATGTTAATTCATAGTGACTATCGACCGAACACATGCACTTTATGTAGAACAACGTTTAAATTCATATCGGCATTCAAACTCTCACATGTTGCAATTGGAAAGAGAGATTCTCTAAAAAATTTAATGTCACCCCTAGTAGGGGTAGGTTTTATTTTTTGGGGTTGAAATATGTTGTCCATTGGAAAGGGGGTGTTAGCCCGAGTTCAACAACACCTCATTCGTCAAAATCCGACCATGCGTTCGGGAGATATCGCGTCGCCGCCATCTTGTGAGGAGGGAAGGAGGAGGAGGGCCTTGAACCCGTACAAAACCACTACTCGCGGTTATTAGCTGGAGGTTCCTTTGTGTGGGTTGCACTCTCCTCTTCGGGATCACGGTGGGACTGACGATGGTCCTCGATGCTCCTGTGTCGATTAGCATGGGCCAGCTCCCTCCGTTGACGACTCCGTCGACCATCAGGCTGCTATTATCCCTCCGTAACTGCGTCACACGAACTTGGACTGCCGGGGCTTGACGACTGTCACAAGCCAACCTTTGCCCCCCAAGGCTGGCTGATACTTGCTTTCCTGGGCCGCGCGGTTTCCCTACGACTGACTGTCCCGTCGGAAACCCATGGCGGTGGCGATCACCGCAGTCCTTGCTCAGGTGGCCTCTCTTACGGCAGGTCCAGCAGGTCAGTAGTCCTCATCCGGGCCGCCTCTCCAGATGTCCTTCCGCTATGTTTTTGTTGGTGGTACTGCGACTCTTGAAGAACCGGCCTAGCACCTCCATCAGTTTATCGGCCAGGGGCTTGGTCTTGTCGGCTTTGGCTGGTTCGTCGACGTCCACCTGACGCACCCGCGCGCGCATTCTAGATACCTGCTTTGCCATCTCGAACTCAAGTGCGTGGCTCAGCGCATCTGCCAGGGTCTTATTGCGCGCGAGTCGCAGCGCCTGTTGAGTGTCCGAGTCCCGTAGCCCTTCGGTGAAGGTCTGCGTTGCAATCTGTTCCAGAAAGTCGACCGGCGCTGTTGGATAGGCAAGCCTTACGAGGCGTGCGATGTCAATCTCGAATTCCTGCAGGGTTTCCGCGTCCTTTTGTACCCGGGTCCGGAGCTGCATCTGGTAGGCCTGCTGAAGATGGCTATCTCCATATCGGGACTCCATATGGGCGATTAGTGAAGCGTAGTCCTGGGACCCAGTCGGGATGGCCTGAAGGACGTTAAGGGCGTCCCCTCTCAGCGCTACAATGAGAGCTGTAGCCTTTTCCGTGCTGTTCCAGTTGTTTATGGAACAGGCTGCCTCGAACTGACGTAAGTAGGCGCTCCACGGGACCTTTCCGTCGAAGGTTGGGGGCGTCACTCTGCTATGTCCCGTTCCTGATATTCCCGGTGTAACGGTGGGCGGGCGTTGGCGCAGCTCGGCAACTTCCTCTTGTAGAACGTTGAATCTCGCTTCCATCCCCGTCGGCGGGCGTTGGCTCAGCTCAGCAATTTCCTTTTGTAAAGCGTTGAATTTCTCTTCCACCCATGTCAGTGGGCGTTGGCGCAGCTCGGCAACTTCCTTTTGTAAGGCGTTGAATTTCTCCTCCACCCCCATCAGCGGGCGTTGGCGCAGCTCGGCAACTTCCACTTGTAAGGCATCGAACTTCTTTTCCACTGCCGTGACATCCTCACGCAGACCCAGTTCTAATTTCTTCAAGTCCTGTGTCAACTTTTTCTGACCGTCTTCCAACCTCTTCTGGCCATCCTCTATCCTCTTCAGGTCCTCCGCTACCTTATTATGACCGTCTTCCATCTTCTTCTGGCCGTCTTCTAGTTTGGCAGTTAGGTCCTCGGCTAACTTCTTCTGGCCGTCTTCCATCTTGGCTTCCATGCCACTTAACTTTTCTAGCAATGCTGAAAATTGCGCCTCCATTTTAGATGTTTGTCTTGTAAAGGGCATGCACTCACAGGAAAATTTAAAAAAATGACCTGCTCGGGTTTTGAAACCAGGACCGTCAGGTGTTGTGCTTGTGTTTGAGTTCATAATCCGGCTTCTGACACCAGTTGTTACGTGCCACCCCCCTAGTGGCACTTTTGTTAAGTGGATTACGGTAGGTTGAAGCACAACACAGATTGTTCCTTTAAAGAAATAATTAACTTTATTGCGGCCAGAAAGATACACCACTCAACAGCAAATACAAGCAATTAGAACCTTACTCCAGTTTCCTCAAGTCTCTTCCTTATGGAGCGCTCTTGCCCCTTTCACTTAGTCATGCAGCTAATCCTCCACTAATGAGGCCTGTGGAATACCTACACTTCTTCCTTATGTACACAAACTACAGTTACTTACGATAACCTGCTACACGCTGCTTCGCTGTCCACAAGCTGGGAAACAATGTCACTTGATTTCGTAACTCGCACGGCATTTCGCCACAATACCTCTGTCGCTCAGTGAAATCACACTCGCTCAAAACACAGGCAGTCCCCTGTATGCTTCTCACTCCCTCGCTGTCAAGAGAATCAGCTTCACTAGGGGTTTCGCAAGTCACGTCACCACAATTCTGTCGCTCAGGATAAACGCTCGCACTAGCTTGAAATACACACACTCTCTGCTTGACAGGTCGCTCTTATATAGCAGGCCGGTGACTCAATAAATACTTCTAGACCCATCCAGGGTTCACGGCTTCTCGAGGTTTCCATCACTGGCTGGGCCACGAATATTCTGGACCATCCCTTTGTCCTAGTAGTCCTGTTGCGTAAGGAGTACGCAATACACTGAGGCAGAGCACAGCCCAGCCCGGGGGCAGTTGTGACTCATGCGGCGAGCGACGAAACAAACTCACAGCCGTAACAATAATATAGGCCAACTAATGGCTACACTGAGCTCTGCTGCACGTCTGAAAACAAAGGGAAACTACAGCCGTAGTGCTATTCCCGAGGATATGCACCTCTCTATGTATAATTACATGTGATGAGTGCCTCCTCCCTTGTAAAATTTCAATCCGGAGGTAAACTAGTCCCCCGTTCGGATCTCCGCTTTGGGACTACTCGAGAGGGGGTTAACTTTACAGAAGTGACAATGAGGAAATCTGACATTTTACGGATCGGTGCGTGAAATGTTAGAAGTCTGCTAGGAAGTGGAAGGTTAGAAAACTTAGAAAGGGAAATTGATAGGTTGAGGTTGGATTTGGTTGGGATTAGTGAAATGCGCTGGCAGGAAGAACATGACTTTGGTCAGGAGACTATAGGGTCATTAGCACTAAATCAAACAATGGCCAAGCTGGGGTTGATATCATATTGAGAAGGAAACTTGGACAGCGGGTGGAATATTATGAGCAATATATTGAACGGTTTGTTGCAGCGAAAATCAATACAAAACCTACGTGCACCACAGTGGTAGAAGTCTATATGCCTACCAGTCAAGCTGATGATGAAGATGTTGAAAGGGTCTACGAAGAAATCGATGACATTCTGAGGTATATAAAGGGTGACGAAAATGTTATAGTAATGGGAGATTGGAATGCTGTGGTAGGAAAAGGAAGAGAAGGGAAGATATTTGGAGATTTCGGATTAGGTGAAAGGAATGATCGAGGAAGCAGGCTGATAGAATTCTGCTCCGAGCATGAGTTGGCCATAGCTAACACCTTACTCAATAACCATAACAGAAGAATATACACATGGATGAGACCAGGAGATACAGGGCGTTACCAAATCGACTTCATTATGGTCAAGCAGAGGTTTCGAAACCATATTTTGGATTGTAAACCATATCGCGATGCTGACATAAACTCTGACCACAATCTGGTTGTTATGAAATACAGATTTAAGTTGAAGAAACTGAAGAAAAGTCATAAGCCAAAAAGTTGGGCAATAGACAGACTGGAAGAGAAGGGTGTAAACAAAAGATTCAAGAAGAGTATAAAGAAAGGACTAATGAAAAACCCTAAACAAACTTCAATTGCAGACGAATGGGCACTTTTGAATAATGAAATAACAAAATCCGCAGAAGAAAACATTGGTAGGAAAGAAAGAATAGGCGGAAAACCGTGGATCACTCAGGATATACTAGTCTTGAGGGATGAAAGGCGGAAACACAAGAATGTAAGAGATGAAAAGGGGAAAGCAGAATACAGACGTCTGAGAAATGAGGTCAACAAGAAATGCAAGAAAGCGAATGTAGAATGGTTGAAAGAGTAATGTGCAGGTATAGAAAATGGTCTGAAATTAATAATAATAGACACAGCTTTTCGAAGGATTAAGAATACTTTTGAGGAAAAGAAGACTAACCCGCTGTGATATTAGGGACACAAATGGAAAGCTTCTAACAGGGAAGAAAAGGTTGAGAGATGGAAAGCTTACATAGAGTGTTTGTATAAGGGAAAGGAGATTGAGAATCATGTAATGGAAAGGGAGGAGGAAATTGATGAGGATGCAAAAGGAGATTTAATATTGAGATCAGAATTTGACAGAGTATTGGAGGACTTACGCAGGAACAAAGCACCAGACATAGATGGTATACCGATTGAGTTGCTACACTGCATAGGAGATCAAGGTCTGATCAAGTTATTTCATTTGGTGCGTAGGATTTATGAGACAGGTGAGGTACCCCCTGATTTCAAGAAGAATGTTATCATCCCTATACCAAAGAAAGTGGGAGCTGACAGATGTGAAGATTACTGTACAATTAGCTTGATTACTCATGCTTCAAAGATCATGTCTGGAATAATTTACAAGAGGATGGAAAGCCGGATAGAAACGGAGTTGGGTGAAGACCAGTTTAGTTTCAGGAGAAATGTATAATAGGAACAAGGGAAGCTGTAGTAAGTCTTAGGCTGATTTTGGAATGTAGAATTAGGAAAGATACGAGAACGTTCATGGCATTTGTAGACTTAGAAAAGGCTTTTGATAACGTTGATTGAACTACATTGTTTGACATTTTGAAAACTATTGGAATAAATTACAGGGATAGGAGGGTGATCTACAATCTACATAGAAACCAGACAGCAGTCATTCGAGCTGAAGGACATGAGAGAGAAGCTGGTATTCAGAAAGGTGTAAGGCAAGGCTGCAACGTATCACCCATACTTTTCAATCTTTACACTGAACAAGCAATGAAGGAAATAGGAGAAAAATTTAAAGTGGGAGTGAAGATTCAAGGAGAAATAATTTCCAACACTGAGAATGCAGCCGAAACAAATCATAGACCACTATGGACATCAAATTGGCAGGTGAAAAGCTAAAGGAAGCAGGAGACTTCTGTTACTTAGGAAGCAAAATAACCAGTGAAGGACGAAGCAAAGAGGATATAAAAAGTAGGTTGACTCAGGCAAGGAAAGCATTTCTACAGAAATGGAATGTGTTGACATCAAATATAGATTTAGGTATTAGGAAGTCATTTTTGAAAGCCTTTGTCAGGAGTGTGGCACTATATGGAAGTGAAACTTGGACTATTGGTGCAGCAGAATAGAGGAGAATTGAAGCATTTGAAATGTGGTGTTACAGGAGAATGATGAAGATCAGATGGATAGATAGGGTTACAAACGAAGAGGTATTAAGACGAGTGGGAGAGGAGAGATGTTTCTGGCGACTGATAATGAAGAGAAGAGATAGGTTGGTAGGACACAAACTAAGACACCCAGGAATAGCAAGCTTAGTTATGGAAGGAAGGGTCGAGGACAAGAACAGTAGGGGTAGACCAAGGTTAGAATATGTTAAACAGATTGCCTCGGAGGTAGAGTGTGGTAGGTATGTAGAGATGAAACGATTAGGTCAAGACAGGGAGGCATGGAGGGTTGCATCAAATTAGTTAAAAGACTGAAGACTCTAACAATAACACCCTTATTTCATATTCTAAAATTACTGTTCATTATCACTACTGCACCGGAAGTATACTTGAAAGGGTTTCCAGTTCTTGGCAGAGATTTCACAATACCGGCCGTATTGTTTTGCGAAATACGTGTCTTTATTCCTTGCTCATTCAACGACGGCAGTCATGTTTGTCATGCGTGACGAACCCCATGGGTGCATATATAGCAAACATACCTAGTAATTATTGGTCTAGACAAACTTCGCGTTTTCTTGTTGCAAGATGCGTTGAGTTGGCAATATTCTATTCGGCCCATAATTCACCTGGATAACGACGGGCACAGCTGAAATCTAAGACGTGATCTAAAAAGGGGATGGCGGGTGCGCTATAGACAGCGGAGGAGAAAACATTATAATACATCCTATCAGTAGTGCCCGACTTCGTCCGGTGGATTTATTTGTTTTATGGATGATAATGAATACTACTACAGAATTGGAGTGCTCAAGGGTAAGGATCGGAAAGCACCAACGCTTATTGCAGCTGATAATCCCAGTATTATGGGGTTTGAAACCATTTTTCAGTGTTGCCAAACTTTTGTAACCCCAGTATACTGCACCAACACCATCGCCCTTATACAGAGGCATACTATTGCCATGATGATAACTGTTTTAAGGGGCCTTGCACTAATTACTCCCCGTGATGCAATTTATAAGCGGCTCGCAATTCTGCACCAGAACACTGGTAGGGGCGTCGTGATGCAGCCCGCATTGCCAGGCAACAATAGACTTAGTTATTATAGAAGCTGTTCGGGAGCGCTTGTTCTTTCGACTTACTGAACAAAAATCAATCTTTAAGGTTACCTGAGAGGTGCAGCTTAATGCTACATAGCCTAAACTATTCCTCTAGAATCTGGCTATCATATACAAAAATAATTTTTCGAATCCGACTGGTAGTTCCAGAGATTAGCGCGTTTAAACACATACACAAACACACAAGCTCTTAAGCTTTATTATATTAGTATAGATATCATTTCCACATTATTATTCATCATTACACAAAGTATTTCGACTGAGTTCAGTAGTAGTAGAAAATTTTACTCTACGGTATGTTTTCACCTCCTATTGTGCCCTTTCAGTAAGAAATATGCAAATCACAGTATGCCAGCAATGCTCAAATCGGGATTTTCGGGGTTTTGGTACGTTCTCCCACTCTGTGACTTACACATTTTGGATTAAATAGAGGATACACTTCCAAAAATAAAAACAAAATCAACTCCTATTATAAAACATTTAATTAACTAAAATTATGGCGCTACAAACAAATAAACAAATCAACTACTGACCAATCCTTCTAACTTGTTCAAAGTGAACAAGGAACACATAAAATCAAACAAATATCATATTAAAACACATGGTTTCCTTCAAACCAACAAAAATTATAATTCTTTTCACTTCCATAAAGCGTCCCTTTAAAGTTCAATACAAACGCGAGCTCCCTTGGCTCGATACTTTCACAAATCTCAAAATCATTTTTTTAATGTTTTTTTATGAGCTTCTTACAATTAAAACAATATATCATTTTATTAAAAATAAATGTTATTCCTTTATTTAAATTTTTGGGTATCTCACAATGTTCTCAACGTTACCATCTCTCTCAAGATAACACATTCACTACGGTGATCGGGAAGATACTTGTGTACTCCAGAGTTACCGAAGACTACTTGAACAAACTCAAAAATTATGATTACTCCCGGAATCTAATTGTCCTCAGTGAACTCGTGAAATCCTACATCAATACGAGATAGAATTGCGTCTTGACGGTGCTCTTAAAAGTTTGCAAATTATCGTGGATGTAGGTGGATACCTAAAGAAAGACACAAAGGTCGACATACTAAAAGCGGTAAGTGTCATCAAGAAATGTTTTATGGCACTGAAGACTACTCAAGTATGTAAAGGTATGGAAAAGGAATCGTATCAACAAGAGGTTAGTGAAGGTCAAATACCAGACATGCACAGAGAAGACAGCAGTTTCGCGGGACAAGTGGCGACATCTGTCGGCAGAACACATGACCCTGAAGTCGGCAAACAGATACTACCGACATCCAGTGGTCAAACGTCGGAAGCGGAGGAAAACGAGGCTGAACTGGCTAGAGAATGCATGCTACAAGCGACATCTGATGATCTAGTGTGCAACTTGTTTATAGATGCAGAATTGGAAGCTAAAATAGAAGATAAGATCTCATTTCAAATGCAATCTGTGAGGGAAAACTTATCAAATCAAATTAAAACAATGATCAAAGAGGAAATTCTCATCACATTTCCACAAATACATGAACTTTCCCACGGAATTACAACACTGAATATAGCAAATCAATATGAGAAGAGTACAAGTAGCGCTCAAGGTCATGGAGCAAATATACTTACTCCCAGGAAAGAGATTGCAATACTGAATGCAAAACCACCACACAATATTGGAAAGAACGAAGGTACCACCGATAGCAGCCCACAAGACGAGGTCCAAAACGAAGAGAGGGGAAAAAAAGAAGAAATGTCTGAACCAAATCAAACCGAATGGACCGAAGTGGTGCAGAGGCGTCGTGTGCAAAGGGATCAACGCTCCCCAACCCAGGAAGAAAGCGCACACAGAAGGGAATATGTGAAAGGCACCAGACAAGGAGTCACAAGACTTAAAACTGCAGAAAAGAGTGCGTGGCTTTACGTCTCAAAACTGAGCCAAGACACTTCCCCAGAGGACTTAACTGCGTATCTGCAGGAAAATGGAGTGGAAGGAGTGATCCACTGTGACGTAGTGAACCAGAAAATTGGCAGCAGAGCTTTTAAAGTCGGCATACCCTTTAATAAAAGAGATTTGGTCTACAACTGCAACTTCTGGCCTACGGACGTCTATTGCCGGCCCTTTCGGCAACCCTGGAAGTTCAGAGGCTCGCGCCAGTAGGACGAGGATACTAACGTGGAATGTAGAAGGGCTGCGAGGTGCAATGAACCTCCTATCACGAGAAATCCCAAGCGAATATGACATCTGTATTCTCACGGAGACTATGATTAAAGAAGAAAAGAGATTCGACGTCCCCAATTTCTACAATGTTCATGCATTTGCGAGGCAGTGCAGGGAGAGGGGAAGACCATCAGGTGGCGTTGCCTGCATAGTTAAGCCTAAAATGGCCCCGATAAAGTTATTATGGAAAGAAGAGGACATACTAGTCGTGGAAACGAAAATCGGTGTAATAGTGGCGGCCTACTTCAATCCCAACCAGACCGCCCCGGACATAATAGACCACCTTGGAGCTGCACTGAATACATTCCCAGGAAAAAGAAAGACTGTCCTTGCCGGAGACTTAAACTGCAGAATGGATCAACAAAACGCAAAGAGTGAAGAAGTTTTCAACTATCTAAGCCTAGAGGGTTTTAAAATACGGAACAAAACTCATGACTGGACGTACATAGGCCCCAACGGGACCAGCACAATAGACTTAATATGCACAAGAGGAACACTCGAAACAAGGAACGCAAGTACAATTAGGTCGGAGGGTGCTATTATACGCAAGCACATACCAGTGAGCCTAGAAATAGATGGAGAGACTGCATCACCGGCGCAGCTACCACGCCTTCACACGGGAGAAAGGCTAAACCTTGGTTCGATGAGTCGTGTTTTATTCAAAGGAAGGAAACCCTAGGCAAACTCCACAACATAAGAGTCACAAAAGACAACAAAGCACTGGAAGAATACCGACAACACAGGAAAACCTACAAAGAACTGATTAAAAAGAAAAAAAGGGACTTCATAGAAGAGACGCAAAGAGCGGTCATTGCAGAAGCAGAAACAGACCCATACCGTGCCCTGAGGCCAAAGATCCATAGCTTCCAACCAAACATATCATTGGAGACATGGGAGGAGCATATCAAGAACGTCACCTGTGCAAAGGAGACTAGACCCGAAACCAGGCCCCCAGAAGAACGCGATGTGTCAGAACCCATCAAAGAAGAAGAGATCACCATGGCCATACAGAAGAAAAGAAATAATAGATCCCCCGGACCAGATGGACTAAGGAATGAGCATCTAAAACGAACTACTGAGGAACTGGTACCGATATGGACGGCCCTACTAAACAAATGCTTGGAACTCGGGCAAATACCAAACGAATGGAAGAAGTCAACCATCAAGCTACTATACAAAGGAAAAGGGAGTACTGACGACCCAAATTCATACCGGGGAGTAGCGCTGGAATCCGCAGCCCTAAAGCTACTAACAGGAATATTGACAGCGAGAATATACGAAAAAATAGACCCAATACTACCAGAAGAGCAATGTGGATTCAGGAAGCATAGATCGACAACTATGGCTGCAGGAAGCCTATTACGGCACATAACAACAACACTAGAGAAACCCAAGAGCAAACTCTATGTAGTCTTTGTTGA
Organism: Meconema thalassinum; assembly: GCA_946902985.2. Taxonomy (NCBI): domain Eukaryota; kingdom Metazoa; phylum Arthropoda; class Insecta; order Orthoptera; family Tettigoniidae; genus Meconema; species Meconema thalassinum. Next base: position 15,116 of record CAMPQE020000429.1, read on the forward strand.
CTTCACGAAGGCTTTTGACCTGGTAAACAGAAAGCTGCTGATACATAAGCTGGAAACACTCATAGGTAGGTCAAGGCTGACGACCCTTATATCGAACATATTGGCAGAAAACTATATACAAGTGCAGGACGGAGTTGGACAAACCAAATGGATGATACAAACGAATGGAGTACTTCAAGGGGACCCCCTCAGTCCCATTCTATTCAATGCGCTCTCACACGATGCAGGAGACAAAATAAAGGAATCGACTGAGTCCAAACTGTATATATACGCAGACGACATGGCAATCGCCTCAGAACAGATAAAGGATTTGCAAGATGCAATCAACATACTAAGCGAATGGGCCCTGGAAAACGAACTAACAATCAACGAGGACAAGACTGAGATGGTCGTCTTCCGGAACGGGGGCAGGTCAGCGGAATCAGACCAAGTGCTATGCAACGGCAAGGAACTGAAGAAAGTAAACAATTTCAAATACCTCGGCCTCACGCTCCAGGTAACAGGCCGAAGCTTCAGAATACATACAAGAGCGAAAGCGGCCGCAGCAGTGAAGGCCATAAACGACATAAGCCATATTACCCAAATATCGCTGGAAACAGCAATGATGCTCTTCCGAGCCAAGGTCATACCCGTACTAACATACGGTCTGGAGCTTACATGGGAGTTTCTCAACTACAAACAGCTGGAGGAACTCGAAAAGGTGAAATCTAGGTTCCTCAAAAGAGCCCTCGGAGTCTCCAAGTCAGCCAAATCTCGGCTGGTATATGAACTGGCGAGAGAAACGTTCCTAATAGAGGACCTTCGGTCACTTTTACTGCTGCCTTCCACAGAAAGCTTCAGAAAATTACTCCAGGATCTGCAAAGCAAAAGGCTTGACATTCCGAAGGAATTCTACGCGACTGATGCCATGGTGGACAAAAGATGGATGCAACCCATATCCGAAATGAGACACGTCGTGACGAGACTCGCAGTTCATGGGTTCCACCATAAGGTCTGCTCACGAAAGACATTTCATGACCCGGATGAGAGGTGTATATGTGAGCTGTGTAGGAACGAATGCGGCAGGTACCATATCACGACATGCCCCAACAGAACTTTATCAATAGTGGCTTATAGTAAGGACTAGAAGCGAACCATAGTATCTAGTAAGTGTACATATCTCTAACATGTAATATGGCCAACTGGCTGCAATAAATGCTATTATTATTAATACAACATTACATAAGGGATTTTATTTATTTATTTGTCTTAAAGACCATTATCATATAAGAAAGCTACGATCTGAACTGGCAAGCGGTACTTTATCTTTAAGAACCTCGGTTCGAATCCCGGGTCATTAACAAACTCTAAACACTCATGGTATATTATTACTTCCACAGACGGTCTTCTCCGACCTACCGCCTTTCAATAGCGAGCGGTCAGACCGTAACACTTGACGTGATTTATGGCCTAGGAGGGGAGGCTCTATGTCTCGTCTCGAGACAGCTACATTCATGCTTTTAAAACAGCTATTTCCTTTCCACAGTTCTTTGAACAGACCTGACGTTTCTTTCATTCACTTTTTAACAACATTATATAGGTTCATAGACCACTTTCGTAACCTTGGCATTTATTAATTATGAAGTGTCATCATTGATGGGTAAGAATAATTCAATACAACGACGATATTTAGGGGCTTCCACAACTATACGAGTCTAGGTTCGACTCTCTCAACTGCCTCGGGAACCAATCCCATACTGGAGGACTTACAACAATTCAGCGTTTAAAGGCGACCTCGGTCTAACCTGCGCTCATCAATACAACAAATACGCTCCTTATTGTTTAATACAATATAACACACATGGCCTCGGGAACCAATCCCATACTGGAGGACTTATCATAACTCAATTACCACAATCAACTGTCCCTCACAATTAATTTACCAAGTATATTTAGATTCAACGCCTTCCTAGCGTGATAATTTACTTTAATGTGCGACAATGCGCTATACATTACTTTAAAGCCTAGCGTCTTCCAAAGAACTGATAAATTCAAAATCAACATTTGATCTACATCTCAATTTTTTTTATATTAATCCTCTCCCGTGACAATAATCGCTATACTTTAAGAACATGTATTCATACCATGTCTTTATTCCTTTACAAAAGCTCAAAAGCTATTACTTTCATATAATTCAAATTAATCTTCATTTATATACTTTTCTTTATTATTATTATTACGCTTGCTTTCATAACTTTTATCAAATACACTGATATTTTATTTCATACTTTTCCTCTAAAGGATTTATTCATTTCTCATAATTATTTTATAATTTCTCAATTTTTATTTGTTCAAACCGCGCTCTTATTCTGTTATTTGTTATTCAAAAACGTCCCTATTTCTCAAACTCAGGTGGATTGTACACAAATATTCCCCCAACACAAAACATAATGAAAATATCCACTTACATGCTCAGACGGTCCAATACCGTGCTTTCCAACGATGTTTCATCTCGCCCACAATGTGTAATTAATCCATAGTGCACAAATTCATTTCATACACTGACATATCTTGATACACATATAACTCATACACATTAAACACTGATAACATTTTAAATTACACTGGTGTATTCTTCTATGATACACAATAAAATCACTAAAACATTACAATTTAACACAAATTTTATATATTTACACTACACCGATTCTAAACACTAAGGCTTTTATTATGCCTTCCACACGTGATTTCTTTACTTCCCGTCTCCAAGGGTGAAATTCGTAAATGTCGGCTTCCTCTCTAACCAATATGAAAGTCTCGAACCATCTACCTCCTCCCTGGAATAGCACTCCTTCAAATCCGGTTTCCTGACGATCAGCTATTATTTATTAGCTTGAAACTGCTTCTTCCTAGACCCTATTGGTTGGTCTAACGAAAGTCTGTCTTGTCCACGGTCTCCCAGATTCTCTATCGGTGACCTATTAATTTCTAGCAACTAATATTCCTCGTAACTTAGTGCTTTGTATAGTTCGTTTGTTTCCTTGAAACAATGTCTAGAATTTACTTCTCCTTTCTGCTTATTCTGTCCTCGAATTCCTATTTTTCAGAACCCTATGCGAACTTTATTTTGTCCGACCCTGATCGGGTTCTTATACGTTGATAGAATGTTTATCTCGCTGTTATGGTACTTCAAAACGTTACGATGTTTTCGGTCGTTTAATTGGACTGTATTTTTGAAGACCTATCGCCTGTTCTTTAAGTTCGCAGCCTACTCTGACTGTAATTACTGAACTTTTCACTGTAAAATTTATACTGGCGGAACTAGATCCTGTATTTAGGATTTTCCTAATTCTCCACACGGCGATATTATAATAATACTTATCGGCCACTCCTTACGGGTGCACGTTGGTTGTCTATACAGCGACGCCCTCTGGCTGTCGGATACTGTCTATACTATGTGATACAGCGTTTCCCCTCAAGGAATGCTTGTAGACTGCATGATGTGATGTAGCATCTCCCCTCAAGGAGTCTGTCGTGAACTGCATGATTGGCTTGGTTCTGCCAGGATTTTTATACTCTTTGGCTACAAAAAGATAAAATCCACGTATTTTCCAGAACCAACTTCTGAAATAATGGTCGCACACATATAAAATTTATATCTCTGGAAAGCTTGTTTTCTAAACGTAAAATGACCTCTCTGCACCTGAAAATCGATCGTGCAGTTCTGAGATATTAAATAAAATTTGTTCCTCAGCTGTGTGGGTGTTGCAGTTGATTTTTAATTCCCCACTCCTTGGGTCTCGGGACACCCCCGATGACGTATGGCCACGTCTGCACTTTTCTTCTAGGCCATTATTATAACATCTTTCTCCACACAAAAATCTCTAATCCGAAATGATTCACAATGCTGTATTTCTTTAGTTAATTTTATTCCTGCAAATGGGTTAAATCTAATTATTCTCCTTCTGGCATCGCTGCGCAGTTGCCATTTTAATGCAATCGTAAGCTTAATTTCCGAAACAAGGTCTCTGTCTAGCCGACGGAAACTTCCACTCGTTCTAAATATAACTATGATAGGCTACGAGCGATGCGTCAGGCGTGATCTCATCTCCCAGCCATCTGGCTTCTGTTTATTTCACAACGTTGTGCCTGCTCTCTTGTATAAAATCTTTCTATGTTTCCTCTGAAGACTGTATATTTCTTTCCTTCCTTTCACCAAAAATACATGGATTCGACCCCTTTGACCCCATGGTACATGGGTTCACTATAGTGTTACAATTTACTTACGCCTTTTTAAGCGGTAGCAGCCAAGGAAACGTCTTGCAGAGGTACTTGAAATAGTTTCCAGTTCTTGGCAGAGATTTCACAATACCGGCCGTATTGTTTTGCGAGAAAGTGGCAGAAGTATTTTCATTTAATCAACAAAGCCCTTCTACAAAATATTCTTGTTTCCAAGTTCAAGATTGTTTTTAGTCCAACCGTTGACTTCTCGCTCTGCTGTTCCATTCCCACGGGATGCATTCCATCTCCATAGTTGTATTTTCCATAGAAGCAATCTGTTCAATAACAAGTGACGACTAGATCGCGCGCAGGGCTTGTTGTCATGGAAACAATAGTGCTGCTAATTTGAATGACACTAACTGTCCACATGTTTTTCGTCGACCACACGCTTGTTTAGCTGGATAGTTGTTATTTTTAGCCTACTTTTCACATTTTGCAAAAAAGAGGAGAAAGTAGACATGAGATCGATCCGGGAAAATGGGTGTCTGTCTGTCTCTCTGTCCTTCTGTCTGTCTCCTAAACTCCTAAAATCCTAAACGGCTGCAGCAATCGAAACCAAATTTAGTATGAGGAAAGATGTATACCGGAAGATCTCAAGCCCATATTTGAAAATTATGTCAGTGCTACCAACTGCTGAAAAACGCACTAGAAATTTGAGCTCCATGTTGGATATCATGGATATACATGGGAGCTATTCCAAAATTGGCGCACATGTAGGTAATACTATTTCAGTTTAATTTCCAGGAGGCCATACATGACAGTGTTGCCAAAATAATTTTAAGCCTTCTGATAGGTCCAATTTTTAAATACATATAACTTCTACACTATTAATTGGATTTCAACCAAATTTTGTATGTAATATGTGTACATAAACAGATATGACTGAGTGTATTCTTAAGAGCCACGAGGGCTGCCAACTGTTAATAATTGCTCTCTCTATTTTCTTCATCCAAATACCAATATATCTGATAGTATGCAAGCCGACAGCTTTAAACTATGCACACTTATAGTACCTGACGTTTTAGATTAATTTGGAGTAACTTATATACTTCAGTTCTACCAACATGATTCTAAGCCTGCTGATAGGACCAATTTTTTAATACATGTAACTTCTATACTATGAGTTGGATTTCAACCTAATTTCGTATGTGCTATGTGTAACATAACAGATATGACTATAAGTATTCTTAAGAGCAATCAGGGCTGCCAACTGTTAATAAATGCTGTCTATATTTTTACCCTAATATCAATATATCATAAAGTATGCAAGCCAACAGCTCTATACATTGCACACGTATAGCACCTGACACTCTAGATTAATTTGGAGTAATTAATATAAGTCAATGCTGCCAACATGATTCTATGCTTGCTGATAGGTCCAATTTTAAAATACATGTAACTTCTATACTAACAAATGGATTTCGTCCAAAATTGGCACAACAAGATATCATAATATTTCCGATTATTTCTAACCAGCACACGTATGACTTTGTTGCCAACATACTTTTACGCGTGCTGATATATCCAATGTCTAACTGCATGTACGTCCATTGGACTTCAACCAAATTTTGTATTCTGTACCTTAAGAGATGGAACTAGGAATATATTCAGTCACCAGGGCTGCCAACTGTAGTGCTCTATTAGGCTACATTATACCAGGAATATTTCTAACTATTTGGACATTTCGATATTACCAACTTAATTTTGTCATTATTCTAGATAGGTTCATATACTGTAGAATAATCATTGGCTTGAAAAGTAGGCACTTTAGTTCGTCACGGAACTTCTTGTTATCAGTTGAATACTTTCTCGTGTAGGATTTATAATGTATCAGTATCCATTATCTATTTCTGCACCACCACTCGGTGTAGCGACTATCGGAGGTCCGGGTTCGATTCCAGGCTCTAACAAGAAATGTAATTTTGGTATGAGGATTGGAGCGGGGTTTACTCAGACTCGTGAGGCAAAACTGAGAAGAGGCGGGTTCAATTCCCACATCGGCCATCCTGGAAGTGATTTTCCGTGGTTTTCCATTTCTACTCCGGGTAAATGCCGGGAGAGTTTCTAACTGACCACGGCCGTTCCCATCCCAAACCTCGCCTCAATTACAAATACACACACTAATACAGACACCACAATAATACAAACTCCACACACACCCAACTACACGGGGCTTAACCTCTTCAGACCCAGGGTACTCAAATGTGCACCTTATCCTTTTTAATATTTTTGTGGGTAGAAGTTGGTATTATGTCATTTCTGACCCGCTTTTCTAACCTCTCATTTATCTTGAGTCGGGGTTGAAGTGAAATAAGTTATCTGTGACGGGTGGATTTTATGACCAGATGCCCTTTCCAACGCCTCACTGATCAGAGTGTGATGCTAATTAGAGATGAATGAAAATGGGCAAGAAGCTTGAAGGAGGCGCCTGTGGCCTATTAGAAGGTACCGGGCAATTTCATCTGGAGTTAAAATATAGAACCCCCGAAAACCATTACAAGGACGGTTAACAGTGGGGCTCGAACCCACTTGACTTCACAATCCAAAGATAGACCAAACCTATGCACTTGTAACCTAGCGCTTTAACTACCTTGGTCGATTTATTGTAACCTGAAATTCTAATATTTTATTAAGAATATGTTTTTGTTGTTTAAAAATGGGTTATTTCTGCCAGTTTTTAATACGAAATACAGAAAAGGAAAATTCCAACTAAAAATGTTGTCTTGGATCTGAAGAGGTTAAATGACCCGATGTCCAAGCTCCCAAACGAAAAACGTGCAGAGTACACTCCAGCTCCAGTCGCCCGGGTGCTGCTAACGAGCCATCGCCACCTTTTCCTGTCCATGAATAGTTGGTCTCCATGAGTCCTTCTCCAGTCTAGCCCTTTGTCTTCAAGATCATCCATGATTTGGTCCAACCATTTCTTCTTTGGTCTTCCTACTGGTCTTTTTCCTGGGATAGTCTTGTTGAAATAAGCCTCTGAGGCTGGATTTAGACAGCTCCTTAACCCGGTCCATGAGTCAATTAAAATTGGCTACGTGGATAATTCTTGCCAGGCACGTCAACGTCGTGGAGGTGGGCAACGGTACTGTATTGTACCAAGCAACTCCAGTAACGGTTAAGTTCTGGTGAGGACCCAGTCCTATGGGGCATAACATAGGCCCCGTGCACAGGGTTACGTGCGAAGACCTCAACGGCATCTGCTGTGGAGAAGATGGACTTTGGTACAGTGAAAATGGCGGAAGAGGCAAAATATGAGCACAACCTGCTGCCTTGTGGGTTTGGTAGTGGACTACCAAAGGCTAAGGGAGATAACTCTACCAGAAAATCCTCCAATATGTTAGGCCTAGTAAGCCAATAAAGGAGTAGACTAAATAGTTATGCGCTTTCAATGTTGAAAAAGAGTATACATGTTTTTATGATGATGATGATGATGATAATTGTTGTTTTAAGGGGCCTAACATCGAGGTTATCGGCCCCTATACATGTTTTTAATATGATCAGTTGATATTGATGTTAAATAAGACTTATTGTGCTAGTGTCAATTCAAGGGAGCACTGCTTAGTATCGGTATTAATAATAACATCAAACCAGAGACTCCGAGGTACCACGTTCATGAACTGGTCAAGAAACATGGGCATGAAATTATCCGGCTTGCACTTTACCACTGTCATTTCAGGACTCAAGTTAAACATAACGTTGCGGCAAACAATAAAACATTCAATTTAACAGAGCCTGAGAAACTTATTGTCGAAAGGTTTGGGTTAGTTACAGTGGGAAAATGTGGTGTCTCGTGTGGAATAGATGTTCAGCGAAGCACGGGATTGTGGTGTTGCTGACACATCTGGAGACATACGGTACTGGAAGTCTGGCGATTCATCCTCCAGTGATAGAGATATGGATGTGATAGATCCTCTTTCCAGTGATTAACAACTGTCTCCAGACGGGTGAGTTATAGCCTCGACGTTGAGTGTACATTTTGTAATACAATTGTGTTTTTCATGTGCCATGAAACTTCATATTATTAGGGGCAGATGATCTCGCTGTTCCGCCTCTTAAAAGCTCAATAAATAACTAAACTTCATATTTAACAGGAAATATAAATAGCGTAAGAATCAAGAACCAATCACGTATTTGCATACATTTTATATAATTTTATTAATGCAGCCAATGGCCATGTACTTTTCTTTTCAGGACGGGTCAGGGAAGGGATATTGGAAGAAAATCGGCCGTGGACCTATTGAAAGGAACCATCCCGGCATTTGCCTTACAGTGAAAATGGGAAACCACGATAACCATTTTCAGGACGGCCCAGGTGGGATTTGAACCCACGCTCTCCCGATGCCAGCGAGACACGAGGTAGCGCTTTAGCGCTCTCGGCCACCGCGGCCGGTATTTGCATACAATTTTGGTTTAAGATGGTTTTTATAATATTGGTGTCCAGTACAACATTTTAAGCACTACCTTCTACGATTTTTCGAAACCATTCAAGTTCCGTAACACTTTAATTATAATGTTATTAATATTACGATCATGTTGAAATGAGCGGAAGTGTGGACGTAGCCAGCAGCATTCGTGGCTGAGTTGCCTTCAGTTCAACGCTTCTCCGCCGAACTGTCAGAACGCTTCTCTAGAAAGATCAACTGTTTTTTCTAGAAACTCAGAGCACTCAGAGTGTCGTAAGCGACAATTTGGTAAAATATTATATTCTGTTAAAAGTAGTGGCTGTGGCTACGCTTGGTTCTATTCATAGCAGAATTTATTTGTAAAAATAAATCATATTTAATAACATTTTAACTGCAAGTACGTCACTGCAGGCTATTAGTGTCTGTTAGGTATTCAGCCCGAAGGCTGGTTGGATCCTCAAAAAGTACCGCCGTTACGTTATGTGAGTAGATACCCACAAAAACCCAAGGCAGCACTATTTTGAAGCTTTCTAGGCAAGAAGAGGAGTGAGGTAGTTTGCCATTGCTTTCCTCACTGAGTCAGAACAGTAGTCCTAACCCTATGAGTTGAACCTTTCACAGCATTCACAGGCACTGACTGTGCCCCGAATGCCATTACTATGCCCCACCCATACCTCAGTAGCTTCCATATAATCACAGCCATGAGTGTGACTGAGACATCGGTGAAAAGCCACCTTTTACTCTAGCCTGTGCCAACTGACAAATGCAAAAGTACTGTATTCATCAAGAGATGGCGAACAGGCCATTAGTACGGTATCATAAACTCCATCACCTTGTCACCCGAGGTACGCTTTCCGTGGGTACTTACTAATTTTCACCACAGGCCTGTATTATGGATGTAGATAATATGAATGGAAGCACTAACCTTACATTTACATGGTGAGATAAGATCATCACCGAACTCATCGTCTTGACAAATACGGCAGTGTGGATGTGATGCTGCATCCGCCATGTTGTTTTCGTAATTAACAAGGAAGTTGTCACCGCCGTCTCGAATATACAGTTGCCTGCGAGATATAGCCTACAAGGGCGGGAAATGTACGCTACGTTTTAGAAGTAAAAAAACTTGTCCTTCCCGAGTGCGAAGTTTTACCGACAGATGTCTCAATATCGCTAAAATTTGCGTCTGATACAATGCCTTACGGTAGCATAGGGAGAGAAAGTTTTATTTTACTTCTATCATGCAAGTGCAAGTGTTATAATTTTTTCAGGCATGTTTTATTCATATCCATACACATACGTCATCGTTCTCTTCCTAAGTTCCACATTAAAGGAGGAAGGCGTGACTTTATTTTAAAAAATCCACCCCATTGCGGGAAGAAAAGTTTGAGAGATGGAAAGCTTACATAGAGTGTTTGTATAAGGGAAAGGATATTGAGAATCATGTAATGGAAAGGGAGGAGGAAATTGATGAGGAGGCAAAATGAGATTTAATATTGAGATCAGAATTTGACAGAGCATTGGAGGACTTACGCAGGAACAAAGTACCAGGCATAGATGATATACCGATTGAGTTGCTTCGCTGCTTAGGAGATGAAGGTCTGATCAAGTTATTTCACTTGGTGTGTAGGATTTATGGGACAGGTGAGTTACCCCCTGATTTCAAGAAGAATGTTATCATCCCTATACCAAAGAAAGTGAGAGCTGACAGATGTGAAGATTACCGTACAATCAGCTTGATTACTCATGCTTCAAAGATCCTGTCTAGAATTATTTACAAGAGGATTGAAAGCCAGATAGAAACGGAGTTTGGTGAAGACCAGTTTGGTTTCAGAAGAAATGTAGGAACAAGGGAAGCTGTACCAAGTCTTAGGCTGATTTTGGAAGGTAGAATAAGGAAAGATAAGAGAACGTTCATGGCATTTGTAGACTTAGAAAAGGCTTTTGATAACGTTGATTGGACTAAATTGTTTGACATTTTGAAGTGTATTGGAATAAAGTACAGGGATAGGAGGGCGATATACAATCAATACAGAAACCAGACAGCAGTCATTCGAGCTGAAGGACATGAGAGAGAAGCTGGTATTCAGAAAGGTGTAAGGCAAGGCTGCAACTTATCACCCATACTTTTCAATCTTTACATTGAACAAGCAATGAGGGAAATTGGAGAAAAATTTAAAGTGGGAGTGAAGATTCAAGGAGAAATAATTTCAACTCTTGAGATTTGCTGATCACATCCTCATCTTGGCCGACACACGAGAGGATTTGAATGAGTTTTTGAATGGTATGGACTCCGCCTTACGGAAAGAAAATTCATAAATGTAAAACGAAAATACTGGAATGCAGCCGAAATAAATCAGAAACCTCTATGGACATCAAATTGGCAGGTGAAAAGCTGAAGGAAGTAGGAGACTTCTGTTACTTAGGAAGCAAAATAACCAGTGATGGACGAAGCAAAGAGGATATAAAAAGTTGGTTGGCTCAGGCAAGGAAAACATTTCTACAAAAAAGGAATCTATTGACATCAAATAGGCTATAGATTTAGGTATTAGGAAGTCATTTTTGAAAGCCTTTGTCTGGAGCGTGGCGCTCTATGGAAGTGAAACTTGGACTGTTGGTGCAGCAGAAAAGGGGAGAATTGAAGCGTTTGAAATGTGGTGTTACAGGAGAATGATGAAGATCAGATGGGTAGATAGGGTTACAAACGAAGAGGTATTAAGACGGGTGGGAGAGGAGAGATTTTTCTGCTGACTGCCATAGAAGAGAAGAGATAGGTTAGTAGGACACATACTAAGACTCCCAGGAATAGCAAGCTTAGTTATGGATGGAAGGGTCGAGGACAAGAACTGTAGGGGTAGACCAAGGTTAGAATATGTTAAACAGATTGTCTCGGATGTAGGGTGTGATAGCTATGTAGAGATGAAACGATTATCTCAGGACAGGAAGGCATGGAATGCTGCATCAAACCAGTCAAAAGACTGAAGACTCAAACAACAACAGCGGGTTAGTGTTGGAGTGCCGGCCTCTTCGTATTTGGGAGACCTGCACAAATAGCTGGCACCTATTGATACCTTGGGCAGGAAGAATGCTATTTATGCGAAAAGAAAATGTGGATGCTACCGTGCAGAATTTTTATTAGACGACAGGGATTGTTATGTGACTTGTGTAGTGACTAAGAGTCTTTCTTCATTTTCTGTATTGCTCTGTGTATATTGGACATTGGCTGCAATAAACACATTATTAAAGGAGGATTATATTATTATTATTATATTTTGTAGGAATCGCGAGCGTCTGAAGATTGTAAGTAGTAGACCACTAGTAGTAGGGTAGTGGTGATTGGTTTGGTGTGCGTAACATCAGCCTATGATGTGAATGAATGGCAGGATGCTTACGACTATTACCCTTAACACTAACAAGTTACTTACACATACTTAGAAACTGGAAGAAGAAATTCAAGAATGCCTGGGGTAAAATATACGAGTGCACTGGTGTAAGTACTGCAGTAGACCTGTTTTATCATATTTTTAACACAGTACTTGGCGAAACCGTTCCTATATGTAAACGACAAACGGGCAGAAAATATCCTGTCTGGTTCTCTAAGAAAGCAAAGAGTAAATTGAAGGAGAAGGAATACCATAGGAAGAGAAAATATTACTCAGATCATCATAGACTACGTTTTGAAGAATTAAGATCAGAAATTAAAAAGGACATTAAATTATCGTATAAGAAATATATCCATAACATTAGCAGGGACTCAAAGAAATTTTGGACGTTTATTAAAAACAAGAAAACAAATAGGAACACATTATTATTATTTAGGCTATCACTCGTGATACGAGTATGATTGTCTTCCAAGGTACGGTTATGTAAATCTTCGCTGTAAACCAATATTAGGCCTAATCATATTGCGTGAGTTCTTTGTTGGCTGTACAGTCTGGGTCGAGAACCACAGACTCTTCCACAATATTGGCACACAAGGTCTTGAGCAGCCAATGGATCTTGGGGGTTGATCATTCTGCGTATCATGCGCTCTTTTCTGGCATTTCTTTTATAGCCTGAAGCCTCCTTCTCTCTTGTTCGAAGAGCAAGTGGCCTTGATGGACGTTTCGGCGCGACTCTGATCGGTCGGATGCGACAGCCTCCCAGTTACCCGTATCAATTTGACATTTCTTCAAGTTGGTCTTCAGAACATCTTTGTAGCGTTTTTGTTGCCCACCCCGCTTTCTCTGACCGACATTCAGCTGGCAATAGAAGATTTGTTTTGGGAGGCGGACTCAGACATGCGAACTACATGTCCTGTCCATCGAAGTTGGTGTTTTATTATGAGAGCCTCTATACTAATAGTGCTAGATTCCTCTAATACACTTGTATTAGTGCGCCGGTCTTGCCATCTAATACCAAGAATTCTCCTAAGGCATCGTTGATGGTATTTTTCTGGAGATAAGAGGTGCCTTCTGTAAGTAACCCAGGTTTCGCAGTCATAAAGCAGAGTGGAAACTACAACAGCTTGATAAACGTATAATTTTGTTAAAATGCTAATGTCGTGGTTGTCAAACACGCGAACGAGCAAACGACCAAAGGCTGCACTGGTCCATATTTTAACTATGAGTTGGTGTATGTGATGAACTAGAGCAGTATTCCCTACTTTAAAGAGCTCAGCAGGAATCCCATCCATGCCTGATGCTTTATTGTTTTTGAGCTGATTGATGGCAGATTCAATTTCTGATAGAGGCGGAGGATCATCAAGGAGGACTTTAGGAGGTCTCTGATGAAGTCGGGTGAAAATATTATCATCAACCTGTGTGTCCCTGTTGAGTAGTTCTTCAAAATGTTCTTTCCATCGGAAATTAATGGAGTTTGTGTCTCTAAGAAGTTCCGTGCCATCTTTAGACTGCAGTGGATTAAAACCATGATAATGTGGCCCATATATGGTTCTTGTTGCTTTGAAGAAATCATGAGTATTATTCGTTTCGGCTAGATGCTGCATTTCACGGGATTTGGAGATCCGCCATTGATTTTTCAAGACCCGAGTTTTCCTTTGCACTTCAGCCTTTGCATCTTTATACAGTTGCTGTTTGGAGATGGAAGTTGGATTGGCTTGCCATGCATGGAATGCTTTCCTCTTCTTATCAATAAGATTCTGTATTTCTCCATCATTCTCATCAAACCAGTCGGCATGCTTCATCTTGCCGAAACCAATCGATTCTTCACACGCTGAGAGTATAGCAGACTTGAATGTTTGCCAATGTTCCTCAACCTTTTCAGGATAATTATCTGGTAACTTTTCATTCAGAAGTTCATGTAACTTCCTTTTAGCAGTAACGTTTTGTAAACGTTCGGTGTTCACTCTACGTCTGATGTGATTTCTCTGTTTTCTGCGATTTTGGAGATTTTGTAGAGTCATTACAGATCTTATTAATCGATGATCCGTCCAGCAGTCATCAGCACTTGTCAGATCCCTTGTGAATAGTACATCACGCTTGTCTCTTGCTCGCACAATCACGTAATCAAGTAGGTGCCAGTGTTTTGATCTAGGATGCTGCCATGAAGTCTTAAATTTGTCCTTTCTGGCGGAATAGTGTGTTTGTGATTACGAGGCTAAAAGAAGTGTCCCATTAGCATTGCATTTCCCAACACCGTCTTTTCCAATAACATCAGCCCATAATGCTGCGTCTCTTCCATCGCGAGCATTGAAGTCTCCTAGCAGGAGGATTTTATCAAATTGCGGTATATCCTTCAAGATCACATCAAGTTGAGAGTAAAATACTTCCTTCTGTTCATCATCAGAGGTGAGAGTTGGAGCATATGCACTAATTACAGTCGCTCGTCGGCTGTTTTTTAACTTTAGTCGTAGTGTCATAAGTCTTTCATTTATACCACGTGGAAGTTCATCGAGAAGGTTGAAAGGCTCATTCTTAATGGCAAAGCCAACTCCATGAATACGTTGATCTTCAATGTGTTTCCCTTTCCAGAAGAAAGTGTAGCCACCTCCATGTTCCTACAGTTGTCCTTCATTGGCTAACCTTGTTTCGCTGAATGCGGCAATATGAATGTTGCATCTTTTCAGCGCACGGGCAACAATTGCCGTTCGCCTTTGTGGTCGATTATGTGTGTCATTGTCCATCAAAGTTCGGACCAGTAGCGTAGCCAGGATCGACCAATGGGAGGGGTTATAGGTACTCAAGCCAAATTCTATAAGCATTTCGTCCCGCTGCGTAGCCGCGTTCGTCACGTGCACCATGGTCGCGAGGGCAGCTGTAGTAAACGGATATCGTAGGTTCGAATCCCGGTGCTGACAGCGGTTATTCTGAGTGTGTTTTTTCCCCGGGTTTTGCCACACTCCCTACAGGAAATTGCCGGGATATTGCCTTGCTCAAGTCCAGGACCGTCTACTCCATCCATGTCCCAGATACATTTACACACACAACTACAATCATCACAGCAATACAGGTTGCCGGATAGCTTCAACACACTCCCAACTACACGGGGCTGATGACCAAGGTGTCTCAAACCCCTCAAATGAATTAACAACTCTACAAGTATTTCCATTTCTCTATGAGATATTATTACACAAGAAAAGTTTCATGTATTTTGATCCCGAATTTTTCGAGTACCAATACAATATGCTCAAAAGACAAAAACAAATCAGTTCTTTAAAAAATTAAGTTAATTTTTGACTAAAATGTCTCACCTCAATGATAAATCTAGAACATTCCTGTTCCCCTGACAGGAACAAAATAAACTCAATATATGTGCTACCAACATGAAGACTGCGTATCTCACAACAAGAGAAATTATTTACAGAGGTCTCAGCAAAAGTGGGCATGTCCTTTCACGATGTATCGTGTTGATTTATGGGTAATTCAAAACCGGTACTCATTTTTATATTTATTCAGTTTTTCCAACAAGATCCTGTGCTTTATATTACAATTAGCCCGGAATGCCTAAACTATCATTTTCGAAGATTTTGTCACCTACCAAGGTCCTTACAAATGCTACATGCAGCCGGCAAAAGGTTTAATTGCTTACACTATTCAGGCGACAAATTTCACTCATTCGTAACTGGGAGATAACCGTAATTCGGGGAATTGCTGGGCATAATATTTACGTAATATGAAGCAACTCGGCTGATGGTTATCTCATGCTCAAGATGTTAATAGGGTAAAAGCACCAGTTGTTGACAGAGTATTAGTAGTTGACACTTGGCCACATATTATAACATATTAAGGCATGCATTTTACATGACTGCTTTGTTTCCGAACGCGTGCAAACCCTCATTTGTTCTCTTTGGAAATAAGTGGCAACCTCGCACCACCTGGCGGAATTGGCGGCCTGACGCCATTTTGATTGTTGCCATTCATAGTAAGACCTGGAATTGTGTTGGATGCTTATCGCTTCTGTTAAGGAACTGTTTAATATATCTTAAAATATCGAACGCCTTTAAAACTTTGAATTTCCTCGTTTTAGACTGATATTGAAGATACATATTATTTGCCTTTTATTGCTTATTTTACGATTCTGCTAAGGTTATGTAGGGTGTCAACTACAAGATCAGAATAAAATAGATTTTTCAGTGCTTGACAGGCATGTCAACCACTAGCTCATTTCATATGTCAAATTGATCTTCTTGTTAATTTTACCCGGGCTTCCTAAATATATGCCCTCTAAACTGGTAGAATTTCACACAGATAGCATAAGCGTATCCAGTAGTTGACAGGGGGTGTCAGCTACTGATGCCAAGGCTGTCAACTACTAGCACTTGATTATTTTTATTTATTTTTGTTTGTTTTATCCTTTTATTTAGGTACCGGTATATTAAGATGGTACCCCCTAGGAGATTACTGAATTATGAGCACGAGCAAATGGAGAGGGCACTAGCTGATGTAAATAGAGGAATCCCAGTTGCTACTGCAGCTAGACAGCATGGTGTTCCTCGTGTAACCTTGCATTACAAGGCAAGAGGCAAGACCCCTATAGGGCGTAAAATGGGTCCATCTACAGTTTTAACCACTGAAGATGAAGCAATTTTGGTAACGTGGATTAATCATGTTGCTAAAGCTGGCTTCCCAGTCACCAGGAATCAAGTGGCTGACAGTGTTCAGCAACTATTAAAAAGTATGAATCGCACAAGTCCATTGTTCACAGATGGACGCCCAGGTAGGACTTGGTTCAAATCGTTCCTAAAGCGAAACCCCTCAGTATCCATCAGAGTCGCAGAAAATCTGACTGTGTCAAGGGCCTGTGTCACACAATAAGTCTTAAGTGAGTGGTACACACATGTGTACACCTATCTTCAGGAAAACAATCTGACAGATATTTTGATGGACCCGAACAGAGTTTTCAATGGAGATGAAAGTGTGTTTTTCTTGAACCCTAAAGGAAACAAGGTTCTTGCTACAAAGGGAGACAAGCAGGTGTACAGCCAAGTGAACCCTGACGAAAAAGAATGTTTAACTGTTTTGTTAACAGCTAATGCCGCTGGTGTGATATCTCCCCCATCAGTTGTTTTTAAGTATGAAAGAGTTCCAGCTGACTTGTCGGCCAGTATTCCCCAAGGTTGGGATGTTGGGAGGTCAGAAACGGGATGGATGAATGCTGGTCTATTCTACGAATATTTAGCAAATGTATTTCACCCATGGTTAGTGGAATGTAAGATCCCTCTACCTGTTATTCTTTTCATAGATGGGCATGCATCTCACTTGACACTGCATGCTAGCCGTTTCTGCGACGAAAATGGCATATTACTGGTAGCTTTGTGCCCTAACGCTACACACATGATACAGCCTATGGATGTATCAGTTTTCCGATCGCTGAAGGGTAGGTGGAAAGTTAAGTTCATGACTGGAGGTTAAAAAATGTCGACAACCCTGTCTTGAAAAAGAGACATTTTGCTCCACTACTGAAAGAAGCCCTAGATGAGCTACCATCCAGCATATTTTTGAACGGCTTTAGAAAATGTGGACTGGAACCATGGAACCCACTTGCGCCATTCGAGCACAAAAAAAGCTCTTACTATGGTGGCTCTTCTAAAACACAACGTAACAAACATAATCTTCAACATTGAGAATTGCTCATTCTGTAATTGAAGAACTCATAGGGCCAGAAAAGTTACAGCTATTTCGAACCACCTCAACAAATCCTTGCATGAAATCT
This sequence comes from Meconema thalassinum, assembly GCA_946902985.2. Taxonomy (NCBI): domain Eukaryota; kingdom Metazoa; phylum Arthropoda; class Insecta; order Orthoptera; family Tettigoniidae; genus Meconema; species Meconema thalassinum. The sequence goes on from CAMPQE020000429.1 coordinate 32,935, forward strand.
GGAAGAATCTGGGCCGTAACTTCAGTCCAGGTGATATGTGAACAAAGTTTAGAAAATGAAGCCGATTCTAGTGCCATTTCCAACCTTGGCGGGGAAATTGATTTTGAAGATAGTTTTGCATTGAGCAGTGAGATGGTGAAACAAAATGCACCCGAAGAAAAAACTACTCATCCTTCCTCCGATAACTCTGAGCCAGCTCTTCTTTCCTTGGGCAGTAATGGACCAGACACTACCCAACAGCCATGTGTTACAAAACCAGTTGGTTCCTCAATAGCCAACTCTTCAAATATTCCAATTCCCTTTAAGAAGGTTTTATTCTGGCCAGAAGAACCTCAAAAGAAAACTAAAAGAAATAAGAAGGTACCACGCTTTGTATTATCTGAAACATGGAGGGAGTACCATGAGAACAAAGCAAGGAAAAAGCAAGAATTGGAGGAAATTAAGAAGACAAAAGCATTGTAGCGGCAGAGGAAAAGGTTGGACAAAGAAGTGCTCAAAAATAAAAAGCAGGTTAAGAAGCCACAAGCTAAGATCACAATAAAGAAGAAAAGGAAGTTGGTATCATCTTCTGACTCTGATGAAGAGTTGATTCCTTCAGGAGAAAGTCTTGATGATGTAAGCCTGGGCCATTCTGATTCTGATATTTCAGACTATGAAAATATTGTGAAAAAGCAGCCTAAAGCCGTGATGGGAGAAGTTCAAGAAATAGATAGTGAAGCATTAAGGAGTATTGAGATCCCTGGAATCACTGGGCCTGAAGGTACTGCTATACAACTGGAATCCTTAAGTATAGTGGAGCATTCTAACATCAACTTTGAAGCGGCTCAAGAAGAAATTTGTGGCAATTCCGTGAACATTGAAATCCCTGGAACAATTGAGGTTGAAGCTGCTGAAGTAACCAGGGAATGTCAATGTGTAATGGAAACCTCGCAGGTTAGCGTCGAAGTTCAGAAAACTATTGGTAAAACGTCATTAAATTCTGAGTGTAGTGGTACTTCTGAAGTCTCAATGGCTGAGTTCTCAAATAAAAACAAAAAGAATGAAAGTGTGTGTTCCCATCCAGCATGTCTTAAAATTGATTCCATTAGTGAAGGCACATTTGTCTTAGCATTGATGAAAAAATCAAAACGGTATTGTAAGCATCTATTTGAGATAGTGAACATACTGGATGAAGATCATTTCAATGCAGCTGTCCTGAAACCTTTGAATAGGCTCCGAAATGTGTACGTAAGGGACGAGCAAAGGTCTGTAGTTCTTGGTCTGGATCGTATTGTTGAAAAGTTACCATCCCCATTGGTATATGGCTCAGACACTAACAAGAGATATCAATTTTCTTATTCACTTGATGTACCCTTTTGAGTGTTCTGTTATCATGCTTGCGTAAAATGATCCTTTTTTGATGTTTGATTTTTGTTTTTATGTTGATCCTAAACTCTAAGGATGTTTACTTGTCATTTTAGTTAATAAATGAACGGTAGCTGCAGTTGAACAGAGTTATTATTTGCATGTCAACTACTGATACATCACCCTGTCAACCACTGAAAATTTCAGAAATCGGAGTGTCAACTATTGACTCAAATCAGAGAACTAAGAAATTTTATATTTCTCCTTTCTTAGCAAACGTAGTCTATTTTTTTATGGAGATTCTTTAGGAGAAAGTATGAAATATACAGGACACCAACAATAGAGGTCCTGTTATAGAAATTAGAGCAAATGTGGTTGAAATTGTACAAAATGATTCTTATACTGTCAACTACTGGTGCTTTTACCTAATGATCCCAAAATTATTGTTAATGTACCCATAAAATTTTCTAAGTCTTTATTAATAGCGCGTTATTTTTTTATCAAAAAAGAAAGAAAAAAAAGCTAATATTATCCCGCTGTGTGGGATTCAAAATTATTTGGCGCTAGCCTCAGTTTGAAATAAGCTATACGTTATTTCGTGGGGGGAAATGTTAGATTGGCAACTCTGGGAGGACGGAGTTGTATTACCACAGCCTAAAATACACAGTCGCGAAGCTCGCTGCGTTATGTAATTGCATACTCTTTGTAGGTGAAGCGACACTAGCGCTTATGGCGGCCAGCAAGCTGGCAACTGCCTTGAGCACGTTATTCGTGGAACAGATGATTTCATTTTTGCAAGGGTTTCCTGAATTTTTACTCACCTGAGAGATTATTTCCATTATAAACATAAGTCACGTTAAATCACCAACTACTACAGAAAAAAAGCCACAATGTTGATATACTGTACACTTAAACTCATAGAAACATAAAAGGAATGCTCCGTTTTTTTAGTTCAGTCCTCTATAAGTATCCCTAGATACAGTTGTATGACGTATTTAATGAGTCTTACGTGGAATTCATAGTCCATACTAGTTATAAATTCATGCATTTGTTTTAATGATAGTCGCTGGCATCTCTACATAAAACCAAGTCCACGATTCCTGGATGTAACGGGTAATCTCTAAATACACTAAATGGATTTTGATGTGGTTTTCACCATTCAGTAAATAATTTCTGGAGGAAGGTTTCTGTAGGAAAACATTCACTTATGACAAAAGAAAGCCGAGCAATAACGATTTCAGTGGATCGTTTCGAAGGAAAACCTACCATCCGTGCGCCTTTTAAGCTTACGCTGGGTAAACCATAAAAAATATCTATATACTATGAGTGTAAGAATTGGTCAGCCTGAAAAGTTCTACAAAGAAGTCCGCGACAGCATATCATTATCGTTAATACATCGCCAACTATAAGTGATTTTACGTTTTAATTTCTTCCAACAATCTCCATTCAGTGGAAATTTAAATTACTAGCTTTGGAGCGAGTTTACGAGCTAGCGAGCGAGCCCACCACCCCAGCTTCGACCAGCATTAACTGTCGAGTCCTGTCGAGTTAAGACTTCAGAGAAGAGTAGACTATAAGTGTTTGGAGTTTCGCTGTTCACCTCGGCTTTTCTGAATTGCGTCTGAGATCTACAGTCCGTGCGCCTTTTAATCTTACGCTGAGTAACCCCTTTAAGATACCAGGCGAAGCCGGGGCGGGCTGATAGTATGGGTATAATATACATTAAATTCTTAACCATATCAAAAGCTAGTTATTCCGTAAAATTGAGTAACATTATTGTTAATTAGTAAAAAATACCAGTGTGATTTGTGAAACGAAAAGTATAAAAGGATAGTAAGGTCTTAAATGGCATAATTGTAGGTACTTCGTATTTTTTCTGTGGGTTTGAAACCATTCATTCCTGAATTTGACAAAATAATACAATGCCAATTTTACAAAATATCGGCAATAACAATAATTGTGTACCATACCTTCACAGCAGCCATGTGGGAGACCAGGTATTTCATAAGAGAATTAACAAACAGTGTACCACATCTATGTTTTTGAGCATTATCCTGACGACATAAATTGGCTTGCTTCCAAAGGATTCGAGAATAAGTTTATACTTTATATTATTGTGCAAAATCTTTATTCATTAAATCAGCTCTCTGACTATTAAAAATCCATTTTCAACATCTGAAAATTAAAATGTCGGCTTGCGTTTGAGATGACATCTTTTACGTTTTCTTCGCCTACCGTATGTCTTAATTTTCAAAATGCATAAATATTTATATTTGATTTGCAGCCAATGGCCATAGCAGGACATTGTACATAAACGCCCGTAGGTTCCCCAATTTCAATGTCAAGTAGTTCCAACTTAAGCAACCAGAACTGAAACCCAACGGCTAACGTTTGAACTTGATAGAAGTTGTAAGTTCTTTTACGTGCCATAAATCTATGACATGCGCCCGACGACTTCGACTGGGTTTGAACCCGCGATCTTGGGCATAGCAGTTCAGCATGCTACCGACTACGCCACCGAGGCCATGCATAGATATCCTACCGAGACATGCTTCTGATTTATAACCGACTGGCTCCGTGGCTCAGCGGTAACGTTCTCGCCTGCTGTTCCCAAGGTTGCAGGATCTAATCCTGGTGCAGTAAGCTGGCTGGCATTTAAGGGTGCATACATGCGAGGGAACCATGTCTGTAGATTTACTGGCACGTTAAAGATCCCCTTCAGGGCAAAATTCCGGCCCCCCGGTGTCTCTAAAAGTCACAGTAGTTAAAAGGGATCCAAAACCAATAGCATTATTATTGATTTATAACCAGTTAAAGACCTAATTCCGTTGTTTGATTGAAAAGCTTTATAATACTTTCTACTGCGTATCCCAATTAATTGGGGTCGCCGGAGCCAATCAGGCTCATTTTGATTTGGCCGAGGATTTAAGGCCGGATGCCCTTCCTGACGCCACGTAATTTTTCAGGTGAAAATTCCACCCCACTGTCACCGAGATAGGAACTCCGGCCGTCTGGGAGATTGACGAGCAGCTAAGCCACTGCACCATCACGCTCCCCTTGAAAATCTTTATAATACTAGCCTAAAATCCATAGCTCAAATCTTACCTTTTAGAGTCCTTTGGAAATTCGGGTGTCGTCTTGCTATTTGAACTGAACAGTCTGACTTCCCAGTCGGTCAACACGAATGCACCCAATTAGATTGGACGAGGAGTAACAATTAATTTCCCTGTGTAATTCATAATACAATAATTATTTATACATTTAATAATACAATAATTATTTATACATTTAATGAAACGCTTCTCATACGACCCCCCCCCCCTTTTATGTGAGAAGTGTTTTATTAAGTGTATAAAATATTCATGTATTTTTATTTCAGGCATTAGGAGATAAATTGCCACTGCCCAACTAATCTAATTGGGTACCGTACACTCGTGTTGACCGACTGAAAAGCGATCATATAGGTTACTTAGCAACACTGAAATATTGCTTCTAACATTAGATCTATTTATTGAACTGCACATCTCCTCTTGTAAAGCACATGTTAAATTAAAGATATAACCTTTTCACAATGCTCACATACAGGAGTAATGGTTTTTGAGGGGTTCTACACCCACCTCCACCTCCCCACCTCACAAGATAGCGGCAGCCCGATATCTCTCGAACGCATGGTTGGATTTTGACAAATGAGGTGTCATTGAACTCGGGCTAACACCCCCTTTCCAATGGACAACATATTTCAACCCCAAAAATAAAACCTACCCTACTAGGGGGTGAAATTGTAATTTTTTAGAGAATCTCTCTTTCCAATTGCAACATGTGAGAGTTTGAATGCCGATATGGATTTAAACGTTGTTCCACATAAAGTGCATGTGTACGGTGGATAGCCACTATGAATTAACATGCTTGTTTTTTGTTTTTACGCATGCCCACTCATGGCTTTTATAAGAGGGTGGGGGAGTGGTTCCCTGTGGACGGGTTATTGTTGACAGGTCATTGTTGACAAGTCATTGTTGACGGGTCCCTGTGGACTGGTCATTGTTGATGAGTCCTTGTGGACGAGTCCTTGTCCCTTTGGACTGATCCCTTTGGACCGGTCCCTTTGACCTGGTCCCTATGGACTGGCTCGTGAATTTATTTAAATTATGTCAAAGGGTCTAACTACATTTGTGTGTGTTGAACTGACGTTGTTCACCACTACTATAATGGGATAACGATATGAAAGGAAAGTGACGAAATACATGTGAACACGTGTGAGATGACCTTATTACCGTCCTCCTTGTGAAACAAGTCACATCCTGTTTTGGTTCATACGTGAGAAAATGCGAGTTCATGTGTAATATGATCTAACACACAGGTGTTCACCTGTACACGTGCACGATAAGAGCTAACAAGTCACAACCTGTTTTGACAGTGGTGGGAGGTGAAGGGGGGGGGGGGTTGGTGTAAGAGAGAACACAGGTGAAGGGAGAAAGAAATATGTATTGCTCATAATACATGTAGAGCTGAGGACTGTACATAGGACTGTAGGTTAAGTACAACATGAGTGAATAAATAAATACAAGACACACAGGTTCATACAACATGTAATTTATTAATCCAAGAATTAAAGGCTGAGCTAAATCCCAACCATTTTACATAAAGTTTATTTCCCTTTTGTTTCAACACTTTTTCCACAAGGTAATGTTTAGGAAACGCTGTCTTTTGGAGTTCTTGAAGATAAAACCTGCCTTTTATGGGTTGATGGTTGAGGTCCTCGAGTAAATAGGTGACTGGACTGTTCAGGTTGACTTGACGAATTCGAAATAGTTCAGTCCCCCAATTTGGTGTGTAGCCCTTGTCGAAGACGGACTTGAATTTGCTCACACGAACATGGTCCCCAATGTTAAGGCGATGACGTTTAGGGTCTGCTGTTTTTATGGGGTTAAACAGTTTATCCAGTTGTGGAATATTTTTGGTCACAAGTCGTGGCTTGGTCCCAATGGTTCTGTGTTTGGTGTCATTGTAACGTGACACTAACTCAGGTAACAAGTCCAACCAGCGATAAGTGCCCTGAGCGGTAAACGCTTTCCACATATTGGTTTTCAATGTCCGGTTGAACCGCTCGACCACGCTGGCTTTGAGATTGCTGTACGTGGTGTAATGGTGAATATCCTTAGATTTGAGAAAACTGGAGAAATCCTTGTTGAAAAATTCTTTCCCTGGTCGGTTTGTAGCAGCTGAGGTTGACGTTTAGATTGTTGAATAATATGTTGAAAGGCTTTGGTGACTAGTGGACTAGACTTGCGGCGCACAGGTTCAACAAACGCCATTTTGGAATAAACATCAACGACCGTCAACTTATAGCGTACACCATCGTTAAAGTTAGCATAGGGAATCGTTTCAACCAAGTCTGCTTGCCAAAGTTCATCCACACCTTGTGAAATCACCTTGAGTCGTTGATAGTGACGTCTAGCTGGACGATGCAACTCGTGAGCAATACCCATTTTAATGGGTGAGGGCTTAAACAATAATTTTGGCATTTCGAAGTTCTTCCTCAATTTCTTGAATTTCCCAATCGTGACCAGTATGACCGGCTTGACGTGAAGCATGCAACAGCTGTAGTCGCTGGACGAGTTTATTTGGATTGTGCCAGTAGGTAACATCCACAAGGGGTTTTAATGGTTTAAATGTCACCCCTGAAGCGGACACTTTACGACGACCACTTTGACTAGTGGGGAACATTTTTGCAATGATGGTTTTATATTTTTGAGATATATTGGCATTCACTTGTTGAGTGGGATCATACTGTCTTTTGTGTGCATGGGTGTCCAATAAAATGGATTTATATTTACTAAGGTCCTCTGACGTATAATCTTGAGATGAGGGAGTCCGAGAGAATAGTAGCTTTAACAGTCCTGGTGTTAATTTATAGTTGATCTTTTTAATGACAGCTTTAGTACGACTAAATTTAATCGATGAATCACCAATTTTAAAACTATCATCCTCATAGCGAACACCATACGTGGTATCTGTGTTTCCAACAAATAGATTGGTGAAATAGGGTTCCAGTGTTGATCCATAATATTTTATTAAAATGTTTTTCAGTTGAGCTTTATGTTGAGGGGTGGCCAAGAGTTGTGAAAATGGAGACGATCTGGAAGGGCAAGGGGTTTCGACCATGGCCAAGGATTTCCTTTTTCTTAAAAACTCTGCAAGGGGTGATGCCTTTTTTTGAGGCGTAAACACTTGTTCCTCATTATCCTCAACTTCGCTAACACTAGTTAAATCTTCCTGTTCCTCTTCCTCTTCCTCATGGTCCTCGTGGTGCGTCTGAGTGGCTTGTGAAACGGTAGGTAGCGTTTCAGATGGCTTGAAAGAGGGTTTCAATATGGCTTTTAGCGGAGGTGCTAAATGTTGTTGAATAAACAAAGCATGATCCGCACGCGATCGTTTCAATTGACGAAACTTTTGGCGAATATTATTTTTTGCTCTAATAATATGATTTTTCAATTGACTTTCAGCTAACGCCATGATGTCGTGACAAATGACTTGAGAGGGAATGATACAGTGCCTTAAATAGCAATAAAATGATCAAACCCTAAGCGATACCGCCCTTGGTTGAGTTCACTTTGTTTGTCAATCACTAAACAGGCATGACGTTGTGTGTTCCAGCACTTGCCACACAATTCTGTAAACATTTGAAAGGTCATATCCGGATTCACATGTTCATTATAAATGTGACGACTGTTCCTCTCGTCCTGGCGAAATAAAACAATGACATTGGCATTGTCACGAATCAACTGTTTGGACATTTTAGAATACGTTTGTCCAAGATAGAAGCAATCGATATGTTTGTGTCGACCCATGCTGAAATAGCTTTGAATGATGCCTTGTCGTTCAGTGGATACATAATCGAAAATCATGAGTGAATCAGGCTTTACCTCATTCGGTGAAATAACATTTTCTTGCGTGGAAAATGTAAAATACCCCATATTCTCATTTTGTAATCCAGACATGACTTGATCCAGAAACATGTAGAGGGGTTGGTAGAGAGATTTTGCGAAAATATAAATATTTTGAAAACACAGACCATTGGGCGCTGTAATAAGTGTCAGCAAAAGATTAGTCTTTCCACAGCCGGAAGATCCCACAATGATGCAGCGAATGGAAGATGGAAACAGTGAACCATGGCGTTGTTCACGTGATGTGGGGCAGAGATGGGAAACCATGTCCCTCACGGGGAATGACTCTTGCTGCTTAATTAGCTTCATTTCAACTAAGGCTTAGAGAGGCTAGCAGGCTGTCTATATACATCGCACCGAGCCTTATCATAGAAACAGTAGACTCGTACTACAGGTTGACGATGGATGTCTTTGGACGTGCGTTGATGGTCAAAGCTAGGTCTGTTCCCATACATGATCCTAAACAAGAAACAGATCCTGCTAATAAACACTATGTGGATAGGTCAGTAGTGCCACGCACAAAACAAGGAGATTATGACTTTAAAGGAAAGCGGTTAACTCATGTAAAACATCCTCAAGTGTCTACAGACGTTACTACAAAAAAGTATGTGGATAACAAGGTGTATGAGTTTTATGATAAAGTGCCTCAGCTTACGGTGAATGGCTATAGCGCTAATCATCACCGCATTATTCACGTGGAAGACCCACAAGAAGATGATGATGTCTGTACCAAGCGTTACGTGACCTATGAAATGAAAAGGCTTTATAAATTTATCCCATCTGTATTTTTAGTGCATCTGACAAATGTAAAACCTGTGAATGAGAGAAACCATATACCGCTAGTTCATGACCAGCACTTGACCTATGTGCTTGCTTCGGGTTTAAGCCACTATCGACTACACTATAATGGAACCATTCACATCAAATATGCCGTACCTGATGAGAACCATTTACAAATAGAGATAAATGGTCATAGGATGTTGGTTCATAACCATGAAATGGTCAATGCAGGAGACGAATTATCCTTTCATCTCATGTTGACATGGAATGAAAAGCAAGCTGGAAAAACTATAAACGATTTCCCACTTTATGTAGAATTGGAATATACAGCCATGAAATAACAATCTGACGTTAGTTGTGACTTAAACTTTCTTGTGTAAGGTTGTTGGTCATCATCATCATGGTGAAACAAAGATATGTGGTGAGAAAGACTAAAAATATGAGCCTGTCCTTGGCAAAGCCTGGGCTTATGACATTCATGGACAAGCCCATGCGAAAGAAAAAAAGAAAAAATAATGTGTTGACCATGAGGAAAGCTCTTCGTGTAGCACAGAGACATGTTATTCCAAAACGTCAGCGACAGGGTTCAAAACAAGGACGAGTGATTCCCGTCCCTAAACGAGCGGGATTTTTACCTGCATTATTCGCTGGTCTGGCTGCTCTGGGTTCACTTTTAGGCGGTGCCAGTGCAGTGGCAAAAACTATTAAAGCCGCGCAACAGGGCAAGCAACAACTCAAAGAAAGTCAGCGACACAATGAAACAATGGAGGCCATTGCTATGGGGCTAGAAATGTCAATTTGAAGCCAGCCTTTTATCAACAAGGATTAGGAATTTCACCTTTTCGAAATAAAAGAAAACATCTTTAACCTCAGCCATAGCAAGACATGCCCTAACGCATCAGCAAGTGGAAAGCTATGCTAAACAACTGAAGCTTTCTCATTTTCGAGGTGTGTTTTTGCGAAACCAATTACCCTCACGACCCTGGAAACATGAATGTGCTGTTGTCAATTTGGATGATCACCGAGGACCTGGAACACATTATGTAGCTTATGTCAAAGAGGGATCTACTGTATGGTACATTGACAGTTTTGGGAATTTGCCCCCGCCCATGGAACTAGTGGCCTATTTTGGAAACAGGATCAAGATATATTATAATGTGAAACGTGAGCAAACGTTTAACAGCCAACAGTGTGGACGTTTATGTTTATTTTTTTATATAAAACGCAACATAAGCAAAAACGTCAACAGTATGTCGGTGGAAAGTAAGACGTTTACACTGCATGGGCGTGGACCTGAAGTGAACCTAGACTTTTACCCACCTATCGAATTGAGTGAAAAACCTTATGGTTTAGGACTTGTTTCTCTTGTAACATACAATCGAATATACAACATACGTGAAAACGTGAACAACAAGTTTTACTATGATGATTCTGTGCTCACCCTGAACTCTGGTGGATACACGATAGATGACATTTATGAACACATTTATGTGGTGTTGATCAATGAATATGGTTTAAAGTCATTTCTCGATGGAACGCGCAAGTTTGAACTTGTAGGAAATACCAACACTCATCGCTGCAGTATTTTTTCTACATTCAAAATTGACTTTAAAACTCACCCCGATTCCATTGGTCCATTACTAGGATTTAAACCACGTGTGTTAGAGCCCAACAAAAAACATGAATCAGACCATGAAGTGAAATTCATTGAGGACCATCATGTGTCGGTGACGTGTAATATTATTAGTCAAGTGTACACCAATCAAGAACCGTCGCATTCGCTTTATGACTTTATTGTAACATCGCCCAATGGCTATATTATTCGTGAAAACCCTCCAGTGGTGCTTTTTCATTCTGTGGCTGTCGATGGTATTAGTAATATAACATTAAGACTGATCAATAGAGAGCAACAACTCATTGATCTAGATTCTACCACACCAGTGACTTACAAGTTGGTGCTAAAACCACTATGAAGTTTGTATATAAAGCAACAGCACCGTCTAGGAATGGTGTTAGTTGTTTACCACGTGAATACACGTTAACATCTCAGAACAAGCAGATTTTACAGCATTTGGGTTACCACATCAACCCCCGCGATGAATTCTATCCTAGAGGTAGCAAAACACATCGAGGAGCAACCAGGAGTGGTAAGAATTGATCTGCATTCATATCAAGCTCAAACACCTGGACTCAATAACAATGATGAAATTCAATTTGTTATCAACAACCAAGATATTTACACTCTACCGCATGAAAGTGTTATTCAGATTGAAGGTCGGCTCACCAAAGCCGATGGCTCTACACCCACTACATCCAAGTTAGCCAACCATGCTTTCGCCTTTCTGTTTTCTGAAGTGCGTTATGTGATTAACGATATCGTGGTGGATAGCACTCGAAATGTGGGTATTTCCAGTGTCATGAAACTATATCCCTCTTATAGTGAGGAAGAAGCTAAAACATGGCGGGTTGGTGCCCTGACTCGACCAATGACTGGATGGTACACACCGATGGCACCTTTACTGGATATTTACCTCTCAAACTGATTTTAGGCTTTGCTGAAGATCACCAGCGCATTGTGGTCAACGCAAGGCAAGGGCTTTATCTGGTGAGAGACAGGAGTGATAATAATGCACTCAAGGGAGTCGACAATACCCCGATTGATTCAAAAATTCAACTACAACGCTTGCTATGGAAAGTGCCTCATGTGACCCTTAACGATAGCAAAAAACTGGACATACTTAAAATGGTAAAGAGAGATATACCTCTACCCATGGAATTTAGAAGCTGGGCACTCCATGAGTACCCGTTATTACCTACCACCAACACACATAGTTGGTTTATAAAAACAGCCCGCTATACAGAGAGACCTCTCTACATGATTGTGGGTTTTCAAACAAATCGCAAGTACCAACAAACCAAAGATGCCACGCAATTTGATCACCTGCAATTGAGAAATGCACGTCTTTTCCTCAACGGTGCTGTGTTTCCCTATGAAGGGCTGGATTTAGATTTTTCAAAAAATAAGTTTGCCCCCCTGTACGACTTGTTTTCTAAATTTAGATGGTCGTATTATCAAAAAGAGAAAATTGTCCAATGTTGTCACCCCAAGCTTTTAAGACAAGGGCGCCACTGATTGTCTTTGACTGTTCCTACTTGGAAGAGTCTGTCAAACCATCCAATATTGACATTCGACTAGATTTTGAAACGCATGACAATGTTCCAGCCAATACCACGGCCTACTGTTTGATTATTCATCACAAACAAGTCAACTATTATCTACTATCCAACCCAAGTGACAAGTGTATAAATAGCAGGTCAACACACATCAAACCACTCAGTCATGTCTTGCTTTCAAGCCTCAAGAGAAGTTACATCCATGAATTTAAAATCTGAGGAACAACGTTTCAAGACCTTTGCGACGTGGCCGGTGCCTTTTATAAACCCTCAAGCCTTAGCAGCCGCTGGATTCTACTATTTAAAAAGAAGAGATGAAGTGAAATGTGTGTTTTGTCCCATCATCTTAGACCAATGGCAAGAGAGCGATGAACCCATGCAGGAACATCAGCGCTGGTCACCTGCCTGTCCCTACCTATGCAGAATGGAGGTGGGTAATATACCCTGTCATTCAAGTTACCCCTCACTCATGCCTCTGAGTGATGAAAAAAGTTATGATACGTGTGGACTTTATGGTGCCGGCAGTGCTTCAGTGAGCAGCTCACAGTCAAAAACATCCAGTTTAGAGACATTAGAATATCATCGGTGTTTTGGACACTATAAACACAAAAGACTTTTTTGTTGTATGAGATGGTACCGCCTCTATCCTAGAATGAAAAAAGAATGTAAAACTTGCTATGCTAATAAAATAATGAAATAAAAAAATTGGTTGTTGTTGTTATATTATTATTTCTTATTCCCCCCCCCCTGTCATATCCTAACCTCTACAGTGACTACTCGATGTTTTTCTTTTCTTTTACTAGAATGGAATGTAAGTAAATGACATGTTGAACCCGCTGAGCTATGGTTCATGTGATATTTTTTATGACAGAGCATTTGTACTTTTGAACACACCCAGGAAGCCACGTGAGGCTGAGAGATCACGCGATACTTTGAAGTAGCGGTGAATCGCACTTTTGACTTTGGTGTAAACTGCTAATTATTATCTGAGGTCTTATTAATTATTTTTATCTTTCCTACGAGACTCAGAATATTCCATTTCGTCATGCTGCATTATTAAAACATTTTGGAGAATGTTTATTTTTACTTTAGGTAAGGTAATACCCTTGCAGATACGCAAAAAGGAACGTAAGTAGTCGCTCAACGTTTTCGTTTTGACGACCTACTTTCTAGAGACACCAGTACCGGAGCACTGCGTCCTGAGAATCCGCCTTGTGTAGGCGTGGAATTACATTTGTCCTACGAGACGTAGAAGAATATCCGCTGTTTAGCGTTAAAAGTGATTATAAGGTGCCATCGAGCAAGCAAATACTAATATTCACTGTCGATGAAGTCCAGTGAATTAAATAAGAAGCTTGGGAAATAATTATTGGCAAGTATAGTGTATTGCACAACATTGCTGTGACATCACATATTACCCACGCGTATGTGGAGGGCAGATGCCTAGTGGAAATATACAGGTAATAGTGTTACAATTATCCTGAATAAGTGTGATTATAATAGTATGAGATATTTAAATTGCCAAAGTGGAAATTTCATCTTTGAAACGTCGTATAATTCACGGATGCTGCGTGATACAAAAGTAGCGTCACTAGCACGTGCAGCATTATAAAATAGTATTAGCTCACATGCTAATCCACATCTGTAAGATTAAGGCTGTGTCGTATTTTATAATTGAAGCCTATAATAGTCACGACGGACATTATAATTTTGGAAGTGAGAGGATGAATAATCACGCAACTTATTTCGCTACCCACGTGATTGGACTTTTATTCACCATGGTTGAAGCAGTCACCATGGGCTAATACCATCCCAGTATGGGGGGTGACGTTTCTACAGGAACCAGCAGGATGGTGGAACTTCCAGAACGATGAACGAGAGGGAAGGAGCCAAAATGCCATTTCCAGGCATATCCACGAAGATGTCGACAGGGACAAATCGAACCCTGGTCTTTGGGGGAGTCCAGATGGGAATCCTGATGAGGAGGATACCGATCCAGAGAGCCAGAGAGGTTTATGTACAACCCTTGTTGTGGAATAGAGAGCTGAGTGAGAGCTCCTCCATTTCGTGAGTTTTTGTCACACCCCTTCTTTGTTCTAGTTTCTGGTGGTGTAGTAGTTTTAATGTAGTTTGTGAATCAACCACACTCAGTGTCAGCCATTTTTCTAGGTAGGGATGTAACTAGATTAGTTAGATGTCATTTATTTCAGTTTAGTGTGAGACACCTTTGGGGTCAGACATTTTGGTCAGCCCTGGTGCAGCTTGGTGAACGTCGTGGAACGTCAATGCCTACCTTTTTGCTGAACCTGATCGTAGTCATTTTGAGGCTATTTTGTTCAACCCTACTTGGGGTAATTTTCAAGTCTTTGCTGACTGTAGTTATGGCAATCAGATGCCTTGGTTATTAATTGACTGCATTCTTCGCAGCCATCCTTTGTTACACCCCTGACTGTCGTTAGAACGGTCGTATCATTTAGGTAGTCGACAGTAACTACCAGTTTGTAAATGCATTATATTTCATTTTGAATAAGCTCAGAAGCTATTCTTGGTCATGTTTGAACCTAACAACTAGAAGGAATGTTTCGTTGCCTAGCATCGAACGCGGTTCCTAACGTATCATTAAGCAGATCTAGTGTGTGAATCTGTGCCACATTTATCATATTTTTCTTGTGTCGTGTGAGACACGTTTTTATTTGATGTTCTAGCAACTACTGAGTTGCATTTTTAAAGCAAAGAGCTTCGGTTATTGTAAGTTTACTTTCATTTAGACGTCTTTGGTAGAAAGACGGAAGTGTATTACTATACTCAGATTTATAGCGTGCGTTTGATACACGGACTCTGTAGAGATCCGTAACATATGGTGATGTTTTTTATGAACCGGCCAAGTGCAGGTTTTGTATTGATTAAATCGCCGGCCTTGAATAAACTGGTTATGTAACCCAGTGACCTAGAGCACGCCTGCTTCATTGTGAGACAAAACTACTATAGACGAGGACAGAGTACAATTTGTATTCGCTTTTCCTTTCATTGCTATTTTGCTTATGGAAACCAGTTTCCACTCTTGTATTTGATCACTTGTTTTATGGATCGGTTTTTGTTAGTTTAGCGCTCTGTTGCGTGTATTGTCGTATGACAGGTACAGTTATGTAAGGTTTTCTATAGGATGGTGAAGCCTACCCTGTTATAACAGGATGTTATTGTATGCTTTGTCCGGGGATGATCCCGTTGACCAGATGTTACTGGAAGGTAACTGTTGTACAGGCCTATCCCAGAGTTATTGAACGCGAGCTTAGCGCCGCTGGTAACCCGTGTTATTGTGTGTCCGAGTTGTTATACTCGATGATTATATTCCGACTGTTTAGTTGAGGCTTTTTGGTGGAGAATGATCTCAGTTGGAGACACTCCGTGCCCAGGCTATTGTCAATGTTATTCGCCATAAACCTACGATAAACCTATAAACCGACATTCTAATAATAAAATGCATAATTGTTGTAAAACAAGCTTAACTAACGATTCTTTCTATCTAACTTTGTTCTTTGCATTCTGGAACTGTTGACATAGCCGTGCAGTCGAAGATAATTTCCTTGTGAGGAAATGACTAGGACAGTTGACATTTTTGTAGCGACCTGAAGCATGTGCGAACCTAGAGTTCGTAGCTTGTGGAGCTCAGGCCATGCGATGTCAGACGTGGTCTCAACTGCGCATTCGTCACCGTAACTATACACATTAGATGACTATGGTTTACAAAGAGTAAACCAAGGTGTAGGCAGGAATTTTTAATAAAACTACTGTGTCTATTTCGTTATTAATTTATGATGTCAAGTGTATTAAACCCTACATGTTACTTTATTGTGTGCTGTTAGCACATAGTTATTAAGCATAATTAAATTGTTTGTTTTTCATGGCTGTACACTTAGCTTTTGGATGTAATTGTTTTCTTTTACGGACGTCATCGCCGTAAATTTTGTTAATTGACAGGACTTAGCTAGTTGAATTAATGTTAAATTTAAATGTCGAAATGGTACCATCCTAACCTAGATTTGTTTTGCTACCCTGTTAAATGTAAATTCAGATATTAGCTTGATCTTGTAACTTGAACTAGGGACTTGCGTCGTGCCATATTCCTAGCGTTGCTGTTGTTGCTTTATCATTGTGAGTTAGATCTTTCGCGAGGGTTTTCAGTAACTTCTCAGGTAGGGGACCTGTTCTTTATCTTAGTTTATTTATTAATTTGCGGACTAGCCGATTATAACCCTCCGAACTAGGCTAGGGGCTTGTGAATTTTAATAAATTTTCACGGTGTTTTACATGAGTCTGGATGTTTATTTTCTCAGTCTAGTTTTAAGGTGAACCTTTCCTTAGGCGGTCTATGACCATCGTCACCATGTACCACGATCCCTGTGGACTACGGACTCTCGTGCCGCTTTAGCCTTTATGGAAGGTCACCTGATCCTCACGGTACTTTTTTATTCGATTTATGTGTCGTTAGTTAAGTCATCGTGGTTGTTGACATCAACTAAACGGTGACATTGGGCGCCATTTTATGTGAACGTTTAGTTGATGTCAACAACCACGATGACTTAACTAACGACACATAAATCGAATAAAAAAGTACCGTGAGGATCAGGTGACCTTCCATAAAGGCTAAAGCGGCACGAGAGTCCGTAGTCCACAGGGATCGTGGTACATGGTGACGATGGTCATAGACCGCCTAAGGAAAGGTTCACCTTAAAACTAGACTGAGAAAATAAACATCCAGACTCATGTAAAACACCGTGAAAATTTATTAAAATTCACAAGCCCCTAGCCTAGTTCGGAGGGTTATAATCGGCTAGTCCGCAAATTAATAAATAAACTAAGATAAAGAACAGGTCCCCTACCTGAGAAGTTACTGAAAACCCTCGCGAAAGATCTAACTCACAATGATAAAGCAACAACAGCAACGCTAGGAATATGGCACGACGCAAGTCCCTAGTTCAAGTTACAAGATCAAGCTAATATCTGAATTTACATTTAACAGGGTAGCAAAACAAATCTAGGTTAGGATGGTACCATTTCGACATTTAAATTTAACATTAATTCAACTAGCTAAGTCCTGTCAATTAACAAAATTTACGGCGATGACGTCCGTAAAAGAAAACAATTACATCCAAAAGCTAAGTGTACAGCCATGAAAAACAAACAATTTAATTATGCTTAATAACTATGTGCTAACAGCACACAATAAAGTAACATGTAGGGTTTAATACACTTGACATCATAAATTAATAACGAAATAGACACAGTAGTTTTATTAAAAATTCCTGCCTACACCTTGGTTTACTCTTTGTAAACCATAGTCATCTAATGTGTATAGTTACGGTGACGAATGCGCAGTTGAGACCACGTCTGACATCGCATGGCCTGAGCTCCACAAGCTACGAACTCTAGGTTCGCACATGCTTCAGGTCGCTACAAAAATGTCAACTGTCCTAGTCATTTCCTCACAAGGAAATTATCTTCGACTGCACGGCTATGTCAACAGTTCCAGAATGCAAAGAACAAAGTTAGATAGAAAGAATCGTTAGTTAGGCTTGTTTTACAACAATTATGCATTTTATTATTAGAATGTCGGTTTATAGGTTTATCGTAGGTTTATGGCGAATAACATTGACAATAGCCTGGGCACGGAGTGTCTCCAACTGAGATCATTCTCCACCAAAAAGCCTCGACTCAACAGTCGGAATATAATCATCGAGTATAACAACTCGGACACACAATAACACGGGTTACCAGCGGCGCTAAGCTCGCGTTCAATAACTCTGGGATAGGCCTGTACAACAGTTACCTTCCAGTAACATCTGGTCAACGGGATCATCCCCGGACAAAGCATACAATAACATCCTGTTATAACAGGGTAGGCTTCACCATCCTATAGAAAACCTTACATAACTGTACCTGTCATACGACAATACACGCAACAGAGCGCTAAACTAACAAAAACCGATCCATAAAACAAGTGATCAAATACAAGAGTGGAAACTGGTTTCCATAAGCAAAATAGCAATGAAAGGAAAAGCGAATACAAATTGTACTCTGTCCTCGTCTATAGTAGTTTTGTCTCACAATGAAGCAGGCGTGCTCTAGGTCACTGGGTTACATAACCAGTTTATTCAAGGCCGGCGATTTAATCAATACAAAACCTGCACTTGGCCGGTTCATAAAAAACATCACCATATGTTACGGATCTCTACAGAGTCCGTGTATCAAACGCACGCTATAAATCTGAGTATAGTAATACACTTCCGTCTTTCTACCAAAGACGTCTAAATGAAAGTAAACTTACAATAACCGAAGCTCTTTGCTTTAAAAATGCAACTCAGTAGTTGCTAGAACATCAAATAAAAACGTGTCTCACACGACACAAGAAAAATATGATAAATGTGGCACAGATTCACACACTAGATCTGCTTAATGATACGTTAGGAACCGCGTTCGATGCTAGGCAACGAAACATTCCTTCTAGTTGTTAGGTTCAAACATGACCAAGAATAGCTTCTGAGCTTATTCAAAATGAAATATAATGCATTTACAAACTGGTAGTTACTGTCGACTACCTAAATGATACGACCGTTCTAACGACAGTCAGGGGTGTAACAAAGGATGGCTGCGAAGAATGCAGTCAATTAATAACCAAGGCATCTGATTGCCATAACTACAGTCAGCAAAGACTTGAAAATTACCCCAAGTAGGGTTGAACAAAATAGCCTCAAAATGACTACGATCAGGTTCAGCAAAAAGGTAGGCATTGACGTTCCACGACGTTCACCAAGCTGCACCAGGGCTGACCAAAATGTCTGACCCCAAAGGTGTCTCACACTAAACTGAAATAAATGACATCTAACTAATCTAGTTACATCCCTACCTAGAAAAATGGCTGACACTGAGTGTGGTTGATTCACAAACTACATTAAAACTACTACACCACCAGAAACTAGAACAAAGAAGGGGTGTGACAAAAACTCACGAAATGGAGGAGCTCTCACTCAGCTCTCTATTCCACAACAAGGGTTGTACATAAACCTCTCTGGCTCTCTGGATCGGTATCCTCCTCATCAGGATTCCCATCTGGACTCCCCCAAAGACCAGGGTTCGATTTGTCCCTGTCGACATCTTCGTGGATATGCCTGGAAATGGCATTTTGGCTCCTTCCCTCTCGTTCATCGTTCTGGAAGTTCCACCATCCTGCTGGTTCCTGTAGAAACGTCACCCCCCCCCCCATACTGGGATGGTATTAGCCCATGGTGACTGCTTCAACCATGGTGAATAAAAGTCCAATCACGTGGGTAGCGAAATAAGTTGCGTGATTATTCATCCTCTCACTTCCAAAATTATAATGTCCGTCGTGACTATTATAGGCTTCAATTATAAAATACGACACAGCCTTAATCTTACAGATGTGGATTAGCATGTGAGCTAATACTATTTTATAATGCTGCACGTGCTAGTGACGCTACTTTTGTATCACGCAGCATCCGTGAATTATACGACGTTTCAAAGATGAAATTTCCACTTTGGCAATTTAAATATCTCATACTATTATAATCACACTTATTCAGGATAATTGTAACACTATTACCTGTATATTTCCACTAGGCATCTGCCCTCCACATACGCGTTGGTAATATGTGATGTCACAGCAATGTTGTGCAATACACTATACTTGCCAATAATTATTTCCCAAGCTTCTTATTTAATTCACTGGACTTCATCGACAGTGAATATTAGTATTTGCTTGCTCGATGGCACCTTATAATCACTTTTAACGCTAAACAGCGGATATTCTTCTACGTCTCGTAGGACAAATGTAATTCCACGCCTACACAAGGCGGATTCTCAGGACGCAGTGCTCCGGTACTGGTGTCTCTAGAAAGTAGGTCGTCAAAACGAAAACGTTGAGCGACTACTTACGTTCCTTTTTGCGTATCTGCAAGGGTATTACCTTACCTAAAGTAAAAATAAACATTCTCCAAAATGTTTTAATAATGCAGCATGACGAAATGGAACATTCTGAGTCTCGTAGGAAAGATAAAAATAATTAATAAGACCTCAGATAATAATTAGCAGTTTACACCAAAGTCAAAAGTGCGATTCACCACTACTTCAAAGTATCGCGTGATCTCTCAGCCTCACGTGGCTTCCTGGGTGTGTTCAAAAGTACAACATCCCATCATAAATGCTCTGTCATAAAAAATATCACATGAACCATAGCTCAGCGGGTTCAATGGGTACACCTTACTGAACAATTATCAGTCTGTGGTCAGTTGGACTTGATCCAGACAAGAGTGAACATGTTGCGTACACTGATTGTCGACTGTCAAGGGTTTAAAATTGGAGATAACAAATTTATATTTAAAGAAGTGGCCATCATCGATTGTTCCACTTTTTGGATATCACAAGCTACCCATTTGGTGTTTAAACCAACTTATGCGTTTGATTTGTTGTGTGATAAAGACCGTAAACAAACCCAGTGGATTGAAACTCATATGCAACTAGACTGGAAGCAAGGAACCATTTCATATAAGCACCTGGACATGGTCATGAAAGCCCACTTGTCTTCTGCCCATGTAATATTTGTGAAAGGTAGTGAAAAACGTCAATGGCTACAACCAGTTTTAGCGTCTTACTGTCAATGTATCGATTTAATGGACATGGGCTGTCCATCGCTGCAAACACCCATGGATCGCTGCCCCTGTGACAATATTACCCATAAAGCATTGGCACAGGTGTGGCAATTGTTTCATTGGCTATCCACCAATGCTTGCTGGGAGTTGTTAAATAAAATTAAAACTAAAGGTTTACCTGTGAATGACACCAGTGAGATTTCTACAAGCGACGTGTAATCATCAACGTGATACCATGGAGAAAGGGGATGCTACCGATAAAGCGATTGGAAAGTTCTTTGTGTGTAAAAGGAAACTAGACAGTTTTACTAAAGAAGAATTATTGGCTCTTCCAAAATCATTCATTTATTATGTCGCAGCAAATGCAGTGAAAGAAATCTGGCAACATGTACCAAAATCATGGACTCAAGACCCTGTGTTAAGTGAATTGCAACCATGTACGGATTATGATCACCATAAGCAAGTGGCTATGGCAAAAATACCCTCTATGCGACAGTGTGCTACTTGTCAACTGGTCAAACTATATCATGGTCATAAAAGTCAGTGTAAAGACTTTGTTTCCTCATACCACGGGAGTAATGAAGAAAAAAAGCAACAACAACAAACATCATCCACAGAGGAAGAGGAAGATCAAACCTTTTTACCATCGATGGAAAAGGATATGCCAGACCTGTACTGGCAATGGCGTCATTAACAAAGTAATTCAATACTTGACTTTCGAAATCTACCTACCTGGTTATTATTTGTGTAGTCCTGGAACTTGTCTTGAAGAACCTTTGCAGCATAGTGATATACCTATTAATCCTTTGGATCAAGCATGCACCTTTCTTATCACCACAGTCATTCTGCATTAAGACGTGTAGCGGATAAAGTATCGTTGAAAAGCTAAACATCTTTTGACATTCTGTGATGTCTCAGTGGGAGAGAGGTTGGCAGTCGTCATTGTGATTAGTGTTATAAAAGGAAAGTTAATAATGAGTGGACATGGACATTGAAAAGGATTGAGGAATTGGTATTTCTTTGTATTCTATTTTTGTAAAGCTCTATTTGTTGTGAAATAAAAACAAGGTTTACAAGATCACAATGTCTTTTATTTTAAAAAATGGTGATAGCCATTTCATTTTTTCACACATGAATATTTACAATTTCCACTTTACATTTTTTTACATTCCCCTTGTTTAGTTTAAACATTCTGTACATTTTTGTTGTTGTGAAATAAAAACAAGGTTTACCAGATCACAATGTCTTTTAATTCTAAAAATGGTGATAGTCATTTCTTCATTTTCATTTTTTTTACACATGAATATTTATAATTTCTACTTTACATTTTTTTACATTCCCCTTGTTTAGTTCACACATTCTGTACATTTTTTTTGTGAAATATAAATAAGGTTCACTAAATCACTATGTCTTTTAATTTTAAAATGGTGATAGCCATTTCTTTATTTTCATTTTTTCACACATGAATATTTACAATTTCCACTTTTCATTTTTTTACATTCCCCTTGTTTAGTTTACACATTTTGTACATTTTTGTTGTTGTGAAATAAAAAACAAGGTTTACCAGATCACAATGTCTTTTTTAATTTTAAAATGTTGATAGCCATTTCACTTTTCTCATACATGGATATTTACAATTTCCACTTTACATTTTATACATTCCCTTGTTTAGTTCACACATTCAGTAAATTTTTTAAAAATCTTTTAGTAATATACAAAAGCAAACATTTTACACTAAAATGTATTACTATCTTATTTTTACTAATCTACAGTAGTCTAACATTATACATTCTACTTACAGTTTTTACAAAAAAATATTACAATATAAAACACACTACAATTATTACAATATAGTGATCATTAGACTTAAGTAAAGTAATAGTCGTCAATGCGACTGTTTCCCCATGCAAGAGTATTAAATGTGTTGGGTATAATGAATCGTTTGTTGTCTTCATTACTTAAAGCAACTTTGTTCAACAAATTGGTATGTAGCTGATGATTTTTACTTCTAAATACACACATTTTCTTATATAATACAGGTGGGTTACTAACTATACAGTTTTTATAATCACTTATATCTAACTCTTTACTAACAACATTCTTTTTCACTCCTTTTAATTTTTTTACTACTACATCATCAATTGTTATATAGCTGTATGATTTAGATTTTGTGCCTACAAAGGTGTCTATAATAACACCAGCACATTCATCCTTAAATTTCCCAAGAACCTTTTTGTTTACTAGAGGTAAATGGTAAATATTATCCTTGGGGTAATCACTTGTATCAAACCTATTTAGCTCAGTTTTGATATCCTCGTAAAAATCATCAGTTTTAAACTCATAAATAAAAGAATCTGTGTCTGTGTAGAGTAATTTAGCATTATCAAGATAGTTTTTCTTTACATAATCATAGTGAAATTCATACATAAGTGTTTTTGATAATTCCAGAATGGTGTAACCCACATATATGGGTTTGTTGTAAGTTACTTTAAGACGATTCATTTGTATTACAACTAAATCCTCATGAATAATTGAACAGCTATGAAAGTTAGGCTTGCTTATTAAGTTGCTCGCACCATACCTTTTACCATCATTCTCCCACTTTGTTATCAGCTTTACATCAACTCGTTTATCAACATTCTCCATAGTCTTTCCAAAAACACTATTATTCATGAGTTTATAAAAATCTTTTTCAAACGCGTTTGCTGACTGCGTTCTTAAATTATTGTTTAGATCAATATACGGTTTGAGCCATGCTGACTGATGAAATTGCAATACGCGATGAATTTTAGTTAATTTCAATCCATGCTGTAGACACTGTTTCAAGTTTTGATAATGTATTACATATTTACATTTATCATTTACATTAGCAATTAACATTTTTGTTCGTGATGTGATGTATGGAGATTTCATATTCTCAGGACAAAATGGTAAATCATTATGATCATCATGTAACTCTTTAGGGTACTCAAGATTTACCTCTAAAATATATCCTTTATCATCGTTATCATTAAGAGTGTCAACATGTAAGACATCAATTTCAGGTTGTGTCAGCCAGCGAAAATCTTTCAGTGGTAGATATTGACTCATAGCCCAACCATATTGGTTATTTGCATCGAGGTAGACAATATACATTGACTCTTCACAAGGGTTGTAGCTAGGCACGTATTTATTATTCGCTTTAGAGTACCGTCCACTACATTGACTTAATCCACCTCGAATTGATGATTTTATAAAATTGATCATGTCTATATCAGTCATTAATTCTAAATTTACTTTCGTTTTTTTTTTCAACATTGAACTGAAACTTAACCCAGGAGCTGTGAAATACTGACAAGGATCAAGGTCATAAGTTTTCATACATACATTCCGAAAATTTTCAAAAACATCTGCTAATAACAACACATCTGTCTTCAAATATATGTCTGAAAATTCTCCTAAAGTTTGAATGTCAAACTGTGCCCATACACGTTGTGCATGTAAATATTCCTGATCACTGATATGACTTGTGTTTAAGGAACTGTAAAATGCATCTTTCGGTGGTAAACAACACTCCTCAAGACGTTCCACACAGCTAATATATTCATAAGGGAATATACCCTTTTGACGAATCAAATTAAAATCATCTTCTTTAGGAAAGACACGTTGAATTTCATGAAACTGATCTGATTTTAAATTACTAGTCAGCTTATCAAGACTACTCGGCATAAAGCGGAATGAATCTAAAAATCGCAGTTTAATGGTTTTTTTTATTGCTAGTTTTGATGTATTTTGTGAACGATATGTATTGTTCCTTATTATTTGCAATAACATCAATTTTCACATCTGAAGCTCCAAATTCTTTAACGATAAAGTGGTTATCGTATTTGCTACCATTGTGTAGAATGACCGGAATGAATTTACTTACTCTATAATTTAAATTACATTCTTGGTGAGCCGCACCACGATATTTTCCTGTTAAATGGTCATGATCGCGAACCCTGCCTGTATATAAACATTCACCACGTATAAAACAATTAGTTTCAGTTTCAAAATTCATTTGCTCTGATGAAGTTAGTGGCTCCATTGGAATGATCGTATTTAAAATAGAGGATATACGGATGGCATCTTTCTCAAGCCTTTCCATAAAAACTTTAGGTGCATGAGGTCCTCTATAAAGCTCAAACTTATTTAAAGAGTCATCATAACTACATTTAATATAATATGAAAAGCTAAAAGGTTCATGAATGTGAGTAGTGTTGGTGAAAGGTTGGGCTGGATTCGATGAACATGTATTAAATGGTTTTAGCAAAGCCTCGAAATCAGCATATATAACAAATGGTACTCGAAGCTGTTTCTCATAATCCTTAAATTTTAGAATGTTTTTTTAGGAGTCGGTAATACCGTACAAACATGATTACACCCCCATTTTTGATGTTGAATTAGTTGGTCCTCTTTTCTGAAATATAGCAAACAGCCATCACACAACCACTTCTTACCTTTGTATTTTGATAGTTGACTACCAACAAGTCTACATAAATGTTTTATCCAACAATAGTGAGCATTTTCACCTTCGGTTATGTATAGTAAATTTACATGAATATCCTTTTTTTCCTGAGTATAATATAGAGGACCAACTGTACTCTTATTTTCAATTCCATAAACATTAATACTTACATTGTTCAGCTCTTCAAAACGTTGAATGTCTTTTATCGCCATAGGAAATTCCATTTCTTCTAAATCTAACACTGAAGAATAGTGAGGATATGATGACGTTCTATTCTCATGCATCGCTGCCGGATGGAGAGCTGAGGTTACAGCCCATGCAAAACATGCATGGTCACTATTCATAACGTTTACACAAGCGTGCTTATGTTTGATCCATCCTGGCAAATCAACGTATGATGATGCTCGAAGGGGGTTGTATTTATTCATGTTGGTTTCTAAATAAAGTACTTCAACCAATGCCCAGCCCGACTCCCTTTCCTGGAACTCTTCACTCTTCACGATGATAGCACTTGAAATATTTTGATATATATCACTAATATTAGTTGATTCACTAACAATTACGTTTTTTGTATTAAAAGATTTGATATCCGTAATTTCACCTTCGCTCCCAGTTTTTACATAGAGGCCAATAAGTTCAAAATTCATTTTAAATGTTTTATGCTCTAATAAAACATTACCTACCAAGCCAAACACAGTAGGTTGAACATTTTTTAAAAATGATTCAATACTTTGAGTTTTTTTTTCTTCACTATGAAGTCTATAACTAGCAATTCGACTTTTAAATGCACTACCAATTTGTTGAACATTTCCAGAATTTCTTTCATGGCAAGTGTTATTTTTATGTTGAATATTGCGTAAATGTCCATGAATGATTGAAGAAGGTATATCAATATTACATACATCACAATGTGTTATTGAAGGTTCACCATTCTTCTTTCTTTTTGATGCACAACTACTTTCACAATCTTGAGAACGTTTACGCTTTTGAGCATTACATTCATTTAAAGGTTCCATGCTAGTTGTTGGTTTTACAGTTTTTAATTCTTGTTGTTCACCATGCACTTCAACCATGTGGGATTGATATCGCTTTACAGCAGAAAAACCAAGTTCACAAACTGAACATGAAAATGGTGCTGAACTAACATGCATTAAATTTACATGACGTGCAAGATTATCTTGTCTGTTAAATGTGGTAGCACAATGACTGCACACAAACATTTTAATGTCATGTTTAACATTTGCGTGTCGTTGAAGGCTGTCAGGTCTTGAGAACTGTTTCTTACAGTCACCACACTTGAACATGATGATCCCTTTCGAAATTACCTATAAAAGAAAGAAATCATAAATGTTAATAAATGATAAACAAAAGTACAATATAAATAGTTTAATTACATTCCAGTCAATGGTTATAGCAGGGTATTTAAATCGATCATCTGTGAAATCCTAGCAAGTCTAACTTCATGTAGTTCTAACTGGGGGTTACTATATACCACTGTCACTGACACCTAGCGGTGAACATTGGAACATGATAGAGTGATAGAAACCAGTGATCGCCAGTTAAGTGAGCTAAGTGTGATGTCATAACCAATCTTAAAACAAGTCTAAACTTGTAGAACATGTCACGTGATAGAAACCAGCGATCACTAGTTAAGTGAGCTAAGTGTGACGTCATAGCCAGTCTTAAAACAAGTCTAAACTTGTAGAACATGTCATATATTGGAAAACAGCGATCGCCAGTTAAGTGACCTAAGTGTGACGTCATAGTCAGTCTTAAAACAAGTTTAAACTTGTAAAACATGTCACATGACAAGGTTAAGTTAGGTAAAGTTAAGTGAACTGAGGTTAAGACTTTAAATATTCCCTATGTCACCGACACCTAGCAATGAACATTCGAAGTTAATAGAGTGGTAATCAAAATCTAACCTACAAATTTAGCTTTACACATCATGGTCAAGTAGTTCCAACTTTTTACTGCTAAATATACCATTTTCACTGACATGTAGTGGTGAACATTGGAAAATAATACTCTAGCTGTTTAAAAGTTATTAGAGGGGCACTTACCTTTTTATAATTGATCAACTGCTGTCACTGAATGAACAGATTGTAGGAATCTGGTATCCTACAGGTACCCAATTATGTGTAAACAAATCAATCAATCAATTAATCAATCAATAAATACATTCCAATCAATAACTTCAACATCAATTAGTAATAAAAGACTACAATCCATTAATAATAAGTACTTACCTTGCAAAATAATTTAATGATTTTCTACCAAATCTTGAGCAGTAATAGAGCACTGTTCACTCAAAGCGAGTAATAAAGACTGACAGTAGGGAGATATATGACACCCCTCTTATATAAACTCTCATCGCTCGTGTCAGCAGTTTTTTGCAGATCATTGCAATTCCTTTCCCAATTCAGTTGAGAGTCCAAAGTACACTAGGAACACCTGTGTGGTATCCAATGACTGCTGACTTTGCATGATCATCACCCATTGTCTTAATCAACATATGGGGTTTCAAATTACTGCAGCATCAGTCATAGCAACAGCAGTGTGCGCTCTCTGGTATGTCAGCAACATGACACCGGAAGGAACACCTGTGTAATATCCAATAACTGCTAACTTTGCATGATCATCATCCATTGTCTTAATGAACACTTGCGGTTTCAAATTACTGCAGTGTTAGTCATAGCAACATATCTGCGCGCTCTCTGTCATGTCTGTAATATGACACAGGAAGTAACAAGACGTCTTACTGCACGTACCATCTCCTCAGTTTTAACATCTTAAGAACATGTATTATTCTCTTTCAACTACAAATGACTCGTTAGAACACATCCATCCACCAAGTTAGATCCCTTGTATGTTCACATGTATTTCGTCACTTTCCTTTCATATCGTTATCCCATTATAGTAGTGGTGAACAACGTCAGTTCAACACACACAAATGTAGTTAGACCCTTTGACATAATTTAAATAAATTCATGAGCCAGTCCATAGGGACCAGGTCAAAGGGACCGGTCCAAAGGGATCAGTCCAAAGGGACAAGGACTCGTCCACAAGGACTCATCAACAATGACCAGTCCACAGGGACCCGTCAACAATGACTTGTCAACAATGACCTGTCAACAATAACCCGTCCACAGGGAACCACTCCCCCACCCTCTTATAAAAGCCATGAGTGGGCATGCGTAAAAACAAAAAAACAAGCATGTTAATTCATAGTGGCTATCCACCGTACACATGCACTTTATGTGGAACAACGTTTAAATCCATATCGGCATTCAAACTCTCACATGTTGCAATTGGAAAGAGAGATTCTCTAAAAAATTACAATTTCACCCCCTAGTAGGGTAGGTTTTATTTTTGGGGTTGAAATATGTTGTCCATTGGAAAGGGGGTGTTAGCCCGAGTTCAATGACACCTCATTTGTCAAAATCCAACCATGCGTTCGAGAGATATCAGGCTGCCGCCATCTTGTGAGGTGGGGAGGTGGAGGTGGGTGTAGAACCCCTCAAAAACCACTACTTACAGGGAATCCAGCAACAATAACATACACCAACATAGCGCAGTTGGCACATTCTTGCAGGCTGCATGAGAGCATTATTGTCTCGCAGTAGAAAAATATGAGCCCAGCTTCGCGGTCTGTAGGTAGACTGTGGTTATAAATTGTCATGAAGACGTGTGTAGCCACAAATGGGGACCCGGGCCGAAAGGCGACAACAGTACATCACCACAGACACAAATCACAACCTGCCGATTTTCCAATGGGGGGGGGGGGGAATCTAACTCCCTCTAACACCCCCCCTGGCTATGCCACTGGTTCGGACATTCCACGTAGCAAAATTAATTTTCATTGTGGTGCGACCGCTTGTGGTGTACCCTCTGAACGCGGTTATCCAGTCTGGTGATATTAGGCTGACTATTTTTAGGGCACCTTTTTCAGACCCCTCCCCATTCAGGGTAAGCAGAGTGGATCCTAAACAGTCCTGCTTAGTCACGAATGCAGCATACGAATTTCTCTACTGTCCATCCTCAAGCAAAGCGAAGATCACACATTCGTCTCCTACGTGCCGGTTCATCACTAGGAGCTCCCAGACAACACAATCCTGCTCCTGTCACAACTCCCCGATCGCCACAGGACTTGTGATTAATTGGCGAATAGATTTTGTATCCTTCCTTCGTTGTTTAGAAGATGTCTGTGCGTGATATCTTTTAATGTGGGCAAGTTTTTGCACATCAACAGATACACAGTTCTTGACAGATACAGGGCCTTTATCCAGTGGCATAGAAGCTATGATTACTAGTGGTCCTGGACTGTTGCAGCCTTCATCCGCCTTCCTAACCGTTCGGGCAATACTAGTTGCTCATGCGCTTGGTCCACCGTTGAGGTCTTCTATGCCGTTGACCATTATTGGTTCATTCGCCTTAAGAGATAGTTTCCCATCTCAAGGGCAAGAGAGTGCCCTTACCTCAATCTGCTCATCCGCCTTACATAAGCCGTTGGCAGGAGAGAGGGGAACTCCTTATCCCGGGAGTTATTCGGTCGTCAGAGCCTCGTCAGTCTGGAGCAGGGTGTACCACGTACAGGTGAGGATGACGTTTGGATAGAGAGAATCTACCCCTTGCACATGCGACACTCTTAAATATATTAATGAAAAATTGGACAAGGGTGATTCCATTGTTGAAGGTTTTGCGACATATTTCAAATCAGTGTATGACTCTCAGTCAGCCCAATACAAAGTTCCAGCCTGCAATTCGAATACACCCAACATCCTTCACATAAAACTTGTCTCAAAGGAAGAGGTGGAAATAGCATTTAAAAAAATTAAAACCTAAGTCGTCGGCTGGTCCTGATAATATTCCAGCGTATGTAGTTAAGGGATGTGCTGAAAGTCTCAGGGATCCGTTACACTTTATATGTAACTTAGCCATACAAACTTGTACGTTCCCTGACGCCTGGAAAATCACACGCGTCTGCCCTATACTAAAATAGTAAAATCGGGAGATCAATCACTAATTAATAACTACCGTCCTATATCTATTTTATCTGCAGTAGCCAAGGTATTTGAATTCATATTGCACGGAAAAATATCAGTATTTCTCAGACCGCTCGTAACAGATAACCAACATGGTTTCCTATCCAGGAAATCTACAGTGACGAATGCAACTAATTTTCCTCAAATTATATTAAAGAGTTAGAAAAAGGAGGGCAAAGGGATGTCATATTTACAGATTTCGAGAAAGTGTTCGACACAATAAATCACGATATCCTTCTTAAAAAATTGTGAATTTTGGGATTCTCCCACCCATTACTCAAATTATTCAGCTCCTACCTCAGAGACAGGAAACAATTTGTTTTGTACCAGAAAATTGTATCAAAGGAATACATACATTCCGGAATACCCCAAAGCTCGAATCTTTGGACCTCTGATTTTTCTAGCAATGATAAACGATTTGCCACGTTGTATACTATTCAAATAGTATTTTATATGCAGATGACTTCAAAAATTTTAAATCAATTTCATCCACTAATGACTGCACTCTACTACAAAATGACCTAAATAATATACACAAATGGAGTATAGAAAACAAATTATACTTAAACGTACTGAACTCGAATTCAGCCTTAGGTTAAGGCATTGACAGAGCCGAGGATCGAACCGACTTGCGAACATAAGGATGTAAGAAATGGAATTTGGAATTGGAACAATATTTTAATCACACAATTATTCTAGGAGGTGAATGAAATATAATAATGACTTTTTGGAAAATTTTGGAGCATTTTGAAAGAATTAATTTTCGGAATATTTCAGTGAATATTATTTTAACCAAGGGAGAGTCCAATCTTCAGACACTGGAATATGACCAAGGCTTCAAGTTAGCAAACCTAGGACCGGTTTTGGTTGGCCGATGTGACAATAACAAAATTGTGCACATGACACTCTGATAGCAGGCTAGAACACTGAGATTTTCTTGATAAGTCAACAGCCAATCAGAATGAACCTCAGAATTGTTGAGGGAATCACTATTATATTAAATTTTCACATATAAAGCGATATTAGCACTTCCACAGTTGCAGAAGAGAAAATGATATTTTATTATCAAAACAGAATTATATATTAATGGTCAGAAGAGAAGATATGGGTGAAATACAGTTTATTTGGACTGTGTGTGAGGCTGGAACTCCATTTTAGTCCGGCACGCGCGCGATTGTCGAGAGCGCAGAATTCATTCCTTCTTAGTGACGTTTAGAGAGAAGACCTGTGTCACTGAGCGCTCCAATGGAGCCCACATTTTAATTGAAGCACGGGAAGGAGATTAGACTTGACCGAGAGGAGACACCGCACTTGCCGAGGAAGAAGAGGAGATGCCGGCACTCAACAATAAACATTAACTTGCAGCTAGAAGCAGCACTTTAAAATACAACGCATATCAGAAGAAGACTTCAATTCTAAAACATTATACTTCTACACAACGACTAGTAGCATAGTATACACTGGCTACTTCAACGAAACATTATTTTTACAGAATATCCATCACGCAATTACGATGATAAAGTCTACAAGTCAGAGGGGAAGTTCCCATTCTACTACGTTTAAGCAGATTGTCATGAAGCACTAAACAATGGAAGGAGGTTAATCTACATTCACGGAGTGAAAATTCAGAGTGATCTAGACAACTATGAGTCGATTCTACTACTGCTATGCCATCATGCAGTTTCCTGAATTTGCCTACAACAATACTACCCATCCACTATCAACTTGGGAGATGTCAACCAGAGACTTTCAACCTACAATGATGACGAGATGCTACACGAAGCCAGCGGAGTGGGGAGTTCGTTTGTTCCGGTTTCTAGTTACCAGACTTTTTGTCGAGAAGCTAGAAGATCCGTTAGCAGGATGCGAGCCAGCAAACCCAGGTGTTCACACCACAGCACTGGAGGGAGCTGCACAGCTGATTGGCAAGCAACCAGCAGGAACTCGTTTCCAGCCGAATGGCGAACGCGTGCCAATCCAGGAGAGGAACTTCTTGAATATCAGGCCAAGTATCACGACAGCAGCTCGCCAGAAAGGTAGAAAATTGATTGTTCTAATATCTCAGTAGTTTGATGTATTTCTGAGGGTATTTCAGATGTGACCAACTTCTATGTAGATTTTCTTTACTCATAACCCATGCTATTATGTCGTCAATTTTAGAGATTTAACTGTAAATTTAATCTACGTCAGCGTGTGTCGTTTTTGACGTAATTTCATTTGTATTTGGATTTTGGATTTTCCGTATTTGAATATTTTTAAAGAAACGTTTTAATTATGCTCACTTTGAAACGAAACCGTTTTATGATTGGAATGCTTCGACAAAAATGCGTAACAACCGACAGAATGCGTCAATGTTGCTAGATTGCATTGATATAGAGAGAAAGCATTATTGTAAAATGCTAAAACATTGTAATAAATATTTTATTGTGTCAGAATATAAATGCAACATTTATAAAAATATTCTTGGAGCATAACAATTCCAATATCGGAATGTTATT
This sequence comes from Meconema thalassinum, assembly GCA_946902985.2. Taxonomy (NCBI): domain Eukaryota; kingdom Metazoa; phylum Arthropoda; class Insecta; order Orthoptera; family Tettigoniidae; genus Meconema; species Meconema thalassinum. Next base: position 65,869 of record CAMPQE020000429.1, read on the forward strand.
GTAATACGACATTATTATAGTCATTGATAATAATTATAACAAAGTTATAAATGAATTAGGATTATATTGTTGACAGCCAGAGTCAAATGATGCCTATAATTAGCAACAATTATATTGAAATAATTGGTAAATACGAAACCACGGACCAGGTGATTTGCAGATCAACTGAAGTCTTAGCTGAAATGAAACACGTTTGTAAATGAATAATTGATTCATTAAGGAATACCAGAAAGGGAGGAAATGCATTATTGTTATTAAAAAGTGAAGACGAGCGGACTATTGTCTATTAATACTAATATTTTATTGTAACGTGGAAAAACATTATGTTGTGAAAGTTTATTAACGAAATTCGTTAATTAAAGCCAAGAGGAATATTGTACAGGATGTATTAAAGTGAACAAAATGTTATTGATGTTTAAGGAGCACGAGGATAATTAGTTTGGAGAGGAGTTTGAACAGTATTTCACAGGTTCGTGTTTACTTAGTAGGGTCACTAATTCTTATACATGTTTGGAATGTATTAAGATGGGTTTTATTGAAATAATACCGTGCATTATTATTATTATTATTATTATTATTATTATTATTATTATTATTATTATTGTTGAAAGGAAAGGAAAGGAATGTGTCGAGATATGTAAGCGTGTAGCTAACGCTCTTTTAAGATGTTGTTCACCGTATAAGAAAGTTGATAAGTGTATTGCCGATTGGAGCAAAGTATTTGATACAGAATGTTAAAGAAGTAACTGACATTAGGGTTTGCATTTGTGTTGTACATGTCAGATAATGTTATTACAAAATCCACGACGTTTATTGAAAGTAACAGAGTAGTCCCGCATCGTTCTTCAGGTTTATCGTAATTTATTAATTGATATGACATTACAGAGCTGTAATTAACTTAATCGTTCGTTACCAAAGTTCTATTGAGTGTGACAGAAACCAGAAAATACCAGTAAAGACATTGTTTGTGATCATGTATTTAAGAAATTGTTTAAGAGAAACGAAAACGCAGTGAGATTGTCAGATCACAAAGGATCTTGTAAATATGTTCATTGAATACCGTGCTGGACATGGAAATTTCAACTTGTATAAAGAGTTAAATAATTTTAATAGTTTAATAATTTGATTCTTAGGACGTTAATATTTTTAAGACGACAAGTGTATCCTCTAGGGTAGTTTTTGTTACATAAAATACATTTGTTTGAGAACAGCCGATGCTATCAGACAGCTCAGAGTAACCGAGTCACAGGGTGACTGTCAAGCGTAACTTCATTATTTTTATTCACGAATATTTATTTTTGTGTAACTAGAACTTTCATGGAAAGTCGAAAAATGGATAGAAGGACTATCTATTGATATTAATATTTTATTTTTATCTTTAAATTATTTATTTGGTGATAGGAAATTTTTATGTTTTGTAATCATTTTAGTTTAGTAAATTTACAGGCACTATTTTGTTTGCCTGTCCATTTTTATAGAAACTGATCATCTTTTCATTTCGCAATCGACGTGCGATAATACTGCCAGTTAGTTACTAGAACTCACTTAGTCTCAACTTCACCGTTCACACTCGAGATCCGAGATTCTCGTCCTACCATCTTGTTATGAATATTTATTTGCTAGTAAATGTGTAACTAATTAGTAGCGTTATTGCTTGACCGGTATGCGCCGAGGGTTTACTAGTCATACACCTAGTATGGAAGTGTTGATTTATCTAGCTGGGTATCGACGTCCTTACATTCCTTTCCATCTCGGTGGTTATAGGTGGTGGCTATGCGAGATTCGGGCACAGTACCGAAGTGTGTTGTTATGACCTTTACATTTAAGAAGAATCCAATCACATTTGTTTATGGAATTGGACATAAGTCATTGCAAACAGTAAGCGAGAAGAAAGATCAAGGGATTCTGTTTGACCAAGAGCTTGCTTTCACTTGTCATGTGCAAAAGACGGTCGGAGATGCTTACCGCATATTAGGGTTTATAATAAGAAACACTAAGCCATTCATTAGGACCAGTACCTGCATAAACCTTTATATTGCCATGTTGAGATCCAAGCTCGAGTACGCCAGTATAGTATGGAGTCCCTGGCAGAAAACATGCATTAAATCCATTGAGCAAGTTCTAAAGAAATACCTCAGATGTTTACACCTCAAAATAACGGGCAATTACCCACACATGGTACTGTACGCGTATCTATATATGAGCTTGGAAATATTCATATTCTCAAAGTTTTCTAACTCGCCAATGTTAAATAAAGTCGACACTGGAAACAAGCCACGAAACTGGTTTATACATCTCGCACAGTTAGCCAGTTAACCGATCCGACAAATGAGGAAAGTATTAGCAGACGCGTGATCGACAAGCCACAAAGGGAGCCCAGCAAAAAGGAACTATGGCGAAGCGAATGCACGGAGATACTCGAAGACTTCCGACGAACCGACAGGGGCACGCGAGTGAATCGTGACCACAGACTAGGAGGAGAGGGACTCGAGCCTGGCGCGTGTCGAACGCAACTAATAAGAAGCGGCCTTACTTAGATAGGAGCAGACAGTGCAATTAGCATAGCTAATTACCAGCATGATTTTAACACTTCATAACATCATAGAAGTAGTTAAATAATAAATAAGAAGAATTTATTAATATTGCGGCTAATTAAATGCTTAATTAAGAATTATTACCATCATCGCTAATAAGGAACCAATCAGATCCATGTTCTGAAAGATGACGCTAACTTTATTGTTGGTGAGGGAAATCTGAGAGAGGAATCGTGGCTCATAATAATTACCACTTCGTGAGGAGCGGACGTCTTAACCAAATACTCTACAAGTGAACAAAGCTGATAGACATTATTATACCTTTGAAGAAGATGACTACTGCAAGTAAATAGCAATGAGAACGACGGCACTTAGTTTTGTGCAAGAATATTAAGTCGACATACAACTACATTTGAAACATATTAAGAAATTATTCTACGTATTTCTATCATGTCGAAATTTCTGAAGTTGAGGGAGGTGAATACAACTGAATCTACAGAGATCGTAATAACGAACTAAAATGTTAATGGGAACATAACTATGATGTCAGCGAGAGTATTCGAAATGACATAATACCAGTATCGTGGGGAGACAAACATCTCGTCTCTCCCATGTAAAGTTATTCTACGTCTACAAAAGTCATTTCACCAACTAGAATGACGAATACATATATCGGAACTTTGGCGAAGAAGACAGAAGAATTTCACGAATGAGGGCGGCTATGGTGGATCCCAGCGCCATCAAGAGAGAAAGGGTGTCCCATCTCATACAAGAAGATAGCTCAGCAGAAAGGACGGCCACACGAAGATGTTCGAGTTCGAATCCCGTTCCTGACAGCCTGGAAACTTCTGAAGGAGATCGAAGAAAAGCCCACCAGACATCTTGAAGCTTCAAGCTATCAGAAACAATCCGTTTCTGAGGAAAGCCCACTTCTTAGACCTCGTGCGCGCCTACTGTGCTGCGCTCTGGTGACAAATCTATAGCTGGTGGGGATGATGCAGCACTCTACTGTAAGGTATCACTTGATGGAAAAGGAATGTTCAGTTTGTCGCGATGGAAGCGAGTGTTACAAAGAGTCGAAGAAACAGTTGTGTGGTTGGTTTCAATTACACGTACAGAAACAGTCCTCCAGGTACTAGATTTCTTAGTTTTCTTAATGATAAACAGCATATAATCAGAAGGAAAGCTTGGATTACAGCAGTGAGGCGAGATACTGTTGACAGGAAACCATGGGCTCCCAGTAAAAATGCACGTGTTTGTAGTCGTCATTTTTGTTAACGTAACACCTACAAGGGCTCCCGACAGTCCTGGTTAAATGCCCAGACTCTACTTGAAACCGACTTCATCTGACCAGCACGAACAAAAAAGGGAAACTGCAGAGGCGACGAGATACAAGAGACGGAAACTCAGACATGGAAAGGAATTAGTTGACAACAATCTCGTGAAACAATGCATTGATGCTAGCACACAAACTGATATAATGGACGTAAGAACAACCAACATGGATTACAAAATAATGTTTTCTTCATTAAGAAATAATGGTGGAGCTGAAGTTCAAACAAATCTACCGGCACCTCGTGAGAATAAACAAACAATGACAGATACGTGTTATAATGCAGACTGTGGTGTAAATGTGGATAGTTTAAGCATAAATCGTGCAGTCTGTGGCTACAAATCCTTGCAAGAAAAGGACTCGCATCTCCTTGAAATAGCGGGTGTAAAATTAGAAGTGTTCAGTGTTCTGTTATCCTTGGTACCCGCTATAAATCGGAATTGCTCTCTGGACAGAGAAATAATGCTACTTCTCTTCCTCATAAAGCTGAAGCTAGGAATTAGTTTTGCTGCTCTTGGTGTATTTTTAATTGCCACAGGACTACAGCATGAGCCACCTTTAAATTCATTCTGCAGAGTATGTTTCAGAATACCAAAGATTGGATTTTCTGGCCACAGCGGTCCACTATAAAGAATACCATGCCTAATGCATTTAAAATACATTTTGAAAATTGCACATGCATAATAGATTGTAGTGAAGTCCCTTGTGAAAGACTTCAAAGTGTCCGTCAGAAAATTTTAATGTTCTCGCATTATAAGAACACCTTTACTGTAAAATATCTTGTTGCGATCACCCCATCCGGATATATTTGTTTTCTTTCTAAATGTTACGGTGGAAGAGCGACAGATAGCTACATTACAGTTTATTCAGGCATTCTGAACTACATTCAGCCAGGTGACCTTGTGATGTGTGACAAAGAATTTCCGCAGATTAAGACGTGCCTTGAAGATAAAAACGCTGTAATGGTGATGCCTCCTTTTGCTTATAATCCTCAATTTTCAGCTGAGGAAATTAAAACAACATATGACATAGCGTCAGTTAGAATTCATGTTGAAAGAAGTATTCACAGAATGAAAGTTTTTAAAATACTGAGCAACAAAATAACTACGGATTTATTACCTCATATAGATAAGATTCTTCATGTTATTGGAATTTTGGTGAACTTAAGTCCTCCTATCATCAAGTCGTAAATTAACCTGATACTTTCTCTCAGCTGAGCGAGATTCTGAATGGAATACCAGCAACCCCCTTCCCCTAGTTTCCTACGGTCAAGGTCAGACAGTGAGAACTTAAAATAGAACCGGTACCGTACATAAGTGATTCAATTAATTCATCATGCAATCGACATATAATGAGAAACCAATCCTAGATTGTATTAACTTACACCATGCTTATATGTACTGTGCCCGATAATCTGGCTTTGGATTGGGTGGCCCGACACACACGTCAACCCTCACCCAGAAATCGGTACAACTCGAAAAGAAAAAAAAATCTTGAATGTCCGAATCAATTTTGGCCTTAAAAAACTATGTCGGGAACGAGATTCAAGCAATCCCGGGGTCTTTATAATGATGGGTACAACTGGGGTAAAATCTCAAAATTGATCCGGTGGACACACAAGTATAACAACGAACAAGAATGACAAAAAAAACTCCGCTGTTAAAATAAAACTCATCCACCATTTATTACAGAACCACACCACTAAATACGTAAAATCAAACACACAAGCCTACCTTCGCTCGGAGACTTCTCAAAATTACTCTTGATGTGCAAATAAATAAATGACGCAGAAGCAAAATTTAAATTAATGAGGACAAAAATCTCCGGGCGTCCTAATCTTTGGATACAAAATAACTTACGGAGATCAGAGCTATATCACCCTAGTATTACAACCATTACTTCAAAATGCTATGTCACCTCTCCGTTGAATAGTCCATAAATGAGCAGGTGCATAAATCTGAGAAAATATTCAAAGAAAAAAATTTGTTGCCTCATTCGATCTCCTTCTAACTAAATGTAATCACAAAAATAGAAAAAATATATATATATGGATGTCACTGGCGTTAAAGAATTTATTTTCAGACCTTTTATTCATGGATTAAATACTTTCATTATTATTTTCACTGGTTTTCGTTCAGCTGTGCCTCACTCAGAAAAATGACTGGTTGTTGGCTTTTACATTTATTACTTTACATTGTAACATCTTTATGATTCCAGATATGTATTTATTTATTTGTTAATCACTGCATGCTCTTCACATATTTATAAATACACCATAAACATTTAAGTAGATGGCCTCTGCCTATCTGTATTATTTTCAACTGACAATTGCCTCAAAATTTCATATACTTGAACCTATCACGTAACATTAATTATAATCATTTATTTCATTCACCTCGCTATAGCGAGAACCTTTAGTTTCATCATAACTTCGTATTAGGCAACCCTGCTATTTTATCAATGCAGTTTCATTATTTACACAACCTTGTATCAGTTACCTACCAAACGCATCTCCTCATGTTAGCATTTAAAGGGAAACCTCAGTGACGTGTGAGTGTTTAGTATAAATATCATGATGTGCGCACAAAAAGTGGCCCCTTAAGTGTAAATGAATCCCCTGTAATTTAAGCCTGTTCAAACCATAAATTGTCATCCAGGTTGCACCAATTCAAAGAACACAGCGACGTAACACGCTGAAAGAACCCTGTACTCAGATTATATTTTAAAGCATCCATATATTTTATTTTAAACCCTAAATATGAATGCATTAATCTCTCAAAAGAAAACTTAAAATTTACTATCCTAATAATCTTGTCATGATATCGCATTTTATCTTTTTGATTAACTTCTATTTCGATTTAAGCCCATCTGTCCAAATCTTAGTAACCACTACCCATTAACCACTACTTAAGAATTAACATGGTTTTCAGTACCTTTCGACCATCTCAGTCTTGGTTCCGCTGACACGTTTCCTGGGGGTTTGGGTCCACGTTCTTCCCATTGAACATCCTCCCCTCTCGTCCTGGATCCAGCTCGCGACCCTCGGGGTGTCCATGGTCCTGGCTCGCCTTCGTTTCCACGTCATCATAACAGCTTCCACATTTCTAGACTTAGCTGGTCATCTCTTCGCTCGTAAAGTTCTTGACACAAAACTCGCACTGGTCTGTACTGATAGCCTTTATGTCCGTCCAATACATCGCTGCAATCTTCATGTCGAATATGCCAAGTAATATCAACTTATGGCCGTGATAATAACTCTATAACGGCACAGGTTATATCGTACGCATCTACACCAGCCTGCACTCATAAGAGATTACGTCTGTCCTTGGCCTTGAATGTCGCTCTATATTTGGACTACACTCAGTTTATCTCTCATAGTTCACTGACACTGGATACTCATTTGTCTGCTCGTCAAACAAAAGCACATCGCTTCGTTCATATGTTCTGGGCGTCAATTATATCGCGCACGGCCCATTCAGTCCCGTACCTAGTAAAAGCTTGAGACACCACGTGTGTCTGCTCGCACTTTGTCGTACAAATGACTAGTGTCCCACAACATAATGCATTATGGTCTGCGTTATAATATCACCTCGCCATATTCGGCTTTAGTATTCGTTAATACAGAGCTGTCCACGCAAGAAATAATACTGAGCCTTTCAGCTATGTCCCAAAAACTGTCGGAATACCGCACTGGTTCCAAGCGGCCACGGTACGACTGCTACTACACACTTGTTTGGAACTTCAGCGTGCGGCGACACAAAAATAAAGATGAACTTTGGCGTACGGCGACACAAAAGAAAGTGAACTTCGTTGTACGGTGATAGGAAAGAAAGTGAACTTCGTTGTACGGCGATGCAAAATAAAATGACCCGCTTCTCCAACGTGTCCTTCCCACCTTGACTTTTCCTGGAGCTCATCAGCGCCCTCTACGCTTCTGGAACCTTCGCCTAGTCATGCTGTCGACTATGTCCATGACGTAAAAACATCAACCTCAGGTTACTTCCGCTTGCTTTCTTCCTCCTGCTATGCAACGTTGCCAGAGCTCTCAAAACCATGCGATATCGGTCACAGTACTATTGATGATTATTATACATAATGTATTGATACTAATAGTTACCTTCACAACTTGTTACAAATATACTGTAGGAATGGTAGAAAAGATTGACATGGACAAGATCACGCTGATATGCCGTTACTGTGTGTGAAAATGAATGGTAGATAGTGTCCAAAATAAAATTTCTGCACTGTTGGAATAACACTTGAAATGAATTTCTCATTTCTTAGAATTCTGACGTTCACACTGCCCTTGGGAGAGTATATACACAGGTTACATACATTTAAATTTGAAATGTACATTGATACCTGTACCTGGGTGTAATATACATGGGTCTCCTTTAATTTTACTTCCCCATTATTATTAATGTACAAATATGGGATATTGCAGAGTTTACTTTCAATAACAGGTTTTTCCTGGCACGAATACGGACACTTGATCTCGAGAAGAGATGGAAACCCTTCATGATGTTCCCGTAGAGCAATCCCGTCTGGACTGCAGCAGAGCCATGGTTGTTCATGTTTTACAAGCAAGCCTACCTGCCTTACGGAACATTGGAACAATGCACAGAATTCCATTATCGCATTCGTTTCATTATCCCTTCCATACCTAACTGCAGGAGTATTTATGTCTTTGGAGTTATGAATTACAGATGCTAGTTTTTGGTAATCCCCACTGTGTAATGTTATGATCCAGTGCACATTCTGACTGGGGGAAATTTGAATCAATCTCTGCTGAAACCACGAGTGACATTGAGACTATCCCATTGTCTCAAATGCAATTTCATATTTTGGCAAAATATTGATTTTTACTTTGTCACAATAAAATCTCAACACTTCACTGGACAACATATCTTCATATTCTTTTTTCACTAGCACTATCTTACCACCGCCCTTCTGAGTGCTTTCATAGCACTGATATGGTACTTGAGATTGGTTGTCAAATCCATGGAGGCACTGAGTCACAGATGCTTTCTCAGCTAGTCCTACAGCATTATCCACGACGTGGTCTATAATTGAATTACTTATGGAAGACGACTCTCATTCGCATTCCACCTCTAAAACTTCCGTTAATGCGCAATCAATGTTCTTAAGACGGGCATACAGTTCTTCTTTACTGAAATATTCGTCATTTCCCCTCTCTGGCATGCAGTAAACTGGTCGCTTAGTTGTTTTCTTCTCTATAATTTGCGCTTTCACCTTTAGTATATCCTACGGGAACATTCCTAGGTTTCTCCCACCGCTGCAGAGAGGAAGTACTAGAATGGTCTCTTTCTGTGTTAACATAATAACACAACGCAGCAATATGCTTACAACATTGGGAGAGGCCGGCTTTCCACTGGCATTCAGCGGTTTGAAGATTTCTTTCGCGATCGATCTGAAAGAAACACGAAATATAAAGACATTGACGGGCATGATAGCCTAGTGGCTTACCCATGAAAATTTAAGACATAAACTAATGTTGACTGGGCCTATTGATAAAAGTTTTCATAAGTATCATAGGAAATATATAATATTTTAATGCTTACTTGAAGTTTGACAGTATACGGTGGTTGATTTATGTTTGTTTCTCTCAAACATACACCGGCAATTTCCCCTCCCGACGTTTCTCTCACTTTGAGTACATGGCAACTCTCATTGAGTTTTGCACCTTTCTTCAGGGTGGAAGGTCTGAAATAAGTCAGAGTCCACTGTATCCTTTCAAAACCAACAAAAACCTCAACAGAGCTCGACATTGGAGCGGTAAATATAATTGCTTGCTTGCCTAGACTCAAAGGCAGTTGCGTCAGTCATTCATCCTGCGTGTTGCACAAGCATCCGCTAGGGGCGCCAGCGGTCAAAATCCAGCGAGGCGCACGAGGTCTATAACGCAACACAAGTTAGTCTCATGGCCAACGGTATATCCCATTTTGTAGAATCGTAGATACTTTTGAGAATATCCGACAACTCTCTGTGTTGATGCCATTATTCTACATTTTCGTAATATCCTTATAGTTTTCGATTTTATATTTTCATAACTACGTCATGTAGATGTTTGTTCTCGATTTTCGTCGATTTTGACAATTTAGAATTGTTATTTGGAATTTGGAATTTCGAATTTGAATGATGGAGATTTTACCGTTTAGCTCAGAATATTTTTAATGGTCAAGTTTAAGTGTGTTTAGATCACATTTTATTGGTTTTTGATTTGCATTATATCTTTCTTTGATAACGATGGAAGTAATGGAAATTTGTTCCAAGAATGTTATACAGAGGTATGTTTTAGAGAATGCGATTCTTAAAGACTTATTTGGAGATCCATGTAAAGTCACGATCTGATAACTTAGTATACAGATCTGTTTATAAATACTTGGTGACATAATTGACAAACATAAGGGTATGGAAGTTCATAAGAATATATTAAAGAAAGAATTTATATGAGAATGCAATGTGATGTTAGTGAATACGAATTGCAACGTATTATTGAAACAATAAGAAATTGAAGGAAGATTTAAGTGAAAGATCACAGCTAATAGGAAGCTTTATTCAAATGTGATTTATATAAAATAAATAGTATTGTTATTAGAATACTAGTATTTTATCGTATTACCTGTTAAATTGATTCAGAGGTATTTGTTGGATCTTTGTTGAAACTGAGAGTAAACTAAGTTCTATTTAAATGGTTCTAATCAGAGATTGAATTTACGTTAATTATTCAACGAATTGGAGGATTATATTTTTATTAAGTATTTTTATTTTGAGAGACAAGTTAGAGGATGTCAATGAACTATGTCTTTACTTAATTGTACGGGTTATAGAATCCTGAATTATAATAGTTTCCCGAATAAGACATAGTATGGTGAAAGATATTTCTTAAGTCTGTAGGAATTTAAGTGGAGAAATAGAAATACAATTTATGTCTATTTTGTATGTGAAGAAGGCAGTTTGCCCATTGTAAATATTTTATTTTAACTTGAGTAGTTGATGAACTACATCCCCGATATGTGTCTTGTATATAAATTATGTTTAGGATTTAGAGAGAGGTTTACTTATGCGTGTTGTAACTTTTATCTTTAATGTTATTTTGAATAGAGATTTTTATCGCTTCTATGAGAAGAATTCAAGTGATAGAAGATGGGAGATAAATTGTATAGATTAATGAATAGTTTTTGTAATGACGGAGATCTACGTCAGGGGTAAATTAATTTTATTTTGGGGATATATTTTTTAAGCTTTATAACAATTTATTTTTGTTATGAAACTCCCGTTACCTAGGGAACAGCAGTTGTTTGCCACGATTTCATTCATAATTTTTATTTGAGCTTTTTTTTCTTCGTGTGGTCTCCTGAGAGGCCGAGTGCAGGTCTTTCTAGTCGACGCCCGTGGGCGACCTGCGCGTCGGGATGTGAGATGGAATGGATGAAGATGAATGAAACTGGGCAAGGATGTGGAAGGAAGCGGCCGTGGCCTGTCAGAAGGTACCGTCCCAGCATTTGCCTGGTGTTGAAAATGGGAAACCACGGAAAATCATTTCAAGGACGGCCGACGGTGGGGCTCGAACCCACATGTCTACCGAGTCAGCAGAGAGCTTGGCCCCATGGCCTATCGCTGCGCTTTAGCCAGCGTAGCCACTGCCGTCGGTTTTGAGCTTATGAAATCTACTGTTAATATATTTATTGGTTTCCAGAAGAAACACATGTGTATAATGTAACAGAATTAATGACATTTGGGTCATTTTTGATTTAGTTAAAAGTTAGTTGTGCATATAATGAATGCAAGTAATAGGAGGCATGTAATTTTTAACGTCAATAAAAATGACAGGCACAGTTTTACGATTACCTGATTTTTTATAGAAATCTGTCATTGTCTTTGTAGTTAAATGGTAGTGGAATGTGCTATAGGGTGGAAGTGTCCGAGGGACCTTATCCGCATCCTTACGCCCGAGATTTTCATGGATTCTCGTCTTTCCTGAGTAGTTTGAGAACCCTATTGTTCTGTAGTTTGTTTCTATAGCATATTCAGTTTGAAAAATCCCTGTTCCTTATTCTGAATATATTCGCCAAGTAGCACTGTGTTTTGCTTTTTTAGCCGGGACTTCAAGATGCTACAATCCTTTATTTTTCCAGCGTCGGATTTTGGTGGATCATCAAGAAACAAGGGCACAGTACCCTACGGTGAACTTTTGTTGAATTTCGGCATGACTAGTTTGGAGTCTCGAAGGCAAGTGAAAGATATGAAATTCCTTTATAAAGTTATTAACGGTCAAATTGATAACTCATTTTTCCTATCGCTCCTAAATTTCAACATCCCTCGCTTAACCACAAGATCAACCATAACATTCAAAAATGATTTAACCAATACTGCTTCACATAACAATTCACCTGTTTGGAGGCTTTGCAGTATTTACAACGATGCGGTTCGTGTAAACTGGAAACTACTGTAGATTTCTGTCTCTCAATCAGACCGTTCTTGGAAATTATAATCCAGTCACTCTAATTCATACTTGAAATAAAATTATCATACAAAACAGAAGCAACAATGTATATATGTGGATAGGCCTGTTCCCTAGTTATTAATGTTACCTTTTAGTTTACTATGTAATCATTTCAAAACATGTTTTTTTTTATATTTGACATTAGATCAAATTTAGATTTAGTTTTTATATTATCTTTAGATTAAGTTTTTTACTAATATGCATTTTGATCTGTGTGAACTTCCTAGTTTTAAAAATTACATTAAGATGTTAATACTTAATGCAGATATATCAGGAAATATATTTTACTGTGTAGGTGCACTGTTATTGGGGCACACACTGAGTCCTGTTGTGTACCATCAACAAATAAATAAATAAAATGAATGACGTTTCTCTATACGCCATGTGGTCCGAGAACGATGTTGCCTAACTTCTCACTCCTACCGCGTGGGTAAATGCGTTGGTTCATTCAACTCGCTATAATACCCAGTGGCAAAATCCAAAATCTAAAATCGAAAAACCTATCTTTTTAGTTTAAGAAAAAGGTGTTCCTATTTCTTTTTTTTTTTTTTTTTTTTTTTTTTTCAGGAAAAATATACGGTTTCATTTGTCAAATTTTCTTTATTACTTTGTTAAATACTGCAATAAGATTATTTAGAAATGAAATAAACGTTTCGTTTTATACTGTTTATAGACAATACGAAATAGTTGGTGGGCGCCGAGCTCAGAGCACACGTTTACGGTGTACGGGCGAACAGAGCGCCTGAGCCAGAATCAGAGCGGTGATGGAGAGGGGATGCGTAGTTGATGACGGTGCCGGCCGGCGCGGGTTGGGGGCATCAAGTCACAACAGAATTGACGATTGCTAGTTTGCTAGTCATGAAGTGTATTCCTTAACCTTAATCCTTAGTTTATTTTATTCATTTGTGGAGTTGAGTTGCGTTTATTTCGCAGTCGTTGTGTATCAATGAATTGTGAATATACAGTGTGTTTACACGTTTAGTTGAAAAGTACGAGTAATTCCTGTTCGTGCACAACTAGTGCAATTAGCACTAACAAAAAATATTAGGTTAAATTCTCCAAAACCGTTTAAAAAAGTAATTTTAAACTAGGACCATTAGTGATCAACACCAAGAATCATTATTGATAATAGTAAAAGGTAATTTGTTTCATTGTATTTCAGTTTCCAGTATGAAACAACTCAAGGCAAGTGGGGCTCAAAATAGACAACTGAAGCAGCAACGTACTAAAGCCCTTGATAGTTCGAAATCGTTTATGACAGTTTTACAATGGGATCACTGAACTATGAAAACAATGAAACTCAGAATGAATGTGAATTTGACAGTATCAACTTAAGCCTTGATATTAATGAATCAAATATTACAGTAGTTAATAAATTGGCTAAACACGATGATCTTGATGGTAACTGTCTTAAAGCAGACGATTCAAATCTCTCAATCCAACACTTGGAATCAAGTGCAATTTTTTTGGAACAGTTCAACAAGTGTATGCATTTTTCTCTAGTTCGTCTCACAGGTGGAGTGTCCTCAAGGAACATGTCAGCTTATTGGTCAAGGGCACTCAGATACAAGATGGAGTTCTAAAGTAGAAGCTGTGAACGCCTTATCATATCAGTTAGATGGTGTGCTTCATGCTCTAGAAGAATTGAGAGACACTGCAACTGAAGCCGTCGATGCCAGACTGAGTGCAGCACTGTTAATTAATGCAATAGAAAGATTTGACTTTGTAACTCTGCTATTTTTCTGGGCTGAGGTACTTCCAAAAATTGACCGAACACAGAAAACTTTGCAAATCGAAAGCATTTCGTTCACTTATGTAATAACTTATCTACAAGCTGTCCAAGATCAGCTTAATATGTGGAGAGAAACCCTTCCAGTTGAAGTTATATTAAAGCTAATAAGAAGTGTGAGGAATGGGGAGAAATCCACGGAACGAAGCCAAAGAGTGAAGCGGAAAATGCCAGGGGAAGCCACTGATGATGTTGGACTTTCCTGCAAAGATGAAGTAAAGTGGAGCACAATAGTGATCTTAGATACACTTATTCGTGAGTTAAGTGAACGGTTCGCCAATATGAAGGAACTAGATGAACGTTTTGGCTTCCTCTGTAATTTTGAGGAATACATTCATAATGAAACCCCAAATGAAAACATTTGGTTTTCGATGGGTACCCAGAGGATGTGGCCGAGAAGAACAGAACAGATGGAAACTCCTCCAGTGACGAACAAAGGAGATCAAATCCAGGCTCTGTAGCCATAGAGGGAAAAAGTACAATTTGAAATAGGTGAAGAACAGAGAGACTGAGAGGAACTATCTTCCTAGATCCTTAATAACTGGTAGGCAAGTGTCACTTAGCTGATATCCATCTGTTTTTTCGCCGTTGCCTGTATGACGTTAGGTATCGTTCAGATACACTTCCCTTTTGTTTATGTTTCCTTATATCCATCTAACACTCCCACCTCCCCCCCCCTCCCCACACGCTTTTGTTTTGGACATCCTCATTCTTCGAGGAGTTTCTATATTTTCACCTCGCCCCCCTTTACCTTCTCCTTACTTACTACTCTGTCCGCCGTTCTACCATGGTCCATACAGTGATTTCTGGCAGCTGCTCTCTGGTGACGAACAGAGGAATTTATCTATATTTTTTTGTATTTTTTTGTAATCTCATTGATATACTTTCTTTGGCCACATTGTTTGATTCCATTGAAAAAGGAGGCA
Organism: Meconema thalassinum; assembly: GCA_946902985.2. Lineage (NCBI taxonomy): Eukaryota > Metazoa > Arthropoda > Insecta > Orthoptera > Tettigoniidae > Meconema > Meconema thalassinum. The sequence continues at coordinate 80,978 of CAMPQE020000429.1, forward strand.
AGGTTTCTCCTAAACGTATGGTTCTATTTAAATACACACGGCATTAGCCCAAAAACATGAATTATTTATATTGTAATACCTTTCTGTTTCTGTAGGCGAAACATTATACATTCTGCCTATAGTTTTTGAAATATTTTTTCTTTTTTGTCACTGGCAGTTGCTCTTATTCCAGACGTAATGTACTGGTGTTTCAGGATATATGTACGGACTTCTGGCTTGCGAATCCCGTTCTGCTTATTGTATGGATACATGCGACATTAGCGCCCGGGTGGAGCAGGTAGAAGTTAACGACATCATGCATGGATACATGCGACATTAGCGCCCTTGCTTGTAGTGCAATCAGTAATTTTCGTCCAGACAGTCGTCTAACCAAGTAGCGACCAATGGTTTCGTCCAGACAGCGGAATATATGAGAGGGAATTGAACTAAAGGCAGCGTTGTCGCGAATGCTGCTGGCTATGCCTACTATGTGACTGTCTGGACGAAAATTACTGATT
>CAMPQE020000430.1:0-14639 GCA_946902985.2 Meconema thalassinum
GTATTTTCACGTAAATGGACGTGAGTAGGGGGGTAAGGCGGTTTCCAACCAGTGTCATGGCCGCCACGTGAGTCCAAGCCAATATCTCGCAAACCGATGGTCGGATTTTAATAAACGAGGTGTCGTTGAACTCGGGTTGACGCCCTCTTTCCAATGGACCACTCATTTCAACCCCTAAATAAAACCTACCCCTACTAGGGGGTGAAATTGTAATTTTTTAGTGAAAGTCTCTTTCCAAATGTGACATGTATAAGCTGCGCTGCTAAAATGAACTTAAACGTGGTTGCTCATATAGTGCATGCGTTTTACGAGATGCCGCTATGGATGAACATTCTTGTTTTTGTTTTTTACGCATGCGCACTGGGGATTTTTGTAAGAGGGCGAGCTCTTTGAAAAAAATGATTGATAAGAAGAGGTTTTGGTGGTGAGGAGAGAATCAGATAGTCGCCTACTTTCCTACGAAGTTTGTCGATATCTCTCAAACGCAAGGTCGGATTTGGACGTGTGACGTGTCAAATCGCTTGTCTCGAAGCCCTATACATGTTATTAATAGGTTAGAGTTTTGAGAATGAGGGAAACAGGCTTTTTTGGGGTAAAACCATGATTTTAGACTTTTTCTGATATTTCACGAATGCATGGTCGGATTTGGTCCTATGACGTGTCAAATGGCTTGTCTCGAAACCCTGTGTATTTTGGTAATAGGTTAAAGTTTTTGAGAATGAGGGAAACAGAATTTTTTGTTGTAAAACCGTGATTTTAGACTTTCTGTTATATCTCACAAACCAATAACGCCAGAGACGTATACGAGGGGTCGTAGGACTCGGGGTGACGCCCCTTTCCTCTCCCCTTTTGAATATAGTATTTATGTTTAAAAAATGCGAAAGGGTCTAACGACACTTTTGTTGAAAACATTTTAGTTTTTAAAACTTTTTCTTTTAATCTTTCTAAAATGTTCATGAAGAGTGGTTGCAGATAGAGACGATACCACTGGACACGTGTTTCAACGAAGCTATTACTGGCCACGGTGGTGATATACCAATACAGTATTCGCTATTTCGATGAGACGGCGGGTCGAGGGTTCGTTTTCCGATTTTTCCTATGATGGAATACCTAATACCTAAACCCCCTGAAGGGGGTCTTTAACATGTAAACGATTATGAGTGACATGACAAATGATAATTCCTTGATCAGATGAAGTTAGCTTTAGATAGAACAAACAGAACTTGGTTATATGTTGCTTGAAGTGAGTATAGAAAACAAACTTGCTGGGGCAGACTGACAGGATGTGGATGTTATTTGAGCTTATTGGAATGCATTGACTTGACTTGACAACAGGGCAATGAAAAAAGCACAGAGATGCTGAGGACACTTGAAGGTCAAACGATATGGCAACTATGGTGGGAGGGGGAAGCGAGGATGATGTCGCCGATCATGTTCAATGTTCAATGAATGAATTTAAATTTTGCGAAGCATTGTTCGGAGAGGGTCATGGGACGACTTGTTTTAAGGATATTTATTTTTCCGATCTTTCTTATGGTGGTCTCATTGATTGAAATCATTCAAAACTGCTAGGGCATGGCCTTGAGATTTTATAAACTGATAATGGGATTTTGACATACAAGGTCCACTCAGAACTTGACATGATGTCATTCTTTTTATGGCTTATGAATTTCCCCAAAAAAGACCCAAAACAACAAGATCATAGACTTTTGCTTTTCTTAATATATTGCAAACCCATAATGTTAGATGTTTACTGTGAGTGACGAAACCTAGCTAGGTAAAGAAAGAATTATTGTGGGCTACATGTATGGTGACTGACACGTCTTTGAACATTGGAACTTGTTTTCAGATCTGAGTGTAGTACATAGGGAGTATAGGTTGTAGGCATGGCTTGACAAACGGTGCACACAAAATTCAATTTATCGATTCAAGAATTATGAGTAGACTATCATTAATTAATTGGTTAAAGAGTGTAGCTAAAAATAAAAAAGTGACTACATTAAACTAAACTGAACCAAGTCGAATCAAACCCAACTGAACCAAACCAAGCCTAAAGCAAACCAAACCTAATCAAGAACAAGCCAAGGGCTTAAGTGTAAAACTTGTGGGGGAATGCAGTCATTGGCAATGTCCAAAGAAAGGGATAACGCTCTACCTTTAGAGGGTGAGGTAAAGCTAGCGCATGGTGCTAATGCATATTCCCAAGTACATGAACCACACACACACACAACTATCCTATGCTGTTTTTATGAGTTGACTGTTAAAACTTACTCAGTGGTTACTGAGCAAGATGGTCGCTACACACAACAAGCTTTAAATACTTGAGGCTAATAATCTATACACACACACGCACTCGCTTGTTCTAAACTAAACTGTCTCGCTGGCAGTGCTCACACAGTAGGCAAATGACAAATGCTTGGCTAACCGAAATACAATCATTTTCGGTTGTCTAATGATACCAGCTAGCCATTACATGCTATAGTGGTGAGCACATGTGCCTCTTGCACTGGAGATCGTAACTCGATTTCTAGCTCTAAGGCCTAGAACGAATCAAACTAAGAAAGAATGGTATGGTGACGCAGTAGTTAAACTGTTAGCCTTTCAATAAGGTAGACTAGGGTTTGATTTTGGGTTAATATACATGTCATAAACAAACAAACAAACAAACAAAAAAAGCGGAGATAATGTTTAAAACTGATTACACTTGTCTCTTTTCAAATTATTACTTAGATTACAAATACAAAGGTGGACTGGGTTTGATATACAGTTAATGCTGCCTATCGCATACTAGCCTGTAAGAAAGCCAAACAAGCAAAAGGCGTAGGTAGAGCAGTGGTAAAATCACTATGTGTAGAGAACTACCTAACGGTTTTATGAACTGGCAATGCTATGTCGCATAAACAGTGCAGGATACAATCCGGCAACCATAATTTTTATCTTGTGGAACAGAGAAAATGCAATTTTACCTTGATGGATAGCAAATGAGTGCAGATGAATGACCTATGCATTAGCCTACCATAGGGTTATAACCACGAGGTGGAGGTGTGACTTTTATATTTTATTGTTTAGAGACATGGCTTTTTTGTAACCAGTAGATTTAGTATTTTGTAAATATTCATTTTTGTAATTGTAAATAGTGGAAACATTTTTTTTGTAATAGTAAATGTTAAATGTATAACTAAAAGTTATTTGGGATAAGTGTGCATGTCAAGGATAAATAGCGTGGTTGTATTTGTTTTCAAAGACAGGTATGGTTGTGTGAATGTATGACTATAGATAGAATGATAGAGAGAGAGAGAGAAAGCTTGTGTGTGTGTGTGTGTGTGTGTGTGTGGGTAGCATTGATTTTTCAACCAAAGCAAACACGGCAAGGTAGGATGGTGGGGTAATTAATGTATATAGCAAATGGTAAATAGTATACTATATTTTTTAACACTTGTGTTTTTTTAATGCAGCAGTAGATAGGTGTTATTTTGTAAAACAGTCTTACCTACAGTAGTAGTAGTAGTAGTAGTAGTAGTAGTAGTAGTCCTATATGTTTTTGGAAACAAACAGAAAGAGAATGCACTATTGCCATGGCCAAGCACTTCCATTAAAGTGATTTCAAGAACATTTAAATCAGCAAATGTGTGTTTTACAAAACTAAACATTCAGCATGGACTAAATCATAAACGTGTCTTCTGTGATATGGAAAAAATAGGAAATCCATGTTTCCATATCATCACAATTTAAAAACTTAAAACTGACATTTAAAAAATGTAAATGGGAAATTGGCAAATGTGTAAACAACAAAATGGAAAATTCTTGTTTCCATATCATGAAATCCAAAAACTTTAAACTGACATTTTCAAATCGTGTACATGGAAAATTGACAAATGGCAATGTGTGAAATGTGAAAATGAAAAAATATGAACAAATGGCTATCATTATTTAAAAAAAAATAAAAAACCGTCGTGTTCTATCGTTAAAGTGTGAATCAAACCACATCTACTTATTTGGATCACCCGAGACTGAGTAGACCTGTTTTAGTCCTAATATACTTTTAAAATTTTATGTTAAAGCTCAATTTGAACTCAAGAGCTTTAGAGTGCCAGCTAACTATTATAACCGTTACGTCACAAAGACAACTTTACACTACTCTTAATAAACAATAATAAGAAAAAGAATAATAAATGTTGATTTTTTTTTAAGGATGAACATGGTGACACCGTTTCTGTTGCACAGTCTGCTAGCTACTAGCCAGCAGCTGGGGTCTTAGAAAACGATACAGTTGACATTTTGTAATGAGATGTGACATGTTTCAAAGTACAGTATTATGGGTTGCTGCTGAGTAAAAACTAATCCTGTACAAGGAAGCAAGGGTTCGAACCCCTTACCTAACATTACTATTGCCTGAACATGGCTTGACGACACTGTATTATTATGATACTCGGTACACAAACCATAGATAGAGTGTATTGTTTAAGATCACTTTCTTTCTGAACATAGGTGGAGACTGTTGATGGTTAACAATGGCATTAATATAGTAGGACGTGGGTATAGCAATTAAGAAAAAAACAGACAATACCCATACAATATTTTTATTTATTTAATATAAGTACTTGTACAATAGTTACATTCAAAATACATTTCTTTTTTCTCTATTACTATTTAGTCCTTTTTGATTCTCTTGCATATGAAGGGTAGATAACCTTGTAGTTCAGCCCCTTAAAACAACAACAACACAACCTTTTGCATAGTCTGTGATGTTGACGACTCTTGAGATGTGGAAGATGGATTAAACATAACTTTTACAGCAGGGGTTAAATGTTGCTCAATAAACACTGCACTATTTTGAGTAGCAAAATTTTTTTCTTGTACTAGCTTTTTAGCATTGTCATGATTATTTGTTGACACCAACAGTGTTTCATCTGGTACACCACATTGATGATCACTCACACTTAAAACCTTACCATTTCTACTTTTTAGATTGCCTCGACATCTTTTTGACCTCTCTTTTGAGCATCGCCAAAATATTATTCCTTTTACATTTTGACGATTATAGTTATAAGAGTAGCCTTTATAGAGTACACGTTGTTTACCTTTGTTAGTTGTAGTAAGTTCCATAGTAGCAACTAACCTGTTAGTATGATTTGCTCACTACAAAGGTTATAACTGTTCTGATAATAAAATCATTTAGCGTTGGCTTTTATATTTAATATGTATAGTTTGAAGTGATAGCAAAAGTGAGAGCAAAATGGTAGCAGAGTGGTAGAAAATATAACATGTATTGTTAAGAAATAGTTTAAGCTGTTATGTGGATCCATTACATAATAATTTTAGCACGACGAAGCTCATTTTCTATATCCAATAGTTCTTCCTCATATTCAGTATAACCAGCCTGTTTATAGACATGCAGTTGCTGAAGCCGCCAGATTAGCTTACTTGGATTGTTCCAGTAGACAAATTTAACAAATGATTTTTTAGTTGTAAACAAAGCATTACCATTATCATTATTATCTTCATCATCAACATCATCATCATCATAACCATTATCATTATCATCATCATCATTATCATCATCATCATGATCATTATAATCCTCATCACTATTACTATATAGTCCTTTTTGATCCTTTTGCAATACCACATTTTGCACAGTCTGTGTTGCTCTTGATAATGTTGGGAGTTTTTCAGACATTGACAACTGTCCTAACACGACTTTCTGAGGAGATGATACATGCTTCTTAACAAACAATGCACTATCTTGAGCTGCAATATCTTTTTCTGGGACAAGTATTTTAGCATTTTGAAGAGTTTTTTTAAACAGCAACGATGTTTTATCTGGTACACTACATTGATGATCACTCATACTTAAGACATTGCTATTTTTACTTTTCAGCTCACCTCGACACTGTTTTGAACGATGTTTTGAACAACGCCAAATAACAGTTCCATTTTTATTGGTTCGTTTTACAATATATTTATATCCTTTATAGAATGCGTATGGCATACCATTGCTATTTGTTGATACTTCCATGTCAATTGTCAAGCATGAACTAATCTCTAGCAAAGTTCACTCGATAATATAAATAATTTCTAAACCCCAGTAGTGAATAGTCAGTTGTTTTTGATCTATGCAAGCGTAAACATGTCACATACACTGGTGATGGATACTCAAGGCTTTAAGGTCAATGAAAACAAGTACAGTATATATTTAAATAGGTGGCTATCATTGATTGCACAACACGCGGGTCACCATATCTTTTTTTTCTTTCGGACTAGTGTTTTAACATTTGAAGAGTGTTTTAAACAGCAACGATGTCTTATCAGTCACACTACATTGATGATCACTCACACTTAAGACCTCGCTATTTTTACTTTTTAACTCACTTTGACACTGTTTTGAACGATGTTTTGAACAACGCCAAATAACAGTTCCATTTTTATTGGTTCGTTTTACAATATACGTATAACCTTTATAGTATGCATATGGCTTACCATAACTATTCGTTGATACTTTCATATCAATTTTCAAGCATGAAATAATCTCCAATAAATTTCGCTCGATAATAGAAATAATAGTTTAAAGTGGGTGCGAAGGTGGGTGCAAAAGTGGGTGCAAAAGTGAGTGTAAAAGTGAGTGTAAAAGTGGGTGAAAAAGTGGGTGCAAAAGTGAGTGCAAAAGTGGGTGCGAAAGTGGGTGCGAAAGTGGGTGCAGTTTATAGTAGGCACTATTTTTACTAGAATGTGATTTGAGTAAATGTAATTTCTAAACCCAAGTAGTGAATAGTCAGTTGGTTTTGATTTATGCAAGCGTAAACATGTCTCATACACTGATGATGGATACTCAAGGCTTCTTGGTCAACAAAAACAAGTATATAGTTAAAGAGGTAGCTATTATTGATTGCACAACACTGAATCTATTTTTGAAATTTTGACAAAGGGTCTAAGTGCACTTTTGTTAATATCTCGCGAACCAATAAGACTACGGCATTGTATGAGGTATTGTTGGACTTTTTGCCGAAGACTGCTGGTAAACACTTATGTTCCCACGACCTTTTTAAAGATGGCGGCTGACCCACGAGGGGTGATTAAAACGTATTCCAAGCGACGCTTGTCGATAAGCAAACCAATAATCAAAGGGGGGTGTGACAGAGCTTGAGGCGATAACCCCTTTTGATTGATCCCTGTTGATTTGCCCCTTTGGACTGGTCCCCGTTGACCAGTCCCTCTGAACGGGTCCTTTTTGAAGGGAGTCATTTATGACGGGCCCCTGCTGACGGGTCACTGTGGACGGATCCCTGTGGACAGGTCCCTGTTGACAGGTCCTTTTGACTAATCCCTATGGACCTGTCAACAGGGACCTGTCAACAGGGACCTGTCCACAGGGATCCGTCCACAGTGACCCGTCAGCAGGGGCCCGTCATAAATGACTCCCTTCAAAAAGGACCCGTTCAGAGGGACTGGTCAACGGGGACCAGTCCAAAGGGGCAAATCAACAGGGATCAATCAAAAGGGGTTATCGCCTCAAGCTCTGTCACACCCCCCTTTGATTATTGGTTTGCTTATCGACAAGCGTCGCTTGGAATACGTTTTAATCACCCCTCGTGGGTCAGCCGCCATCTTTAAAAAGGTCGTGGGAACATAAGTGTTTACCAGCAGTCTTCGGCAAAAAGTCCAACAATACCTCATACAATGCCGTAGTCTTATTGGTTCGCGAGATATTAACAAAAGTGCACTTAGACCCTTTGTCAAAATTTCAAAAATAGATTCAGTGTTGTGCAATCAATAATAGCTACCTCTTTAACTATATACTTGTTTTTGTTGACCAAGAAGCCTTGAGTATCCATCATCAGTGTATGAGACATGTTTACGCTTGCATAAATCAAAACCAACTGACTATTCACTACTTGGGTTTAGAAATTACATTTACTCAAATCACATTCTAGTAAAAATAGTGCCTACTATAAACTGCACCCACTTTCGCACCCACTTTCGCACCCACTTTTGCACTCACTTTTGCACCCACTTTTTCACCCACTTTTACACTCACTTTTACACTCACTTTTGCACCCACTTTTGCACCCACCTTCGCACCCACTTTAAACTATTATTTCTATTATCGAGCGAAATTTATTGGAGATTATTTCATGCTTGAAAATTGATATGAAAGTATCAACGAATAGTTATGGTAAGCCATATGCATACTATAAAGGTTATACGTATATTGTAAAACGAACCAATAAAAATGGAACTGTTATTTGGCGTTGTTCAAAACATCGTTCAAAACAGTGTCAAAGTGAGTTAAAAAGTAAAAATAGCGAGGTCTTAAGTGTGAGTGATCATCAATGTAGTGTGACTGATAAGACATCGTTGCTGTTTAAAACACTCTTCAAATGTTAAAACACTAGTCCGAAAGAAAAAAAAGATATGGTGACCCGCGTGTTGTGCAATCAATGATAGCCACCTATTTAAATATATACTGTACTTGTTTTCATTGACCTTAAAGCCTTGAGTATCCATCACCAGTGTATGTGACATGTTTACGCTTGCATAGATCAAAAACAACTGACTATTCACTACTGGGGTTTAGAAATTATTTATATTATCGAGTGAACTTTGCTAGAGATTAGTTCATGCTTGACAATTGACATGGAAGTATCAACAAATAGCAATGGTATGCCATACGCATTCTATAAAGGATATAAATATATTGTAAAACGAACCAATAAAAATGGAACTGTTATTTGGCGTTGTTCAAAACATCGTTCAAAACAGTGTCGAGGTGAGCTGAAAAGTAAAAATAGCAATGTCTTAAGTATGAGTGATCATCAATGTAGTGTACCAGATAAAACATCGTTGCTGTTTAAAAAAACTCTTCAAAATGCTAAAATACTTGTCCCAGAAAAAGATATTGCAGCTCAAGATAGTGCATTGTTTGTTAAGAAGCATGTATCATCTCCTCAGAAAGTCGTGTTAGGACAGTTGTCAATGTCTGAAAAACTCCCAACATTATCAAGAGCAACACAGACTGTGCAAAATGTGGTATTGCAAAAGGATCAAAAAGGACTATATAGTAATAGTGATGAGGATTATAATGATCATGATGATGATGATAATGATGATGATGATAATGATAATGGTTATGATGATGATGATGTTGATGATGAAGATAATAATGATAATGGTAATGCTTTGTTTACAACTAAAAAATCATTTGTTAAATTTGTCTACTGGAACAATCCAAGTAAGCTAATCTGGCGGCTTCAGCAACTGCATGTCTATAAACAGGCTGGTTATACTGAATATGAGGAAGAACTATTGGATATAGAAAATGAGCTTCGTCGTGCTAAAATTATTATGTAATGGATCCACATAACAGCTTAAACTATTTCTTAACAATACATGTTATATTTTCTACCACTCTGCTACCATTTTGCTCTCACTTTTGCTATCACTTCAAACTATACATATTAAATATAAAAGCCAACGCTAAATGATTTTATTATCAGAACAGTTATAACCTTTGTAGTGAGCAAATCATACTAACAGGTTAGTTGCTACTATGGAACTTACTACAACTAACAAAGGTAAACAACGTGTACTCTATAAAGGCTACTCTTATAACTATAATCGTCAAAATGTAAAAGGAATAATATTTTGGCGATGCTCAAAAGAGAGGTCAAAAAGATGTCGAGGCAATCTAAAAAGTAGAAATGGTAAGGTTTTAAGTGTGAGTGATCATCAATGTGGTGTACCAGATGAAACACTGTTGGTGTCAACAAATAATCATGACAATGCTAAAAAGCTAGTACAAGAAAAAAATTTTGCTACTCAAAATAGTGCAGTGTTTATTGAGCAACATTTAACCCCTGCTGTAAAAGTTATGTTTAATCCATCTTCCACATCTCAAGAGTCGTCAACATCACAGACTATGCAAAAGGTTGTGTTGTTGTTGTTTTAAGGGGCTGAACTACAAGGTTATCTACCCTTCATATGCAAGAGAATCAAAAAGGACTAAATAGTAATAGAGAAAAAAGAAATGTATTTTGAATGTAACTATTGTACAAGTACTTATATTAAATAAATAAAAATATTGTATGGGTATTGTCTGTTTTTTTCTTAATTGCTATACCCACGTCCTACTATATTAATGCCATTGTTAACCATCAACAGTCTCCACCTATGTTCAGAAAGAAAGTGATCTTAAACAATACACTCTATCTATGGTTTGTGTACCGAGTATCATAATAATACAGTGTCGTCAAGCCATGTTCAGGCAATAGTAATGTTAGGTAAGGGGTTCGAACCCTTGCTTCCTTGTACAGGATTAGTTTTTACTCAGCAGCAACCCATAATACTGTACTTTGAAACATGTCACATCTCATTACAAAATGTCAACTGTATCGTTTTCTAAGACCCCAGCTGCTGGCTAGTAGCTAGCAGACTGTGCAACAGAAACGGTGTCACCATGTTCATCCTTAAAAAAAAATCAACATTTATTATTCTTTTTCTTATTATTGTTTATTAAGAGTAGTGTAAAGTTGTCTTTGTGACGTAACGGTTATAATAGTTAGCTGGCACTCTAAAGCTCTTGAGTTCAAATTGAGCTTTAACATAAAATTTTAAAAGTATATTAGGACTAAAACAGGTCTACTCAGTCTCGGGTGATCCAAATAAGTAGATGTGGTTTGATTCACACTTTAACGATAGAACACGACGGTTTTTTATTTTTTTTTAAATAATGATAGCCATTTGTTCATATTTTTTCATTTTCACATTTCACACATTGCCATTTGTCAATTTTCCATGTACACGATTTGAAAATGTCAGTTTAAAGTTTTTGGATTTCATGATATGGAAACAAGAATTTTCCATTTTGTTGTTTACACATTTGCCAATTTCCCATTTACATTTTTTAAATGTCAGTTTTAAGTTTTTAAATTGTGATGATATGGAAACATGGATTTCCTATTTTTTCCATATCACAGAAGACACGTTTATGATTTAGTCCATGCTGAATGTTTAGTTTTGTAAAACACACATTTGCTGATTTAAATGTTCTTGAAATCACTTTAATGGAAGTGCTTGGCCATGGCAATAGTGCATTCTCTTTCTGTTTGTTTCCAAAAACATATAGGACTACTACTACTACTACTACTACTACTACTACTACTGTAGGTAAGACTGTTTTACAAAATAACACCTATCTACTGCTGCATTAAAAAAACACAAGTGTTAAAAAATATAGTATACTATTTACCATTTGCTATATACATTAATTACCCCACCATCCTACCTTGCCGTGTTTGCTTTGGTTGAAAAATCAATGCTACCCACACACACACACACACACACACACACACACAAGCTTTCTCTCTCTCTCTCTATCATTCTATCTATAGTCATACATTCACACAACCATACCTGTCTTTGAAAACAAATACAACCACGCTATTTATCCTTGACATGCACACTTATCCCAAATAACTTTTAGTTATACATTTAACATTTACTATTACAAAAAAAATGTTTCCACTATTTACAATTACAAAAATGAATATTTACAAAATACTAAATCTACTGGTTACAAAAAAGCCATGTCTCTAAACAATAAAATATAAAAGTCACACCTCCACCTCGTGGTTATAACCCTATGGTAGGCTAATGCATAGGTCATTCATCTGCACTCATTTGCTATCCATCAAGGTAAAATTGCATTTTCTCTGTTCCACAAGATAAAAATTATGGTTGCCGGATTGTATCCTGCACTGTTTATGCGACATAGCATTGCCAGTTCATAAAACCGTTAGGTAGTTCTCTACACATAGTGATTTTACCACTGCTCTACCTACGCCTTTTGCTTGTTTGGCTTTCTTACAGGCTAGTATGCGATAGGCAGCATTAACTGTATATCAAACCCAGTCCACCTTTGTATTTGTAATCTAAGTAATAATTTGAAAAGAGACAAGTGTAATCAGTTTTAAACATTATCTCCGCTTTTTTTGTTTGTTTGTTTGTTTATGACATGTATATTAACCCAAAATCAAACCCTAGTCTACCTTATTGAAAGGCTAACAGTTTAACTACTGCGTCACCATACCATTCTTTCTTAGTTTGATTCGTTCTAGGCCTTAGAGCTAGAAATCGAGTTACGATCTCCAGTGCAAGAGGCACATGTGCTCACCACTATAGCATGTAATGGCTAGCTGGTATCATTAGACAACCGAAAATGATTGTATTTCGGTTAGCCAAGCATTTGTCATTTGCCTACTGTGTGAGCACTGCCAGCGAGACAGTTTAGTTTAGAACAAGCGAGTGCGTGTGTGTGTATAGATTATTAGCCTCAAGTATTTAAAGCTTGTTGTGTGTAGCGACCATCTTGCTCAGTAACCACTGAGTAAGTTTTAACAGTCAACTCATAAAAACAGCATAGGATAGTTGTGTGTGTGTGTGGTTCATGTACTTGGGAATATGCATTAGCACCATGCGCTAGCTTTACCTCACCCTCTAAAGGTAGAGCGTTATCCCTTTCTTTGGACATTGCCAATGACTGCATTCCCCCACAAGTTTTACACTTAAGCCCTTGGCTTGTTCTTGATTAGGTTTGGTTTGCTTTAGGCTTGGTTTGGTTCAGTTGGGTTTGATTCGACTTGGTTCAGTTTAGTTTAATGTAGTCACTTTTTTATTTTTAGCTACACTCTTTAACCAATTAATTAATGATAGTCTACTCATAATTCTTGAATCGATAAATTGAATTTTGTGTGCACCGTTTGTCAAGCCATGCCTACAACCTATACTCCCTATGTACTACACTCAGATCTGAAAACAAGTTCCAATGTTCAAAGACGTGTCAGTCACCATACATGTAGCCCACAATAATTCTTTCTTTACCTAGCTAGGTTTCGTCACTCACAGTAAACATCTAACATTATGGGTTTGCAATATATTAAGAAAAGCAAAAGTCTATGATCTTGTTGTTTTGGGTCTTTTTTGGGGAAATTCATAAGCCATAAAAAGAATGACATCATGTCAAGTTCTGAGTGGACCTTGTATGTCAAAATCCCATTATCAGTTTATAAAATCTCAAGGCCATGCCCTAGCAGTTTTGAATGATTTCAATCAATGAGACCACCATAAGAAAGATCGGAAAAATAAATATCCTTAAAACAAGTCGTCCCATGACCCTCTCCGAACAATGCTTCGCAAAATTTAAATTCATTCATTGAACATTGAACATGATCGGCGACATCATCCTCGCTTCCCCCTCCCACCATAGTTGCCATATCGTTTGACCTTCAAGTGTCCTCAGCATCTCTGTGCTTTTTTCATTGCCCTGTTGTCAAGTCAAGTCAATGCATTCCAATAAGCTCAAATAACATCCACATCCTGTCAGTCTGCCCCAGCAAGTTTGTTTTCTATACTCACTTCAAGCAACATATAACCAAGTTCTGTTTGTTCTATCTAAAGCTAACTTCATCTGATCAAGGAATTATCATTTGTCATGTCACTCATAATCGTTTACATGTTAAAGACCCCCTTCAGGGGGTTTAGGTATTAGGTATTCCATCATAGGAAAAATCGGAAAACGAACCCTCGACCCGCCGTCTCATCGAAATAGCGAATACTGTATTGGTATATCACCACCGTGGCCAGTAATAGCTTCGTTGAAACACGTGTCCAGTGGTATCGTCTCTATCTGCAACCACTCTTCATGAACATTTTAGAAAGATTAAAAGAAAAAGTTTTAAAAACTAAAATGTTTTCAACAAAAGTGTCGTTAGACCCTTTCGCATTTTTTAAACATAAATACTATATTCAAAAGGGGAGAGGAAAGGGGCGTCACCCCGAGTCCTACGACCCCTCGTATACGTCTCTGGCGTTATTGGTTTGTGAGATATAACAGAAAGTCTAAAATCACGGTTTTACAACAAAAAATTCTGTTTCCCTCATTCTCAAAAACTTTAACCTATTACCAAAATACACAGGGTTTCGAGACAAGCCATTTGACACGTCATAGGACCAAATCCGACCATGCATTCGTGAAATATCAGAAAAAGTCTAAAATCATGGTTTTACCCCAAAAAAGCCTGTTTCCCTCATTCTCAAAACTCTAACCTATTAATAACATGTATAGGGCTTCGAGACAAGCGATTTGACACGTCACACGTCCAAATCCGACCTTGCGTTTGAGAGATATCGACAAACTTCGTAGGAAAGTAGGCGACTATCTGATTCTCTCCTCACCACCAAAACCTCTTCTTATCAATCATTTTTTTCAAAGAGCTCGCCCTCTTACAAAAATCCCCAGTGCGCATGCGTAAAAAACAAAAACAAGAATGTTCATCCATAGCGGCATCTCGTAAAACGCATGCACTATATGAGCAACCACGTTTAAGTTCATTTTAGCAGCGCAGCTTATACATGTCACATTTGGAAAGAGACTTTCACTAAAAAATTACAATTTCACCCCCTAGTAGGGGTAGGTTTTATTTAGGGGTTGAAATGAGTGGTCCATTGGAAAGAGGGCGTCAACCCGAGTCCAACGACACCTCATATGTCAACATCCGACCATCGGTTTGCGAGATATTGGCTTGGACTCACGTGGCGGCCATGACACTGGTTGGAAACCGCCTTACCCCCCTACTAATAATAAT
>CAMPQE020000431.1:0-29535 GCA_946902985.2 Meconema thalassinum
GGGTCTACTCAGCCTCGGGTGGCACAAATGAGTTGAGGGGGTTCGATTCCCAGCTCAGCCATCCTCGAAGTGGTTTTCCGTGGTTTCCCACTTCCTCTTCGGGCAAATGCCGGCCGAGAAATGTGTTGAGATTTCGGTTTACATTTAATATAATAATAATAATTATAATGATAATAATAATATTTTTAATAATGATGATAATAATAATAATAATAATAATAATAATAATAATAATAATAATACTAAGGTGACAAGTTTTAAAAAACTATTCGGAAAATCACCAGACAGTAATAGGCATAATAAATAAAATAAATAAATAAATAAATATATAAATAAATTTCCATGAAAAGAAAAATAATAATAATAAAAATGATAATAATAATAATAATAGTAGGCACTGATAGAGACGAGTTCATAAATTTCGATGAAATAGAAAATACTAATAATAATGATAATTATAATAATAATAATAGTCGCCTCCATGGCGTAGCGGTCAGCATGGTTAGCTGCCGCGCCGGAGGTCCTGAGTTCGATTCCGGGCTTTGCCATGTAATTTGATAAGTGGTATGAGGACTGGAACGGGGTCTACTCAGCCTCGGGTGGCACAAATGAGTTGAGGGTGTTCGATTCCCAGCTCAGCCATCCTCGAAGTGGTTTTCCGTGGTTTCCCACTTCCTCTTCGGGCAAATGGCGGCCGAGAAACGTGTTGAGATTTCGGTTTACATTTAATAATAATAATAATTATAATAATAATAATAATATTTTTAATAATAATGATAATAATAATAATTATAATAATAATAATACTAAGGTGACAAGTTTTAAAAAACTATTCGGAAAATCACCAGACAGTAATAGGCATAATAAATAAATAAATAAATAAATACATAAATAAATATTTAAATAAATTTCCATGAAAAGAAAAATAATAATAATAAAAATGATAATAATAATAATAGTAGGCACTGATAGAGACGAGTTCATAAATTTCGATGAAATAGAAAATACTAATAATAATGATAATTATAATAATAATATTAGTCGCCTCCATGGCGTAGCGGTCAGCATGGTTAGCTGCCGCGCTGGAGGTCCTGAGTTCGATTCCGGGCTTTGATTAGTGGTATGAGGACTGGAACGGGGTCTACTCAGCCTCGGGTGGCACAAATGAGTTGAGGGGGTTCGATTCCCAGCTCAGCCATCCTCGAAGTGGTTTTCCGTGGTTTCCCACTTCCTCTTCGGGCAAATGCCGGCCGAGAAATGTGTTGAGATTTCGGTTTACATTTAATATAATAATAATAATTATAATGATAATAATAATATTTTTAATAATAATGATAATAATAATAATAATAATAATAATAATAATAATAATAATAATAATACTAAGGTGACAAGTTTTAAAAAACTATTCGGAAAATCACCAGACAGTAATAGGCATAATAAATAAAATAAATAAATAAATAAATATATAAATAAATTTCCATGAAAAGAAAAATAATAATAATAAAAATGATACTAATAATAATAATAGTAGGCACTGATAGAGACGAGTTCATAAATTTCGATGAAATAGAAAATACTAATAATAATGATAATTATAATAATAATAATAGTCGCCTCCATGGCGTAGCGGTCTGCATGGTTAGCTGCCGCGCCGGAGGTCCTGAGTTCGATTCCGGGCTTTGCCATGTAATTTGATAAGTGGTATGAGGACTGTAACGGGGTCTACTCAGCCTCGGGTGGCACAAATGAGTTGAGGGTGTTCGATTCCCAGCTCAGCCATCCTCGAAGTGGGTTTCCGTGGTTTCCCACTTCTTCTTCGGGCAAATGCCGGCCGAGAAATGTGTTGAGATTTCGGTTTACATTTAATAATAATAATAAAAATAATAATAATTATAATAATAATAATAATATTTTTAATAATAATGATAATAATAATAATAATACTAAGGTGACAAGTTTTAAAAAACTATTCGGAAAATCACCAGGCAGTAATAGGCATAATAAATAAATAAATAAATAAATAAATATTTAAATAAATTTCCATGAAAAGAAAAATAATAATAATAAAAATGATAATAATAATAATAGTAGGCACTGATAGAGACGAGTTCATAAATTTCGATGAAATAGAAAATACTAATAATAATGATAATTATAATAATAATAATAGTCGCCTCCATGGCGTAGCGGTCAGCATGGTTAGCTGCCGCGCCGGAGGTCCTGAGTTCGATTCCGGGCTTTGCCATGAAATTTGATTAGTGGTATGAGGACTGGAACGGGGTCTACTCAGCCTCGGGTGGCACAAATGAGTTGAGGGGGTTCGATTCCCAGCTCAGCCATCCTCGAAGTGGTTTTCCGTGGTTTCCCACTTCCTCTTCGGGCAAATGCCGGCCGAGAAATGTGTTGAGATTTCGGTTTACATTTAATATAATAATAATAATTATAATGATAATAATAATATTTTTAATAATAATGATAATAATAATAATAATAATAATAATAATAATAATAATACTAAGGTGACAAGTTTTAAAAAACTATTCGGAAAATCACCAGACAGTAATAGGCATAATAAATAAAATAAATAAATAAATAAATATATAAATAAATTTCCATGAAAAGAAAAATAATAATAATAAAAATGATAATAATAATAATAATAGTAGGCACTGATAGAGACGAGTTCATAAATTTCGATGAAATAGAAAATACTAATAATAATGATAATTATAATAATAATAATAGTCGCCTCCATGGCGTAGCGGTCAGCATGGTTAGCTGCCGCGCCGGAGGTCCTGAGTTCGATTCCGGGCTTTGCCATGTAATTTGATAAGTGGTATGAGGACTGGAACGGGGTCTACTCAGCCTCGGGTGGCACAAATGAGTTGAGGGTGTTCGATTCCCAGCTCAGCCATCCTCGAAGTGGTTTTCCGTGGTTTCCCACTTCCTCTTCGGGCAAATGGCGGCCGAGAAACGTGTTGAGATTTCGGTTTACATTTAATAATAATAATAATTATAATAATAATAATAATATTTTTAATAATAATGATAATAATAATAATTATAATAATAATAATACTAAGGTGACAAGTTTTAAAAAACTATTCGGAAAATCACCAGACAGTAATAGGCATAATAAATAAATAAATAAATAAATACATAAATAAATATTTAAATAAATTTCCATGAAAAGAAAAATAATAATAATAAAAATGATAATAATAATAATAGTAGGCACTGATAGAGACGAGTTCATAAATTTCGATGAAATAGAAAATACTAATAATAATGATAATTATAATAATAATATTAGTCGCCTCCATGGCGTAGCGGTCAGCATGGTTAGCTGCCGCGCTGGAGGTCCTGAGTTCGATTCCGGGCTTTGATTAGTGGTATGAGGACTGGAACGGGGTCTACTCAGCCTCGGGTGGCACAAATGAGTTGAGGGGGTTCGATTCCCAGCTCAGCCATCCTCGAAGTGGTTTTCCGTGGTTTCCCACTTCCTCTTCGGGCAAATGCCGGCCGAGAAATGTGTTGAGATTTCGGTTTACATTTAATATAATAATAATAATTATAATGATAATAATAATATTTTTAATAATAATGATAATAATAATAATAATAATAATAATAATAATAATAATAATAATAATACTAAGGTGACAAGTTTTAAAAAACTATTCGGAAAATCACCAGACAGTAATAGGCATAATAAATAAAATAAATAAATAAATAAATATATAAATAAATTTCCATGAAAAGAAAAATAATAATAATAAAAATGATACTAATAATAATAATAGTAGGCACTGATAGAGACGAGTTCATAAATTTCGATGAAATAGAAAATACTAATAATAATGATAATTATAATAATAATAATAGTCGCCTCCATGGCGTAGCGGTCAGCATGGTTAGCTGCCGCGCCGGAGGTCCTGAGTTCGATTCCGGGCTTTGCCATGTAATTTGATAAGTGGTATGAGGACTGTAACGGGGTCTACTCAGCCTCGGGTGGCACAAATGAGTTGAGGGTGTTCGATTCCCAGCTCAGCCATCCTCGAAGTGGGTTTCCGTGGTTTCCCACTTCTTCTTCGGGCAAATGCCGGCCGAGAAATGTGTTGAGATTTCGGTTTACATTTAATAATAATAATAAAAATAATAATAATTATAATAATAATAATAATATTTTTAATAATAATGATAATAATAATAATAATACTAAGGTGACAAGTTTTAAAAAACTATTCGGAAAATCACCAGGCAGTAATAGGCATAATAAATAAATAAATAAATAAATAAATATTTAAATAAATTTCCATGAAAAGAAAAATAATAATAATAAAAATGATAATAATAATAATAGTAGGCACTGATAGAGACGAGTTCATAAATTTCGATGAAATAGAAAATACTAATAATAATGATAATTATAATAATAATATTAGTCGCCTCCATGGCGTAGCGGTCAGCATGGTTAGCTGCCGCGCTGGAGGTCCTGAGTTCGATTCCGGGCTTTGATTAGTGGTATGAGGACTGGAACGGGGTCTACTCAGCCTCGGGTGGCACAAATGAGTTGAGGGGGTTCGATTCCCAGCTCAGCCATCCTCGAAGTGGTTTTCCGTGGTTTCCCACTTCCTCTTCGGGCAAATGCCGGCCGAGAAATGTGTTGAGATTTCGGTTTACATTTAATATAATAATAATAATTATAATGATAATAATAATATTTTTAATAATAATGATAATAATAATAATAATAATAATAATAATAATAATAATACTAAGGTGACAAGTTTTAAAAAACTATTCGGAAAATCACCAGACAGTAATAGGCATAATAAATAAAATAAATAAATAAATAAATATATAAATAAATTTCCATGAAAAGAAAAATAATAATAATAAAAATGATAATAATAATAATAATAGTAGGCACTGATAGAGACGAGTTCATAAATTTCGATGAAATAGAAAATACTAATAATAATGATAATTATAATAATAATAATAGTCGCCTCCATGGCGTAGCGGTCAGCATGGTTAGCTGCCGCGCCGGAGGTCCTGAGTTCGATTCCGGGCTTTGCCATGTAATTTGATAAGTGGTATGAGGACTGGAACGGGGTCTACTCAGCCTCGGGTGGCACAAATGAGTTGAGGGTGTTCGATTCCCAGCTCAGCCATCCTCGAAGTGGTTTTCCGTGGTTTCCCACTTCCTCTTCGGGCAAATGGCGGCCGAGAAACGTGTTGAGATTTCGGTTTACATTTAATAATAATAATAATTATAATAATAATAATAATATTTTTAATAATAATGATAATAATAATAATTATAATAATAATAATACTAAGGTGACAAGTTTTAAAAAACTATTCGGAAAATCACCAGACAGTAATAGGCATAATAAATAAATAAATAAATAAATACATAAATAAATATTTAAATAAATTTCCATGAAAAGAAAAATAATAATAATAAAAATGATAATAATAATAATAGTAGGCACTGATAGAGACGAGTTCATAAATTTCGATGAAATAGAAAATACTAATAATAATGATAATTATAATAATAATATTAGTCGCCTCCATGGCGTAGCGGTCAGCATGGTTAGCTGCCGCGCTGGAGGTCCTGAGTTCGATTCCGGGCTTTGATTAGTGGTATGAGGACTGGAACGGGGTCTACTCAGCCTCGGGTGGCACAAATGAGTTGAGGGGGTTCGATTCCCAGCTCAGCCATCCTCGAAGTGGTTTTCCGTGGTTTCCCACTTCCTCTTCGGGCAAATGCCGGCCGAGAAATGTGTTGAGATTTCGGTTTACATTTAATATAATAATAATAATTATAATGATAATAATAATATTTTTAATAATAATGATAATAATAATAATAATAATAATAATAATAATAATAATAATAATAATACTAAGGTGACAAGTTTTAAAAAACTATTCGGAAAATCACCAGACAGTAATAGGCATAATAAATAAAATAAATAAATAAATAAATATATAAATAAATTTCCATGAAAAGAAAAATAATAATAATAAAAATGATACTAATAATAATAATAGTAGGCACTGATAGAGACGAGTTCATAAATTTCGATGAAATAGAAAATACTAATAATAATGATAATTATAATAATAATAATAGTCGCCTCCATGGCGTAGCGGTCAGCATGGTTAGCTGCCGCGCCGGAGGTCCTGAGTTCGATTCCGGGCTTTGCCATGTAATTTGATAAGTGGTATGAGGACTGTAACGGGGTCTACTCAGCCTCGGGTGGCACAAATGAGTTGAGGGTGTTCGATTCCCAGCTCAGCCATCCTCGAAGTGGGTTTCCGTGGTTTCCCACTTCTTCTTCGGGCAAATGCCGGCCGAGAAATGTGTTGAGATTTCGGTTTACATTTAATAATAATAATAAAAATAATAATAATTATAATAATAATAATAATATTTTTAATAATAATGATAATAATAATAATAATACTAAGGTGACAAGTTTTAAAAAACTATTCGGAAAATCACCAGGCAGTAATAGGCATAATAAATAAATAAATAAATAAATAAATATTTAAATAAATTTCCATGAAAAGAAAAATAATAATAATAAAAATGATAATAATAATAATAGTAGGCACTGATAGAGACGAGTTCATAAATTTCGATGAAATAGAAAATACTAATAATAATGATAATTATAATAATAATAATAGTCGCCTCCATGGCGTAGCGGTCAGCATGGTTAGCTGCCGCGCCGGAGGTCCTGAGTTCGATTCCGGGCTTTGCCATGAAATTTGATTAGTGGTATGAGGACTGGAACGGGGTCTACTCAGCCTCGGGTGGCACAAATGAGTTGAGGGGGTTCGATTCCCAGCTCAGCCATCCTCGAAGTGGTTTTCCGTGGTTTCCCACTTCCTCTTCGGGCAAATGCCGGCCGAGAAATGTGTTGAGATTTCGGTTTACATTTAATATAATAATAATAATTATAATGATAATAATAATATTTTTAATAATAATGATAATAATAATAATAATAATAATAATAATAATAATAATACTAAGGTGACAAGTTTTAAAAAACTATTCGGAAAATCACCAGACAGTAATAGGCATAATAAATAAAATAAATAAATAAATAAATATATAAATAAATTTCCATGAAAAGAAAAATAATAATAATAAAAATGATAATAATAATAATAATAGTAGGCACTGATAGAGACGAGTTCATAAATTTCGATGAAATAGAAAATACTAATAATAATGATAATTATAATAATAATAATAGTCGCCTCCATGGCGTAGCGGTCAGCATGGTTAGCTGCCGCGCCGGAGGTCCTGAGTTCGATTCCGGGCTTTGCCATGTAATTTGATAAGTGGTATGAGGACTGGAACGGGGTCTACTCAGCCTCGGGTGGCACAAATGAGTTGAGGGTGTTCGATTCCCAGCTCAGCCATCCTCGAAGTGGTTTTCCGTGGTTTCCCACTTCCTCTTCGGGCAAATGGCGGCCGAGAAACGTGTTGAGATTTCGGTTTACATTTAATAATAATAATAATTATAATAATAATAATAATATTTTTAATAATAATGATAATAATAATAATTATAATAATAATAATACTAAGGTGACAAGTTTTAAAAAACTATTCGGAAAATCACCAGACAGTAATAGGCATAATAAATAAATAAATAAATAAATACATAAATAAATATTTAAATAAATTTCCATGAAAAGAAAAATAATAATAATAAAAATGATAATAATAATAATAGTAGGCACTGATAGAGACGAGTTCATAAATTTCGATGAAATAGAAAATACTAATAATAATGATAATTATAATAATAATATTAGTCGCCTCCATGGCGTAGCGGTCAGCATGGTTAGCTGCCGCGCCGGAGGTCCTGAGTTCGATTCCGGGCTTTGCCATGTAATTTGATAAGTGGTATGAGGACTGGAACGGGGTCTACTCAGCCTCGGGTGGCACAAATGAGTTGAGGGTGTTCGATTCCCAGCTCAGCCATCCTCGAAGTGGGTTTCCGTGGTTTCCCACTTCTTCTTCGGGCAAATGCCGGCCGAGAAATGTGTTGAGATTTCGGTTTACATTTAATAATAATAATAAAAATAATAATAATAATAATAATAATAATAATATTTTTAATAATAATGATAATAATAATAATAATACTAAGGTGACAAGTTTTAAAAAACTATTCGGAAAATCACCAGGCAGTAATAGGCATAATAAATAAATAAATAAATAAATAAATATTTAAATAAATTTCCATGAAAAGAAAAATAATAATAATAAAAATGATAATAATAATAATAGTAGGCACTGATAGAGACGAGTTCATAAATTTCGATGAAATAGAAAATACTAATAATAATGATAATTATAATAATAATAATAGTCGCCTCCATGGCGTAGCGGTCAGCATGGTTAGCTGCCGCGCCGGAGGTCCTGAGTTCGATTCCGGGCTTTGCCATGAAATTTGATTAGTGGTATGAGGACTGGAACGGGGTCTACTCAGCCTCGGGTGGCACAAATGAGTTGAGGGGGTTCGATTCCCAGCTCAGCCATCCTCGAAGTGGTTTTCCGTGGTTTCCCACTTCCTCTTCGGGCAAATGCCGGCCGAGAAATGTGTTGAGATTTCGGTTTACATTTTATAATAATAATAAAAATAAAAATAATAATAATAATAATAATAATAATAATAATAATAATAAATATTACTGAAGCCTCCGTGGCTTAGGCAGCAGCAGGCCGGCCTCTCACCGCTGGGTCCGTGGCTCAAATCCCGGCCACTCCATGTGAGATCTGTGCAGGACAAAACGGAGGCAGACAGGTTTTTACTCCGGGTACCCTGTCAAAATTTCATTCCAGCAATACTCTCCACTATCATTTCATTTCATCTGTCATTCATATAATCAATGCCCCAGAGGAGTGCGTCAGGCCACGGCAGCCGGCACAGTTCATATCCTCGCCGCTAGAAGGGGGCTTCATTCATTCCATTCCTGACCCGGTCGGAGACTGGAAGCCGGCTGTGGCTTTTCATTTCAATAATAAATATTACTAATAATAATAATAATACTAAGGGGACAAGTTTTAAAATGCTATTCGCAAAATGACCAGACCAAAAAACCCAGGCTTTCGGGACTCCCAAACAAAAGGAGAGACCCCATCTTGCAGCGCTCACTTGCCAACGGCCATACCATGTTGAGTACACCGGTTCTCGTTCGATCACCGCAGTTAAGCAACATAGGGCGCGGTCAGTACTTGGAGGGGAGACCGCCTGGGAACACCACGTGCTGTTGGCGACTGTCCGTTTTATTTATAATCATCATCATTATCGCGATCCCAGAGGATCAGCTAAAAATCATCCCGAATAATAATAATAATAATAATAATAATAAATATTACTGAAGCCTCCGTGGCTTAGGCAGCAGCAGGCCGGCCTCTCACCCCTGGGTCCGTGGCTCAAATCCCGGCCACTCCATGTGAGATCTGTGCAGGACAAAACGGAGGCAGACAGGTTTTTACTCCGGGTACCCTGTCAAAATTTCATTCCAGCAACACTCTCCACTATCATTTCATTTCATCTGTCATTCATTTAATCATTTCCCCAGAGGAGTGCGTCAGGCCTCGGCAGCCGGCACAGTTCATATCCTCGCCGCTAGAAGGGGGCTTCATTCATTCCATTCCTGACCCGGTCGGAGACTGGAAGCCGGCTGTGGCTTTTCATTTCAATAATAAATATTACTAATAATAATACTAAGGGGACAAGTATTAAAATGCTATTCCCAAAATGACCAGACCAAAGAACCCAGGCTTTCGGGACTCCCAAACAAAAGGAGAGACCCCATCTTGCAGCGCTCACTTGCCAACGGCCATACCATGTTGAGTACACCGGTTCTCGTTCGATCACCGCAGTTAAGCTACATAGGGCGCGGTCAGTACTTGGAGTGGAGACCGCCTGGGAACACCACGTGCTGTTGGCGACTGTCCGTTTTATTTATAATCATCATCATTATCGCGATCCCAGAGGATCAGCTAAAAATAATCCCGAGTGCTCGACAGATTTCTCCGCTACTCCGGCCAACTCTGATGCGTAGGGACAGTGGGAATCTCGAACACCCACCCGACGACGATGCGGATCGACGCTCCAGCCTGTCCGGCGCACGGCCGCACGGTAATTAGCTCCCGCCGTCCGCCCGCGCTTTGACTTATTCAACGACGCCCACCGCGATCCCGAGTGCTCGACAGATTTCTCCGCTACTCCGGCAAACTCTGAAGCGTAGGGACAGTGGGAATCTCGAACACCCACCCAACGACGATGCGGATCGACGCTCCAGCCTGTCCGGCGCACGGCCGCACGGTAATTAGCTCCCGCCGTCCGCCCATGCTTTGACTTATTCAACGACGCCCACCGCGATCCCGAGTGCTCGACAGATTTCTCCGCTACTCCGGCAAACTCTGAAGCGTAGGGACAGTGGGAATCTCGAACACCCACCCGACGACGATGCGGATCGACGCTCCAGCCTGTCCGGCACACGGCCGCACGGTAATTAGCTCCCGCCGTCCGCCCGCGCTTTGACTTATTCAACGACGCCCACCGCGATCCCGAGTGCTCGACAGATTTCTCCGCTTCTCCGGCAAACTCTGAAGCGTAGGGACAGTGGGAATCTCGAACACCCACCCAACGACGATGCGGATCGACGCTCCAGCCTGTCCGGCACACGGCCGCACGGTAATTAGCTCCCGCCGTCCGCCCGCGCTTTGACTTATTCAACGACGCCCACCGCGATCCCGAGTGCTCGACAGATTTCTCCGCTTCTCCGGCAAACTCTGAAGCGTAGGGACAGTGGGAATCTCGAACACCCACCCGACGACGATGCGGATCGACGCTCCAGCCTGTCCGGCGCACGGCCGCACGGTAATTAGCTCCCGCCGTCCGCCCGCGCTTTGACTTATTCAACGACGCCCACCGCGATCCCGAGTGCTCGACAGATTTCTCCGCTACTCCGGCAAACTCTGAAGCGTAGGGACAGTGGGAATCTCGAACACCCACCCAACGACGATGCGGATCGACGCTCCAGCCTGTCCGGCGCACGGCCGCACGGTAATTAGCTCCCGCCGTCCGCCCATGCTTTGACTTATTCAACGACGCCCACCGCGATCCCGAGTGCTCGACAGATTTCTCCGCTACTCCGGCAAACTCTGAAGCGTAGGGACAGTGGGAATCTCGAACACCCACCCGACGACGATGCGGATCGACGCTCCAGCCTGTCCGGCACACGGCCGCACGGTAATTAGCTCCCGCCGTCCGCCCGCGCTTTGACTTATTCAACGACGCCCACCGCGATCCCGAGTGCTCGACAGATTTCTCCGCTTCTCCGGCAAACTCTGAAGCATAGGGACAGTGGGAATCTCGAACACCCACCCGACGACGATGCGGATCGACGCTCCAGCCTGTCCGGCACACGGCCGCCCGGTAATTAGCTCCCGCCGTCCGCCCGCGCTTTGACTCATTCAGCGACGCCCACCGCGATCCCGAGTGCTCGACAGATTTCTCCGCTACTCCTGCAAACTCTGAAGCGTAGGGACAGTGGGAATCTCGAACACCCACCCGACGACGATGCGGATCGACGCTCCAGCCTGTCCGGCGCACGGCCGCACGGTAATTAGCTCCCGCCGTCCGCCCGCGCTTTGACTTATTCAACGACGCCCACCGAGATCCCGAGTGCTCGACAGATTTCTCCGCTTCTCCGGCAAACTCAGGCGAACGACGCTTCGCATCCCGGCAGTCATCACCAGACACATGAAGCGATGACCGGCGGGACCCCAGCAGAAAATCTTCGCAGCTCTTGCGCACACCGACGCCCACTCCTGCACAAACCTTCGCACGCACCTGACCATGGTCCCATCGAGCGAAAAAAAAAAAAATCCAGGCATGTCCTGCGAACATCAAGCTTCACCTTCCGGCCCGAGGGCTCGCGTTCGGCCCCCGAGGAGGTTGCGGAGAGTCTCAGGACGGGGCTGGCCGTCCTTTCTAGGCAGAGAAAGAGTTTAAAAAATATATAGAAATAAGGAGAAGAATAAAAATCAGGCATACAAAAGGGAGGTCGAGACATTCATCCCGCCTCCCTTGGCGACCTCCCGAAATGGGAGAGATATGGCCGACATTTCCAGGCATAAAATGAGTTTAAAAAAAAAATATATAAATAATAATAATAAAAATAATAATAATTTCTAAATGCTTCCTGGCGTCTTACGGAAAGGAGGCATAAAAAAAGGGAGGTCGAGACTTCCGTCCCGCCTCCCTTGGCGACCTCCCGAAATGGGAGAGATATGGCCGACGTTTCTAGGCATAAAATGAGGTTTTAAAAAAATATATAAATAATAATAATAATAATATTTTCTAAATGCTCCCTGGCATCTTACGGAAAGGGGGCATAAAAAAAGGGAGGTCGAGACTTCAGTCTCGCCTCCCTTGGCGACCTCCCGACATGGGAGAAAGAACGTCGGGCTTTTATAGTTTTTTGATATTTTAATATATAAATAATAATAATAATAATAATAATATTTTCTAAATGCTTCCTGGCATCGTACGGAAAGGAGGCATAAAAAAAGGGAGGTCGAGACTCCAGTCTCGCCTCCCTTGGCGTGTAGAAAGAACGTCGAGCTTTTATAGTTTTTTGATATTTTAATTTTGTATTTTTTTTCCCTCGCCGCGGAAAGCGCGGGCGGACGGCGGGAGCTAATTACCGTGCGGCCGTGTGCCGGACAGGCTGGAGCGTCGATCCGCATCGTCGTCGGGTGGGTGTTCGAGATTCCCACTGTCCCTACGCTTCAGAGTTTGCCGGAGTAGCGGAGAAATCTGTCGAGCACTCGGGATCGCGGTGGGCGTCGTTGAATAAGTCAAAGCATGGGCGGACGGCGGGAGCTAATTACCGTGCGGCCGTGCGCCGGACAGGCTGGAGCGTCGATCCGCATCGTCGTTGGGTGGGTGTTCGAGATTCCCACTGTCCCTACGCTTCAGAGTTTGCCGGAGTAGCGGAGAAATCTGTCGAGCACTCGGGATCGCGGTGGGCGTCGTTGAATAAGTCAAAGCGCGGGCGGACGGCGGGAGCTAATTACCGTGCGGCCGTGCGCCGGACAGGCTGGAGCGTCGATCCGCATCGTCGTCGGGTGGGTGTTCGAGATTCCCACTGTCCCTACGCTTCAGAGTTTGCCGGAGAAGCGGAGAAATCTGTCGAGCACTCGGGATCGCGGTGGGCGTCGTTGAATAAGTCAAAGCGCGGGCGGACGGCGGGAGCTAATTACCGTGCGGCCGTGTGCCGGACAGGCTGGAGCGTCGATCCGCATCGTCGTTGGGTGGGTGTTCGAGATTCCCACTGTCCCTACGCTTCAGAGTTTGCCGGAGAAGCGGAGAAATCTGTCGAGCACTCGGGATCGCGGTGGGCGTCGTTGAATAAGTCAAAGCGCGGGCGGACGGCGGGAGCTAATTACCGTGCGGCCGTGTGCCGGACAGGCTGGAGCGTCGATCCGCATCGTCGTCGGGTGGGTGTTCGAGATTCCCACTGTCCCTACGCTTCAGAGTTTGCCGGAGTAGCGGAGAAATCTGTCGAGCACTCGGGATCGCGGTGGGCGTCGTTGAATAAGTCAAAGCATGGGCGGACGGCGGGAGCTAATTACCGTGCGGCCGTGCGCCGGACAGGCTGGAGCGTCGATCCGCATCGTCGTTGGGTGGGTGTTCGAGATTCCCACTGTCCCTACGCTTCAGAGTTTGCCGGAGTAGCGGAGAAATCTGTCGAGCACTCGGGATCGCGGTGGGCGTCGTTGAATAAGTCAAAGCGCGGGCGGACGGCGGGAGCTAATTACCGTGCGGCCGTGCGCCGGACAGGCTGGAGCGTCGATCCGCATCGTCGTCGGGTGGGTGTTCGAGATTCCCACTGTCCCTACGCATCAGAGTTGGCCGGAGTAGCGGAGAAATCTGTCGAGCACTCGGGATTATTTTTAGCTGATCCTCTGGGATCGCGATAATGATGATGATTATAAATAAAACGGACAGTCGCCAACAGCACGTGGTGTTCCCAGGCGGTCTCCACTCCAAGTACTGACCGCGCCCTATGTAGCTTAACTGCGGTGATCGAACGAGAACCGGTGTACTCAACATGGTATGGCCGTTGGCAAGTGAGCGCTGCAAGATGGGGTCTCTCCTTTTGTTTGGGAGTCCCGAAAGCCTGGGTTCTTTGGTCTGGTCATTTTGGGAATAGCATTTTAATACTTGTCCCCTTAGTATTATTATTAGTAATATTTATTATTGAAATGAAAAGCCACAGCCGGCTTCCAGTCTCCGACCGGGTCAGGAATGGAATGAATGAAGCCCCCTTCTAGCGGCGAGGATATGAACTGTGCCGGCTGCCGAGGCCTGACGCACTCCTCTGGGGAAATGATTAAATGAATGACAGATGAAATGAAATGATAGTGGAGAGTGTTGCTGGAATGAAATTTTGACAGGGTACCCGGAGTAAAAACCTGTCTGCCTCCGTTTTGTCCTGCACAGATCTCACATGGAGTGGCCGGGATTTGAGCCACGGACCCAGGGGTGAGAGGCCGGCCTGCTGCTGCCTAAGCCACGGAGGCTTCAGTAATATTTATTATTATTATTATTATTATTATTATTCGGGATGATTTTTAGCTGATCCTCTGGGATCGCGATAATGATGATGATTATAAATAAAACGGACAGTCGCCAACAGCACGTGGTGTTCCCAGGCGGTCTCCCCTCCAAGTACTGACCGCGCCCTATGTTGCTTAACTGCGGTGATCGAACGAGAACCGGTGTACTCAACATGGTATGGCCGTTGGCAAGTGAGCGCTGCAAGATGGGGTCTCTCCTTTTGTTTGGGAGTCCCGAAAGCCTGGGTTTTTTGGTCTGGTCATTTTGCGAATAGCATTTTAAAACTTGTCCCCTTAGTATTATTATTATTATTAGTAATATTTATTATTGAAATGAAAAGCCACAGCCGGCTTCCAGTCTCCGACCGGGTCAGGAATGGAATGAATGAAGCCCCCTTCTAGCGGCGAGGATATGAACTGTGCCGGCTGCCGTGGCCTGACGCACTCCTCTGGGGCATTGATTATATGAATGACAGATGAAATGAAATGATAGTGGAGAGTATTGCTGGAATGAAATTTTGACAGGGTACCCGGAGTAAAAACCTGTCTGCCTCCGTTTTGTCCTGCACAGATCTCACATGGAGTGGCCGGGATTTGAGCCACGGACCCAGCGGTGAGAGGCCGGCCTGCTGCTGCCTAAGCCACGGAGGCTTCAGTAATATTTATTATTATTATTATTATTATTATTATTATTATTATTATTTTTATTTTTATTATTATTATAAAATGTAAACCGAAATCTCAACACATTTCTCGGCCGGCATTTGCCCGAAGAGGAAGTGGGAAACCACGGAAAACCACTTCGAGGATGGCTGAGCTGGGAATCGAACCCCCTCAACTCATTTGTGCCACCCGAGGCTGAGTAGACCCCGTTCCAGTCCTCATACCACTAATCAAATTTCATGGCAAAGCCCGGAATCGAACTCAGGACCTCCGGCGCGGCAGCTAACCATGCTGACCGCTACGCCATGGAGGCGACTATTATTATTATTATAATTATCATTATTATTAGTATTTTCTATTTCATCGAAATTTATGAACTCGTCTCTATCAGTGCCTACTATTATTATTATTATCATTTTTATTATTATTATTTTTCTTTTCATGGAAATTTATTTAAATATTTATTTATTTATTTATTTATTTATTATGCCTATTACTGCCTGGTGATTTTCCGAATAGTTTTTTAAAACTTGTCACCTTAGTATTATTATTATTATTATCATTATTATTAAAAATATTATTATTATTATTATTATTATTATTATTTTTATTATTATTATTAAATGTAAACCGAAATCTCAACACATTTCTCGGCCGGCATTTGCCCGAAGAAGAAGTGGGAAACCACGGAAACCCACTTCGAGGATGGCTGAGCTGGGAATCGAACACCCTCAACTCATTTGTGCCACCCGAGGCTGAGTAGACCCCGTTACAGTCCTCATACCACTTATCAAATTACATGGCAAAGCCCGGAATCGAACTCAGGACCTCCGGCGCGGCAGCTAACCATGCTGACCGCTACGCCATGGAGGCGACTAATATTATTATTATAATTATCATTATTATTAGTATTTTCTATTTCATCGAAATTTATGAACTCGTCTCTATCAGTGCCTACTATTATTATTATTATCATTTTTATTATTATTATTTTTCTTTTCATGGAAATTTATTTAAATATTTATTTATGTATTTATTTATTTATTTATTTATTATGCCTATTACTGTCTGGTGATTTTCCGAATAGTTTTTTAAAACTTGTCACCTTAGTATTATTATTATTATAATTATTATTATTATCATTATTATTAAAAATATTATTATTATTATTATAATTATTATTATTATTAAATGTAAACCGAAATCTCAACACGTTTCTCGGCCGCCATTTGCCCGAAGAGGAAGTGGGAAACCACGGAAAACCACTTCGAGGATGGCTGAGCTGGGAATCGAACACCCTCAACTCATTTGTGCCACCCGAGGCTGAGTAGACCCCGTTCCAGTCCTCATACCACTTATCAAATTACATGGCAAAGCCCGGAATCGAACTCAGGACCTCCGGCGCGGCAGCTAACCATGCTGACCGCTACGCCATGGAGGCGACTATTATTATTATTATAATTATCATTATTATTAGTATTTTCTATTTCATCGAAATTTATGAACTCGTCTCTATCAGTGCCTACTATTATTATTATTATTATCATTTTTATTATTATTATTTTTCTTTTCATGGAAATTTATTTATATATTTATTTATTTATTTATTTTATTTATTATGCCTATTACTGTCTGGTGATTTTCCGAATAGTTTTTTAAAACTTGTCACCTTAGTATTATTATTATTATTATTATTATTATTATTATTATTATCATTATTATTAAAAATATTATTATTATCATTATAATTATTATTATTATATTAAATGTAAACCGAAATCTCAACACATTTCTCGGCCGGCATTTGCCCGAAGAGGAAGTGGGAAACCACGGAAAACCACTTCGAGGATGGCTGAGCTGGGAATCGAACCCCCTCAACTCATTTGTGCCACCCGAGGCTGAGTAGACCCCGTTCCAGTCCTCATACCACTAATCAAATTTCATGGCAAAGCCCGGAATCGAACTCAGGACCTCCGGCGCGGCAGCTAACCATGCTGACCGCTACGCCATGGAGGCGACTATTATTATTATTATAATTATCATTATTATTAGTATTTTCTATTTCATCGAAATTTATGAACTCGTCTCTATCAGTGCCTACTATTATTATTATTATCATTTTTATTATTATTATTTTTCTTTTCATGGAAATTTATTTAAATATTTATTTATTTATTTATTTATTTATTATGCCTATTACTGCCTGGTGATTTTCCGAATAGTTTTTTAAAACTTGTCACCTTAGTATTATTATTATTATTATCATTATTATTAAAAATATTATTATTATTATTATAATTATTATTATTTTTATTATTATTATTAAATGTAAACCGAAATCTCAACACATTTCTCGGCCGGCATTTGCCCGAAGAAGAAGTGGGAAACCACGGAAACCCACTTCGAGGATGGCTGAGCTGGGAATCGAACACCCTCAACTCATTTGTGCCACCCGAGGCTGAGTAGACCCCGTTACAGTCCTCATACCACTTATCAAATTACATGGCAAAGCCCGGAATCGAACTCAGGACCTCCGGCGCGGCAGCTAACCATGCAGACCGCTACGCCATGGAGGCGACTATTATTATTATTATAATTATCATTATTATTAGTATTTTCTATTTCATCGAAATTTATGAACTCGTCTCTATCAGTGCCTACTATTATTATTATTAGTATCATTTTTATTATTATTATTTTTCTTTTCATGGAAATTTATTTATATATTTATTTATTTATTTATTTTATTTATTATGCCTATTACTGTCTGGTGATTTTCCGAATAGTTTTTTAAAACTTGTCACCTTAGTATTATTATTATTATTATTATTATTATTATTATTATTATTATTATTATCATTATTATTAAAAATATTATTATTATCATTATAATTATTATTATTATATTAAATGTAAACCGAAATCTCAACACATTTCTCGGCCGGCATTTGCCCGAAGAGGAAGTGGGAAACCACGGAAAACCACTTCGAGGATGGCTGAGCTGGGAATCGAACCCCCTCAACTCATTTGTGCCACCCGAGGCTGAGTAGACCCCGTTCCAGTCCTCATACCACTAATCAAAGCCCGGAATCGAACTCAGGACCTCCAGCGCGGCAGCTAACCATGCTGACCGCTACGCCATGGAGGCGACTAATATTATTATTATAATTATCATTATTATTAGTATTTTCTATTTCATCGAAATTTATGAACTCGTCTCTATCAGTGCCTACTATTATTATTATTATCATTTTTATTATTATTATTTTTCTTTTCATGGAAATTTATTTAAATATTTATTTATGTATTTATTTATTTATTTATTTATTATGCCTATTACTGTCTGGTGATTTTCCGAATAGTTTTTTAAAACTTGTCACCTTAGTATTATTATTATTATAATTATTATTATTATCATTATTATTAAAAATATTATTATTATTATTATAATTATTATTATTATTAAATGTAAACCGAAATCTCAACACGTTTCTCGGCCGCCATTTGCCCGAAGAGGAAGTGGGAAACCACGGAAAACCACTTCGAGGATGGCTGAGCTGGGAATCGAACACCCTCAACTCATTTGTGCCACCCGAGGCTGAGTAGACCCCGTTCCAGTCCTCATACCACTTATCAAATTACATGGCAAAGCCCGGAATCGAACTCAGGACCTCCGGCGCGGCAGCTAACCATGCTGACCGCTACGCCATGGAGGCGACTATTATTATTATTATAATTATCATTATTATTAGTATTTTCTATTTCATCGAAATTTATGAACTCGTCTCTATCAGTGCCTACTATTATTATTATTATTATCATTTTTATTATTATTATTTTTCTTTTCATGGAAATTTATTTATATATTTATTTATTTATTTATTTTATTTATTATGCCTATTACTGTCTGGTGATTTTCCGAATAGTTTTTTAAAACTTGTCACCTTAGTATTATTATTATTATTATTATTATTATTATTATTATTATCATTATTATTAAAAATATTATTATTATCATTATAATTATTATTATTATATTAAATGTAAACCGAAATCTCAACACATTTCTCGGCCGGCATTTGCCCGAAGAGGAAGTGGGAAACCACGGAAAACCACTTCGAGGATGGCTGAGCTGGGAATCGAACCCCCTCAACTCATTTGTGCCACCCGAGGCTGAGTAGACCCCGTTCCAGTCCTCATACCACTAATCAAATTTCATGGCAAAGCCCGGAATCGAACTCAGGACCTCCGGCGCGGCAGCTAACCATGCTGACCGCTACGCCATGGAGGCGACTATTATTATTATTATAATTATCATTATTATTAGTATTTTCTATTTCATCGAAATTTATGAACTCGTCTCTATCAGTGCCTACTATTATTATTATTATCATTTTTATTATTATTATTTTTCTTTTCATGGAAATTTATTTAAATATTTATTTATTTATTTATTTATTTATTATGCCTATTACTGCCTGGTGATTTTCCGAATAGTTTTTTAAAACTTGTCACCTTAGTATTATTATTATTATTATCATTATTATTAAAAATATTATTATTATTATTATAATTATTATTATTTTTATTATTATTATTAAATGTAAACCGAAATCTCAACACATTTCTCGGCCGGCATTTGCCCGAAGAAGAAGTGGGAAACCACGGAAACCCACTTCGAGGATGGCTGAGCTGGGAATCGAACACCCTCAACTCATTTGTGCCACCCGAGGCTGAGTAGACCCCGTTACAGTCCTCATACCACTTATCAAATTACATGGCAAAGCCCGGAATCGAACTCAGGACCTCCGGCGCGGCAGCTAACCATGCTGACCGCTACGCCATGGAGGCGACTATTATTATTATTATAATTATCATTATTATTAGTATTTTCTATTTCATCGAAATTTATGAACTCGTCTCTATCAGTGCCTACTATTATTATTATTAGTATCATTTTTATTATTATTATTTTTCTTTTCATGGAAATTTATTTATATATTTATTTATTTATTTATTTTATTTATTATGCCTATTACTGTCTGGTGATTTTCCGAATAGTTTTTTAAAACTTGTCACCTTAGTATTATTATTATTATTATTATTATTATTATTATTATTATTATTATTATCATTATTATTAAAAATATTATTATTATCATTATAATTATTATTATTATATTAAATGTAAACCGAAATCTCAACACATTTCTCGGCCGGCATTTGCCCGAAGAGGAAGTGGGAAACCACGGAAAACCACTTCGAGGATGGCTGAGCTGGGAATCGAACCCCCTCAACTCATTTGTGCCACCCGAGGCTGAGTAGACCCCGTTCCAGTCCTCATACCACTAATCAAAGCCCGGAATCGAACTCAGGACCTCCAGCGCGGCAGCTAACCATGCTGACCGCTACGCCATGGAGGCGACTAATATTATTATTATAATTATCATTATTATTAGTATTTTCTATTTCATCGAAATTTATGAACTCGTCTCTATCAGTGCCTACTATTATTATTATTATCATTTTTATTATTATTATTTTTCTTTTCATGGAAATTTATTTAAATATTTATTTATGTATTTATTTATTTATTTATTTATTATGCCTATTACTGTCTGGTGATTTTCCGAATAGTTTTTTAAAACTTGTCACCTTAGTATTATTATTATTATAATTATTATTATTATCATTATTATTAAAAATATTATTATTATTATTATAATTATTATTATTATTAAATGTAAACCGAAATCTCAACACGTTTCTCGGCCGCCATTTGCCCGAAGAGGAAGTGGGAAACCACGGAAAACCACTTCGAGGATGGCTGAGCTGGGAATCGAACACCCTCAACTCATTTGTGCCACCCGAGGCTGAGTAGACCCCGTTCCAGTCCTCATACCACTTATCAAATTACATGGCAAAGCCCGGAATCGAACTCAGGACCTCCGGCGCGGCAGCTAACCATGCTGACCGCTACGCCATGGAGGCGACTATTATTATTATTATAATTATCATTATTATTAGTATTTTCTATTTCATCGAAATTTATGAACTCGTCTCTATCAGTGCCTACTATTATTATTATTATTATCATTTTTATTATTATTATTTTTCTTTTCATGGAAATTTATTTATATATTTATTTATTTATTTATTTTATTTATTATGCCTATTACTGTCTGGTGATTTTCCGAATAGTTTTTTAAAACTTGTCACCTTAGTATTATTATTATTATTATTATTATTATTATTATTATTATTATTATCATTATTATTAAAAATATTATTATTATCATTATAATTATTATTATTATATTAAATGTAAACCGAAATCTCAACACATTTCTCGGCCGGCATTTGCCCGAAGAGGAAGTGGGAAACCACGGAAAACCACTTCGAGGATGGCTGAGCTGGGAATCGAACCCCCTCAACTCATTTGTGCCACCCGAGGCTGAGTAGACCCCGTTCCAGTCCTCATACCACTAATCAAAGCCCGGAATCGAACTCAGGACCTCCAGCGCGGCAGCTAACCATGCTGACCGCTACGCCATGGAGGCGACTAATATTATTATTATAATTATCATTATTATTAGTATTTTCTATTTCATCGAAATTTATGAACTCGTCTCTATCAGTGCCTACTATTATTATTATTATCATTTTTATTATTATTATTTTTCTTTTCATGGAAATTTATTTAAATATTTATTTATGTATTTATTTATTTATTTATTTATTATGCCTATTACTGTCTGGTGATTTTCCGAATAGTTTTTTAAAACTTGTCACCTTAGTATTATTATTATTATAATTATTATTATTATCATTATTATTTAAAATATTATTATTATTATTATAATTATTATTATTATTAAATGTAAACCGAAATCTCAACACGTTTCTCGGCCGCCATTTGCCCGAAGAGGAAGTGGGAAACCACGGAAAACCACTTCGAGGATGGCTGAGCTGGGAATCGAACACCCTCAACTCATTTGTGCCACCCGAGGCTGAGTAGACCCCGTTCCAGTCCTCATACCACTTATCAAATTACATGGCAAAGCCCGGAATCGAACTCAGGACCTCCGGCGCGGCAGCTAACCATGCTGACCGCTACGCCATGGAGGCGACTATTATTATTATTATAATTATCATTATTATTAATATTTTCTATTTCATCGAAATTTATGAACTCGTCTCTATCAGTGCCTACTATTATTATTATTATTATTATCATTTTTATTATTATTATTTTTCTTTTCATGGAAATTTATTTATATATTTATTTATTTATTTATTTATTTTATTAATTATGCCTATTTTTGTCTGGTGATTTTCCGAATAGTTTTTTAAAACTTGTCACCTTAGTATTATTATTATTATTATCATTATTATTAAAAATATTATTATTATTATTATTATTATTATTATTATTATTTTTATTATTATTATTTTTCTTTTCATGGAAATTTATTTATATATTTATTTATTTATTTTATTTATTATGCCTATTACTGTCTGGTGATTTTCCGAATAGTTTTTCAAAACTTGTCACCTTAGTATTATTATTATTATTATTATCATTATTATTTAAAAAAATATTATTATTAATATTATTATTATTATTTTTATTATTATTATTAAATGTAAACCGAAATCTCAACACATTTCTCGACCGGCATTTGCCCGAAGTGGACGTGGGAAACCACGGAAAACCTGCTCCCGCCGTTTACCCACTTATTTTTCGACTAGACGGCTATTCTCGCCGTTTACCCACCTTGCAATAAGATAGCCAAATGTCTTCCCGCCGCTTACCCACCCTTTCGTAAAGTCAGTTAGTCCGGCCGCTTACCCACCCAATCGATCCCGCACGAGTCCCCTTAGGAAATCCATCGGAAGTTGCCCGCAAGCCTGACCCCTCGAACCCCTCGCATCGACCGTCAACTCGCCAGCCATCTCCGTACATCAGCTTAGGCCGGGGCCTCCCGCGTGAGCTGGCGGAAGATGCGGCCGCAACAGAGGGTCGCCTGAAGCCGGTGAATGGACTTTGAAAATTTTTGCTGCCCTGTCGCTGACTAACGAAGTGACCTAATGCGTTTATGAAAAATTCTGAAAAAATTAACAAGTTTGAGAAACGGTATTTGAAACTTCGTCCCTAAAATCCAGCCTTCTATGTTGCTTCGTAGAAGAGTTATGAATTTTTTTTGTGCGTTTTTAACGTTTTTTTATGGAAAAAATAAATTTTTAAAATTGGCCACAGCCAGATGTTCCAGCCCGGATAGCACTATTTTTCAGTATAAACGAATTTATTTTTCGACTAGAGGGCTAGTCCCGCCGTTTACCCACATTTTATTAAGATGGCCAAATGTCTTCCCGCCGCTTACCCACCCTTTCGAAAAGACAGCTAGTCCCGCCGCTTACCCACCTTGCATTAAGATGGCCAAATGTCTTCCCGCCGCTTACCCACCCTTTCGAAATGGCAGCTAGTCCCGCCGCTTACCCACCCATTCGATCCCGCACGAGTCCCCTTAGGAAATCCATCGGAAGTTGCCCGCAAGCCTGACCCCTCGAACCCCTCGCATCGACCGTCAACTCGCCAGCCATCTCCGTACATCAGCTTAGGCCGGGGCCTCCCGCGTGAGCTGGCGGAAGATGCGGCCGCAACAGAGGGTTGCCTGAAGCCGGTGAATGGACTTAGAAAATTTTTGCTGCCCTGTCGCTCACTAACGAAGTGACCTAATGCGTTTATGAAAAATTCTGAAAAAATTAACAAGTTTGAGAAACGGTATTTGAAACTTCGTCCCTAAAATCCAGCCTTCTATGTTGCTTCGTAGAAAAGTTATGAATTTTTTTTGTGCGTTTTTAACGTTTTTTTAATGGAAAAAATAAATTTTTAAAATTGGCCACAGCCAGATGTTCCAGCCCGGATAGCAC
The DNA here is from genome assembly GCA_946902985.2 of Meconema thalassinum. Taxonomy (NCBI): domain Eukaryota; kingdom Metazoa; phylum Arthropoda; class Insecta; order Orthoptera; family Tettigoniidae; genus Meconema; species Meconema thalassinum. The sequence goes on from CAMPQE020000431.1 coordinate 24,284, forward strand.
TATTTTTCAGTATAAACGAATTCATTTTTCGACTAGAGGGCTAGTCCCGCCGTTTACCCACATTTTATTAAGATGGCCAAATGTCTTCCCGCCGCTTACCCACCCTTTCGAGAAGACAGCTAGTCCCGCCGCTTACCCACCTTGCATTAAGATGGCCAAATGTCTTCCCGCCGCTTACCCTCCCTTTCGAAATGGCAGCTAGTCCCGCCGCTTACCCACCCATTCGATCCCGCACGAGTCCCCTTAGGAAATCCATCGGAAGTTGCCCGCAAGCCTGACCCCTCGAACCCCTCGCATCGACCGTCAACTCGCCAGCCATCTCCGTACATCAGCTTATGCCGGGGCCTCCCGCGTGAGCTGGCGGAAGATGCGGCCGCAACAGAGGGTCGCCTGAAGCCGGTGAATGGACTTAGAAAATTTTTGCTGCCCTGTCGCTCACTAACGAAGTGACCTAATGCGTTTATGAAAAATTCTGAAAAAATTAACAAGTTTGAGAAACGGTATTTGAAACTTCGTCCCTAAAATCCAGCCTTCTATGTTGCTTCGTAGAAAAGTTATGAATTTTTTTTGTGCGTTTTTAACGTTTTTTTAATGGAAAAAATAAATTTTTAAAATTGGCCACAGCCAGATGTTCCAGCCCGGATAGGCACTATTTTTCAGTATAAACGAATTTATTTTTCGACTAGAGGGCTAGTCCCGCCGTTTACCCACATTTTATTAAGATGGCCAAATATCTTCCCGCCGCTTACCCACCCTTTCGAAAAGACAGCTAGTCCCGCCGCTTACCCACCTTGCATTAAGATGGCCAAATGTCTTTCCCGCCGCTTACCCACCCTTTCGAAATGGCAGCTAGTCCCGCCGCTTACCCACCCATTCGATCCCGCACGAGTCCCCTTAGTAAATCCATCGGAAGTTGCCGGCAAGCCTGACCCCTCGAACCCCTGGCATCGACCGTCAACTCGCCAGCCATCTCCGTACATCAGCTTAGGCCGGGGCCTCCCGCGTGAGCTGGCGGAAGATGCGGCCGCAACAGAGGGTCGCCGGATGCCGGTGAATGGACTTAGAAAATTTTTGCTGCCCTGTCGCTCACTAACGAAGTGACCTAATGCATTTATGAAAAATTCTGAAAAAATTAACAAGTTTGAGAAACGGTATTTGAAACTTCGTCCCTAAAATCCAGCCTTCTATGTTGCTTCGTAGAAAAGTTATGAATTTTTTTTTGTGCGTTTTTAACGTTTTTTTAATGGAAAAAATAAATTTTTAAAATTGGCCACAGCCAGATGTTCCAGCCCGGATAGCACTATTTTTCAGTATAAACGAATTTATTTTTCGACTAGAGGGCTAGTCCCGCCGTTTACCCACATTTTATTAAGATGGCCAAATGTCTTCCCGCCGCTTACCCCACCCTTTCGAAAAGACAGCTAGTCCCGCCGCTTACCCACCTTGCATTAAGATGGCCAAATGTCTTCCCGCCGCTTACCCACCCTTTCGAAATGGCAGCTAGTCCCGCCGCTTACCCACCCATTCGATCCCGCACGAGTCCCCTTAGTAAGTCCATCGGAAGTTGCCGGCAAGCCTGACCCCTCGAACCCCTGGCATCGACCGTCAACTCGCCAGCCATCTCCGTACATCAGCTTAGGCCGGGGCCTCCCGCGTGAGCTGGCGGAAGATGCGGCCGCAACAGAGGGTTCGCCGGATGCCGGTGAATGGACTTAGAAATTTTTTGCTGCCCTGTCGCTCACTAACGAAGTGACCTAATGCGTTTTTGAAAAAATCTGAAAAAAATAACAAGTTTGAGAAACGGTATTTAAAACTTCGTCCCTAAAATCCAGCCTTCTACGTTGCTTCGTTGAAAAGTTATGAATTTCTCTGTGCGTTTTTGACTTTTTTTTTAATGGAAAAATTAAAAATTTTGAAAATCGGCCACAGCCAGATCTTCCAGCCCGGATAGCACTATTTTTTAGTAGAAACGAATTTATTTTTCGACTAGACGTGTACTTTCGCCGTTTACCCTCCTTGCATTAAGATGGCCAAAGTTACTCCCGCCGTTTACCCACCCTTTCGATTCCGCTGTTTTTCAAGAGGAACAAGTCCTAGATTGAAGATGCAAATAGTTTCGAACATTTTCGAAAAGAAAAAGTTTCGAACTCTTTCTAAAAGGCCTCTGGGAGAGAGACGAAATGGCCGTTCCCGCTGGTTAACCATCTTTTCGATGAAATATATTCCCGCCGTTTAACCCATCATTTTCGACGAGTTTCGAAAGCTAGTCCCGCCCGCTTTACCCACTATTTCGACGAGAAAAGCTGCTCCCAGTACTCGCCCAAATTTTCGATTAAATGGTTGCTCCCGCCGTTTTACCCACTTATTTTTCGACTAGACGGCAACTCCCGCCGCATACCCACTATTTCGACCAAATTTTCGAATATTTGTCTTTTCATGGAAATTTATTTATATATTTATTTATTTATTTTTATTTATTATGCCTATTACTGTCTGGTGATTTTCCGAATAGTTTTTCAAAACTTGTCACCTTAGTATTATTATTATTATTATTATCATTATTATTAAAAAAATTATTATATTATTATAATTATTATTATTATTAAATGTAAACCGAAATCTCAACACATTTCTCGGCCGGCATTTGCCCGAAGTGGACGTGGGAAACCACGGAAAACCTCCTCCCGCCGTTTACCCACTTATTTTTCGACTAGACGGCTATTCCCGCCGTTTACCCACCTTGCAATAAGATAGCCAAATGTCTTCCCGCTGCTTACCCACCCTTTCGAAAAGTCAGTTAGACCGGCCGCTTACCCACCCAATCGATCCCGCACGAGTCCCCTTAGGAAATCCATCGGAAGTTGCCCGCAAGCCTGACCCCTCGAACCCCTCGCATCGACCGTCAACTCGCCAGCCATCTCCGTACATCAGCTTAGGCCGGGGCCTCCCGCGTGAGCTGGCGGAAGATGCGGCCGGCAACAGAGGGTCGCCGGATGCCGGTGAATGGACTTAGAAAATTTTTGCTGCCCTGTCGCTCACTAACGAAGTGACCTAATGCGTTTATGAAAAATTCTGAAAAAATTAACACGTTTGAGAAACGGTATTTAAAACTTCGTGCCTAAAAATCCAGCCTTCTACGTTGCTTCGTTTGAAAAGTTATGAATTTTTTTGTGCGTTTTTAACTCTTTTAAATGGAAAAAATAAAAATTTTGAAAATCGGCCACAGCCAGATTTTCCATCCCGGATAGCACTATTTTTCAGTAAAAAACGAATTTTAATTTTATCAAGTAACAAGCTCTGCTATAACTATCTTTGTACGACCCTTGGCTGGACGCGGCGGAGAGTGCGCGAGGGACTTGCGGTTATCGCAGGCAGTCAGCAAGTGTACTATCCCTCCCGAACATGACGTAGGGTATAGTATGGGAGACCCAGGTCACTGGCATCTGAAACTGTTAGGACCTCCCCTGCACCTGCAATGCCGCGAGCCTCTACCTCTTGGATATGCTCATGTGCGGCAAACAGTCATGATAAAGTAACCACTCGCTCTTCCTCGAGCGTGATATTGTCTCGTCCGCAGGGACTTGTACGGATCTGCCCTCTGCGGCAGTTGACGAAGTTGGAGAGTTGATGATGGATGAAAGGGCCGCCGGACTCGTCCGGTAAGAGGTTCCTATGAGATGGATGGCCGGCCGGGGTTAGAGAGCACCTCCTGAAACCCGAGCCACGAAAGGTCTTTGTCAGGAGGGGGGCGCCTTCCTCGGCGCGGATATATTGATGAAGCTTGTAGCCTCTCTGTCCCGCCGCTTGTCGGCGGGCTTTGTTGGCGGCTTTCGAGCAGCGCTCTTCCTCGAGCAGCTCCCTGGTTGATCCTGCCAGTAGTCATATGCTTGTCTCAAAGATTAAGCCATGCATGTCTCAGTGCAAGCCAAATTAAGGTGAAACCGCGAATGGCTCATTAAATCAGTTATGGTTCCTTAGATCGTACCACATTACTTGGATAACTGTGGTAATTCTAGAGCTAATACATGCAAACAGAGTCCCGACCAGAAGTGGAAGGGACGCTTTTATTAGATCAAAACCAATCGGTCGGCCCGTCCGTCCGTTTGCCTTGGTGACTCTGAATAACTTTGGGCTGATCGCACGGTCCTGGAACCGGCGACGCATCTTTCAAATGTCTGCCTTATCAACTGTCGATGGTAGGTTCTGCGCCTACCATGGTTGTAACGGGTAACGGGGAATCAGGGTTCGATTCCGGAGAGGGAGCCTGAGAAACGGCTACCACATCCAAGGAAGGCAGCAGGCGCGCAAATTACCCACTCCCGGCACGGGAGGTAGTGACGAAAAATAACGATACGGGACTCATCCGAGGCCCCGTAATCGGAATGAGTACACTTTAAATCCTTTAACGAGTATCCATTGGAGGGCAAGTCTGGTGCCAGCAGCCGCGGTAATTCCAGCTCCAATAGCGTATATTAAAGTTGTTGCGGTTAAAAAGCTCGTAGTTGGACTTGTGTCCCACGCTGTCGGTTCATCGCTCGTCGGTGTCTAACTGGCATGGCTCGTGGGACGTCCTGCCGGTGGTGGCGAGTCGAAAGCGCGCACCCGTCGCGGATTTCCGTTGGCGGTTCTTGCGCGTCGTAGGCGGACCCCGATGAAATCCTACCACGGTGCTCTTCGCCGAGTGTCGAGGTGGGCCGGCACGTTTACTTTGAACAAATTAGAGTGCTTAAAGCAGGCCTGACGCGCCTGAATACTGTGTGCATGAATAATGGAATAGGACCTCGGTTCTATTTTGTTGGTTTTCGGAACCGAGGTAATGATTAATAGGGACAGGCGGGGGCATTCGTATTGCGACGTTAGAGGTGAAATTCTTGGATCGTCGCAAGACGGACCGAAGCGAAAGCATTTGCCAAGTATGTTTTCATTAATCAAGAACGAAAGTTAGAGGTTCGAAGGCGATCAGATACCGCCCTAGTTCTAACCATAAACGATGCCAGCTAGCGATCCGCCGAAGTTCCTCCGATGACTCGGCGGGCAGCTCCCGGGAAACCAAAGCTTTTGGGTTCCGGGGGAAGTATGGTTGCAAAGCTGAAACTTAAAGGAATTGACGGAAGGGCACCACCAGGAGTGGAGCCTGCGGCTTTAATTTGACTCAACACGGGAAACCTCACCAGGCCCGGACACCGGAAGGATTGACAGATTGAGAGCTCTTTCTTGATTCGGTGGGTGGTGGTGCATGGCCGTTCTTAGTT
>CAMPQE020000432.1:0-249048 GCA_946902985.2 Meconema thalassinum
AATAGGACGTCAGTTGAGAAAAGAGATGTAAGAGGAACTGCTTACCTACCTTACATACATAACACGACGGATCGTATTGCTAAAATCCTACGTCGGTACAGCATACGGACTGTATTTGGAACTTCTGTTAAGATTAGGCAACTCCTGCGACCAACTAAGGACAGTTTGCCTAAATTGCAACAACCGGGTATCTACAGAGTTCCCTGTACTTGTGGCAAGGTTTACATCGGGCAGACTTCGAGAACAATATGCACTCGCATTAAGGAACATAATAGATGTATCAGGCTCATTCAACCTGATAAATCAGCTGTTGCCGATCATGCATTAACACCTGGCCATGATGTCATGTTCCAAGGAGTGGATGTTCTTGCCCGTATAAAGCAATATCGTCCCAGGATCATCAGGGAGGCGGTTGAAATACGTAAACACCCAGATAATTTCAACCGCGACACCGGCTACAATCTCAGTGAATCCTGGCTACCTATTATCAGAACCCTGAGAAAGTAATTCACTGCTGCTTTCCGTTGTCCCTAACATGGGGCTATAATGGCGTCCATCTTTGGACACCTTCTATATGTTCTTTGTTGCTTTCTCTTAGCAATCATTGTCGTATTCCAGATTACTCCTGACGAAGAAAGGCATGGTTTCTTTCGAAACGCGTCGAGTTTTAATATAATAAACACGGCATAAGCCCAAAATTCAACATTATGAATAGTAATACGGGCCGTGAAAGTCTAAATGACAATATTAGAAACCTCTATGGGGAGGATATTTTCCGACTGATGTCTAGATTTAGTAGGTTACGACGCAAAAAGGTGTGCCTTATCTCTTCACTCACTTTTCTCCTAAGATGCCGAGATCATGATATTCTACCGAATTTTGTTATGTTGAAGCATACCTTCAGAACACCCAAGGCAACGAGAATCTATCGTCGTGCAAGCAAGGCGTTATTGATAGAGAGGTTACAGCATACACGTAAGCAGCTGGATTTTATTTCGAGGGAGTTACTACAGTTACATCTACGCCTCTCGAACTTCGTAAGTGATGAGTTATGGAAGATCTTTGATCGTATTTCTTCAGTGCAAGCTAACAGCGTTCTAGATCAGGTGAGGGCAAGACATATTTCCAAATATGATAGGTTATGTCAGATGCAGAAATCTCAAGCCATTAGACTTGATGCTAACAAGTTTGTCGTAATTTTGTCCAGCATGCCCCTAAGTGATACCCAACAGGCAGTTCTCGCTAAAGGTCTCAATTTTGCTGTAGCGCCTAGAAGAATTCCTATTGAAGAACTTATTACATCTGTAGAATCCTCGGTACATCACCTCACACCTGAAGAGGCCGAGGAAGCCAGACAAGAATGTTCCAGAGTTCTCAAGAACGCTAAGCCACCTAACACCAACTTAAAACAAGGCGAAAGCCGGGCACTTAAAGATCTAAGGGACAATTCTGATATTATCGTTCTCCCCGCTGACAAGGGTAACGCAACAGTGGTATTGGATAAGGTTGATTATGATTCCAAGATCTCGTCTTTGTTATCAGATCCTGTATATAGGATTAATAGTCGTGATCCTACTACTCGCTACTCAAATGTCACCGTCAAATTGATCAAGCAATCATCTATTCCAGCGGATGCAGCGAAGACTCTCCTTCCAGGGGATGCTATTCCTCCAAGACTCTATGGTCTTCCTAAAATACATAAAGAAGATGTTCCTCTTAGACCTATTGTTAGTACGATTGGTTCTCCTACATATGCCCTTTCCAAATACTTAGGTAGACTACTTCAGCCGCTTCTGGGTAACACGCCTTCGTACATTAAGGATTCCACACACTTCGTGGAAAAGTTGAAAGCTATAACACTTCAGCCGGGTGATATCCTAGTGAGTCTCGACGTGGTGTCTCTGTTTACGAGAGTTCCTATTGATGGTGTTATGTCTCTCATTAATGGCTTTTTTCCTGAAGACATCACAAGGCTTTTTTATCACTGCATGACCTCCTCCTACTTTCTATGGAATGGGAATTTTTATGAGCAGACTGATGGTGTGGCCATGGGTAGTCCTCTCTCTCCTGTTGTGGCTAATTTCTTCATGGAGAACTTTGAAGAGAAAGCTTTGTCGTCGGCTCCTTTCAAACCGAAGATCTGGTGGCGTTATGTGGATGACACGTTCGTTGTTTGGACGGAAGGTGAGGAAAATCTTAGCCATTTCCTGGATCACCTTAATCTCCAGCACCCTTCTATTTGTTTCACCATGGAAAAGGAATCTGACGGCAAAATACCGTTTTTAGATGTTCTCGTCACCAAGAAAGAGGATGGATCTTTAGGACACAGCGTTTTTCGTAAGCCAACACACACCAATAGATATCTCCACGCAAGTTCTCACCATCACCCTGCCCAGAAACATGGTATCCTTACAACTCTAACTACCCGGGCTAGGAGGATTTGTGAAGTGTCTTCTTTACAAGAAGAAATTAATACCTTGCGAACCACCTTTGAGAGCAACGGTTATAGCAAGGCTTTGATCTCTAAGGTTCTGAAACCAACAAATAATAATAGGACGTCAGTTGAGAAAAGAGATGTAAGAGGAACTGCTTACCTACCTTACATACATAACACGACGGATCGTATTGCTAAAATCCTACGTCGGTACAGCATACGGACTGTATTTGGAACTTCTGTTAAGATTAGGCAACTCCTGCGACCAACTAAGGACAGTTTGCCTAAATTGCAACAACCGGGTATCTACAGAGTTCCCTGTACTTGTGGCAAGGTTTACATCGGGCAGACTTCGAGAACAATATGCACTCGCATTAAGGAACATAATAGATGTATCAGGCTCATTCAACCTGATAAATCAGCTGTTGCCGATCATGCATTAACACCTGGCCATGATGTCATGTTCCAAGGAGTGGATGTTCTTGCCCGTATAAAGCAATATCGTCCCAGGATCATCAGGGAGGCGGTTGAAATACGTAAACACCCAGATAATTTCAACCGCGACACCGGCTACAATCTCAGTGAATCCTGGCTACCTATTATCAGAACCCTGAGAAAGTAATTCACTGCTGCTTTCCGTTGTCCCTAACATGGGGCTATAATGGCGTCCATCTTTGGACACCTTCTATATGTTCTTTGTTGCTTTCTCTTAGCAATCATTGTCGTATTCCAGATTACTCCTGACGAAGAAAGGCATGGTTTCTTTCGAAACGCGTCGAGTTTTAATATAATAAACACGGCATAAGCCCAAAATTCAACATTATGAATAGATCTAATTTTATCAGTACTACACATACAAGCAAGGGGGTGTGTTATTATGTAGCCAGTAACTTGACGGCTCTCTTCTGTTTTACAATACCGAATGCGTGGGGATGGCAATACTGTACATGTTGCTAAAAATGGCTGAGTCAGCAGGAATTTCATCTATATAAGTCGTGATCATATCTGGGATGGTGGGTGGGATATTAGTATATCATCTCCAGATTCGTTTCCCGGTTATTAATTCACGTATTTTGACTAATCTCAGCACTTTAAGAGTGTTTTCCCATTAAGTAGCTGTTGTCAAGTAACGCGCCGCGCACTGGAACAGTAGATAAATCTTATCATCTAATCAGTGTGTAAACACGACTTGATACTGGAGATGATTGGAGCGACTCAGTTGAGTGCAATACTTACTTGTGATATCCGGCGCCATTCCCTTCATCCGGTACTGGTACAACCTCGCAACACGTCTGCCGAGTGAAACTCCACTCATTTGTCTAATTCAGGTAGGAATTTACAGTGATTGGGCCAGTATTGTTTTCAATCTCAATCATTACCTAAAATATATTTTGACAACCATATTACACTACTCATTCATTGACACTGGTTGGCCTTTTATGTATTCAGTATAGTCTGGTTGGTTGGTTCCTCAGTTTAGGGGCTGCGACATGTATCCCCGTGTACTTTGGGTGTGTGTAGAATCTGTCTGATAACCGGTGTTAATTGTGATGGCTGTATTAGTGTGTGTTATTTGTAATGCTGGTAAGGACTGCAGACGATCAATTTTTAAGTAGTTCCTACTTTTGCTACCAATTGCTACCGTCAAAGAAAAGTAGTTGTGCACTTGGTTATTAGGTGCCACAACAGTAGGCTCCTGGCAACGAACGTTGGAACTTTAAGAGCGTTAGTCTAATCTAACCTATAATTTAGCTTCACACAAGTGTAATTAGTGGAAGGTTATTTTATATGAAATAAATCTATGACATGGGACCGCCGGCTTTACTTCACCTCCGAATGAAGGCATAGTGAGGGATTTTTAACGCTCTTAAAAACTATCACAACTTCGGCAGGGTTTGAACCCGCAATCTTGGAAGTAGAAGCTCAGCATGCCAACAACTTCGCCTTCCCATCTCCTACTTGTACATCACATGAGTGGCCGTGCCACAAGGCAGCAGCGTAGTGCCCAACTATGTGTACCCCTTATTAGTCCCGTTTGAACCACGTAACTGATAGTTTCTACGGTCGGATGCACTTCCTGACGAGAGGAGTTTATGAGAGATGAATCAAAGTTCAATTTCAAGGAGTTCCAACTTTGGCTACCAGACGCCACCGTCACTGACACCCAGCGGCGAACGTTGGAACTTAAATAGAGCGTTTCCTAACCAGCCAAATATAACCTACAAATGTTGCTACACACCACCAATTGCAGTGCTAGGTTTTATTACCTGCCATAAATCTATGACCTCGGCCGGGTTTGAACTCACGACCTTGGGAACAGCAGCTCAGGATGCTACCAACTACGCCACCGAAGCCGCTAGCCCTATTTAATAATAATCATTAGTCAGAGTCGTTGCTGGAAGTTCTAAACACACGTTGCACCAACGTAGCAAGTTTTGCTACACTCACTGTAATTCGTCCTCACTGATATTTGGTATCGTTCTCGAGAGCTTCCAGAGCACGCGGATTGTTTCTGTACACCTTTCGTTTGACATTCCCCCACAAGTAAAAATCGCACGGCGCTGAGACTTACGAACACATTCACTGTAAGATTTCTTCTTGAGAAGATCAGTTTCCACTAGGAAAATTCGATGATTTGTTCTATACCTAACCATGTTCACGGGATACGAGATACAATACTAGAGGGGGGAGGTAGACCTTTCAGGGTCAAAAAAATGTAATGAATTATTTGAATGACTAATGTTTTTATCTTTCATTTGGTGAAAACAAAATAAAACTATCTTCAACACTTGGAGAGATATGCTTCTAATTAAATGTTGTTGTCGCTTAAGTTGTTTTTAAATTCTACCCTTGGGTAAGTTTGAAGTTTCACACAGCGTTTACTTGATAACTCAAATACTATTCTAGATGAATGTGTATTGCACTAATATGTACATCATAACCAAAATATTGTGCGTATCAAGCCTACTTTCCATTTAAGAGAATACGTTTTACTCAACAATAAAAAACAAAATATACATTTAGAGAAAGAATGTGAAGAAAAAAGCCTGTATACACTGCTCACAGAAAATAACGCGTCACAACTTTGGTACACACACATTCATGGTGCTCTGTAGGGTTGTTTGTTTATCACTTGGTGACATTAATGTGGTGGAATATTGAACCCTCCAGTCGTAGCAGTTATCGTTGTGACTGCGCCCCAAACAGCAGTGGTTTGTGACGTGCAGTGCTGTGTGACCTGTCGTATTCGTAACCAGCATAATGCAGGTTAGAGCACAAGACATGGGAGGGCATGCGTGCAGGAAGGGCGCACTCAGCGTTACGTGGCAGAGCGGCTCTGAGTGTCTCAATCAATCATCCGCAGGTGGTGGCAGCGATATCAAGAGATACATACTGTAAAACGCCGACATGGTTCAGAGTGAAAACGGAAAACAACGCCAGCTGAGGACCGATTTCTTCTTTTACAGGCCCTCCAAAATCACCGCAGTACAGCCAGGAACCTACGAGGCGAGCTATTATTGCAAATGGGACTGTCGTCAGTACACAATAGGCTAAGGGAAGGTCAGCTCAATTCCCGGAGACCACTCATCACCGAAGATGCCACCTGCAGTTTGCACAACAGCATGTCAACTGGCAACTGGAGGCCAGTATTCTTTGCTGATGAATCCAGATTTCAGCATTCTGGGTCAGATGGTCGTATTCGAGTCTGGCGACGTCAAGGAGAACAAGCTTTGCCTTTCAACGTTGAGGAAACAGACGCTTACAGTGGCGGATATGTGATGGTTTGGAGACCTCGTACTCATTGAGGAGGTTCTGGAGAACCATGTACTGCCCACCGCAGACAACATTGGGCATGGTGGAGCAGCAGCAGGACCTTGTTTGCAGCTGCTGGACTGACCCGCAAGTAGTCCCCATCTCAGTTCTATCGAGCAGCTGTGGGACCAACTTGGTAGGCGTATCCAGAATCGCCCACAGCAATCCCGCACACTCCAGCTCTATTGGAAGAATGCCATCCTGAGGCTTATCAGAAGCATTCCACGCCGGTGTGCTGCAGCTGTGATACGAGCCAGAGGTGGGAGTATCAGTTGCATCCAAGTGCCGTGACTTTCGGCTTTGGACCACTGTGTCTGTTTGGGATAATTAAGAATAACTGCCCGAGTATTTTTGGATTATGTACAAATAAAGGAACATGTTTAGCTTCTGTATAATGAAGGCACACAAAGTATTACAGACGATCAAACGTTTGATGCGTTTTTTGCTGTGTATGTGTATCAATTGTTTTGGTGTATGCTTTGGCCGCGAATGTTACCAATAGATCAAAAGAACGTTCATGTGAATATTTCAAACTGTGGGGTACTCATCATGTAAACGCTGTCCAACAGCTGAAAGTTAGGTGGTATAATATTGCATCACTGCAAGCATATTATAATATAAAATGTGTTTTGTGCATAAAGACTGAACTGTTTAATAATCCTGCAAAGTTTTATTTCTTTGCCACATGTAGTTTATAAGATATATTTCTTTTAACTCAGTAGAAATTGTCATGCGAAAGGTGTACCTCCCCCTTAATATTCTCAACTAAGGTATATTGCCAGCTCCGTATTTAAATGCTATGACAGCATCTGGTGCTTCCCGACCCGCTAGTCAATGCGTCACACGGCCTCGGGGAGGCTCCATCTAACGTGTCCAATTCTGTCTTGTCCTGCCATTGCTCCCAGCTCTCACTCCCATACAGCACAGTGACCAACTCTCCCACGATCTCTTGGCTCCCGTCCTGCCATTGCTCCCAGCTCTCACTCCCATACAGCACAGTGACCAACTCTCCCACGATCTCCTGGCTCCCGTCCTGCCATTGCTCCCAGCTCTCACTCCCATACAGCACAGTGATCAACTCTCCTGGCTCCCGTCCTGCCATTGCTCCCAGCTCTCACTCCCATACAGCACAGTGACCAACTCTCCTGGCTCCCGTCCTGCCATTGCTCCCACCTCTCACTCCCATACAGCACAGTGACCAACTCTCCCACGATCTCCTGGCTCCCGTCTTGCCATTGCTCCCAGCTCTCACTCCCATACAGCACAGTGACCAACTCTCCTGGCTCCCGTCCTGCCATTGCTCCCAGCTCCCACTCCCATACAGGACAGTGACCAACTCTCCCACGATCTCCTGGCTCCCGTCCTGCCATTGCTCCCAGCTCTCACTCCCATACAGCACAGTGACCAACTCTCCTGGCTCCCGTCCTGCCATTGCTCCCAGCTCTCTCTCCCATACAGCACAGTGAACAACTCTCCTGGCTCCCGTCCTGCCATTGCTCCCAGCTCTCGCTCCCATACAGCACAGTGACCAACTCTCCTGGCTCCCGTCCTGCCATTGCTCCCAGCTCTCACTCCCATACAGCACAGTGACCAACTCTCCTGGCTCCCGTCCTGCCATTGCTCCCAGCTCTCACTCCCATACAGCACAGTGACCAACTTTCCTGGCTCCCGTCCTGCCATTGCTCCCAGCTCTCACTCCCATACAGCACAGTGACCAACTCTCCTGGCTCCCGTCCTGCCATTGCTCCCAGCTCTCACTCCCATACAGCACAGTGACCAACTCTCCTGGCTCCCGTCCTGCCATTGCTCCCAGCTCTAGCTCCCATACAGCACAGTGACCAACTCTCCTGGCTCCCGTCCTGCCATTGCTCCCAGCTCTCACTCCCATACAGCACAGTGACCAACACTCCTGGCTCCCGTCCTGCCATTGCTCCCAGCTCTCACTCCCATACAGCACAGTGACCAACTCTCCTGGCTACCGTATTTTTTCGTCAAGTAAAATCATTCAGTTTCAATCATTTACACACGTGGTCGAAATTTCTTTCAACGTTCGAGAGCGATTTTAGCCTATTTTCATTTATGAAAGAATAGGAGTATGAGATCACGTTTTGTGTCTCGCCCTCCCCCTAACGACGGCTGGAGCGATTTCAATGAAACTCAGTAAAGTCATAGTACTATTCCGGTCGACCTCAACCATGTCTCACCAATCCATATCAACCTCAAAATGTACGGTGATAAAGGGCACTTCTAGAAGTTCACCTAGGTGACTTTCAAAAACCTGTTCACTACAAAACGAACATGGCGGCCAAGCAACGTTGAAACATTTAAATAGATTCTTCTCGCGATTTAACCATCTGAAAGCAGTGAAACTTGGTACAGCAAATGACTATGCAAATTGCAATACACTGACACCTAATTTAGTTCAATTGTTTACATAATCTCAGAATGGCGACTGTGCGAAATTTTAAAATTAAGTTTTTATTTCATGTGTTGTAATCATGCGATCAAAATCAACGTTTGAATAATAAACGTACACAATAATCCTCATCTAATAGTACACAACTTTATGGCCTACATACATTAAAATCCAACATGGCGACCATCCGAAATATTTAGACGGTTCTCAATATCTATTAATCTATGACAGCAATCAAACTGAAATTTGGTTTTTGTATAGAGGCTATAAACATAAGTTCACCTACGGGATGTTCAATAATCTGATGAGCACAAATCCAACATGGCGGTGACGCGAAATTAAAATATTCAAATGGATGTTTCACTCGATTTAACCATCCTGCCATTGCTCCCAGCTCTCACTCCCATACAGCACAGTGACCAACTCTCCCACGATCTCCTGGCTCCCGTCCTGCCATTGCTCCCAGCTCTCACTCCCATACAGCACAGTGACCAACTCTCCTGGCTCCCGTCCTGCCATTGCTCCCAGCTCTCGCTCCCATACAGCACAGTGACCAACTCTCCTGGCTCCCGTCCTGCCATTGCTCCCAGCTCTCGCTCCCATACAGCACAGTGACCAACTCTCCTGGCTCCCGTCCTGCCATTGCTCCCAGCTCTCACTCCCATACAGCACAGTGACCAACTCTCCTGGCTCCCGTCCTGCCATTGCTCCCAGCTCTCACTCCCATACAGCACAGTGACCAACTCTCCTGGCTCCCGTCCTGCCATTGCTCCCAGCTCTCACTCCCATACAGCACAGTGACCAACTCTCCTGGCTCCCGTCCTGCCATTGCTCCCAGCTCTCACTCCCATACAGCACAGTGACCAACTCTCCTGGCTCCCGTCCTGCCATTGCTCCCAGCCCTCGCTCCCATACAGCACAGTGACCAACTCTCCTGGCTCCCGTCCTGCCATATCTCACGGCCATATTTGAAAATGATGTCAGTGCTACCAACTGCTGGAAAATCGCAATTGAAATTTGAGCTCCATGTTGGATATCTTGGAAGGTATGAATGGGAGCTATTTAAAAATTGGCACACGTATAGATAATAATATTTCAGTTTAATTTCCGGGAGGCCATACATGGCAGTGTTACCAAGATGATTATGTCTAATTTTTAAAAGCATATAACTTCTACACTATCAATTGGAATTCAGCCAAATTTCGTATGTGCTATGTGTACATAAACAGATATGACTGAGCGTATTCTTAAGAGCCACCAGGGCTGCCAACTGTTAATAAATGCTCTCAATTTTTAAAATCCAAATACCCATATATCAGAAAGTATGCAAGCCGACAGCTTTAAACTATGCACACGTATAGTACCTGACGTTCTAAATTAATTTGGAGTGACTTATATACGTCAGTGCTACCAACAGGATTCTTAGCCTGCTGAAATGTTCAATTTTAAATACATGTAACTTCTATACTATCTTTTGGATTTCAACCAAATTTCGTGTGTGCTATGTGTACCATAACAGATATGACTATGCCGATTCTTAAGAGTAACCAGGGCTGCCAACTGTTAATAAATTCTGTCTCTATTTTTGTTACCCTAATATCAATAAATCAGAAAGTATGCAAGCCAATAGCTCTAAACTTTGCACACCGTATAATACCTGGCATTCTAGATTAATTTGGAGTAACTAATCTACGTTAGTGCTGCCAACATGATTCTAAGCCTGCTGATAGGTCCAATTTTGAAATACATGTAACATCTATACTAACTAATGGATTTCATTCAAAATTGGCACAACAATAGATCAGAGTATTTCAGATTATTTCTGACCAATACATGCATGACATGGTTGCCAACATGATTTTACGCGCGCTGTTAGATCCAATGTTGAACTGCATGTAACGTCCATGCTATCCATTGGACTTCAACCAAATTTTGTATTCTGTACCTTATGAGATGGAACTAAGAATATATTCAGTCACCAGGGCTGCCAACTGTAGTTCTCTATTAGGCTACATTATGTCAAGTATACAGTATTTCGTACTAATTAGAAATTTCGATATTACCAACTTAATTTCGCCCATATTCTAGATAGATCCATATAGATTAATCATTGGTATGAATCAAATTTTAAGAAAAGTAGGCTCTTTAGTTCGTCACGGAACTTCTTGTTATTTCTTGTGTCCTATTCATGCGAGTGAAGTTTGAATAAAACACCTACACAATAATCTTCATGTAACTCTAAGGCCTGTATATAAAAATCCAAGATGGTGACCATCCGAAACATTTAGAATGTTCTCAATACCTACGAATCTATTATAGCAATCAAACTGAAAATGTGTATGTTGATAGTGGAAATTAATATAAGTAGGATATATGAAAATACGCTAATTAGTTCTTCACGGAGCTACTTGTTTTCTATCGATTATCTCGTTTAAAAATGACCAACCAATGAATTTAAATCTCCTTGTCTGTTAAACCAATGAGCTCGTACTTTCTTTGTGTTGCTCAGCTGGTGGTGCATTGGCGTGATTTGGTTTCAGTGGTTTTTGGTTTTACTCTACACAGTGGCGTAGCCAGGGAGGGGTTAGGGGGGGTGGGGGGGGTCCCAAAATCGGCAGGTTTTGATTTGTGTCTGTGGTGATGTACTGTTGTCGCCTTCGGCCTGGGTCCCCATTTGAGGCTACACACGTCTGCATGGCAACGTATAACCAGTCTACCTATAGATCGCTCATATTTTTCCACCGCGGGACAATAATGCTCTCATGCAGCCAGCAAGAATGTGCCGACTGCGCTATGTTGGTGTATGTTATTGTTGCTGTATGTGAGCATTGTGTAAAGGTTACATGTGCTTTACAAGAGGAGCTGTGCAGTTCAATAAACAGATCTAATGTTAGACGCAATATTTCAGTGTTGCTAAGTAACCTATATGATCGCTTTTCAGTCGGTCAACACGAGTGTCCGGTACCCAATTAGATTAAGTGGGCAGTGGCAATTTATCTCCTAATGCCTGAAATAAAAATACATGAATAGTTTATACACTTAATAAAACACTTCTCACAATAGGGGGGGGGGGGGGTCGTATGAGAAGCGTTTTATTAAATGTATAAATAATTATTGTATTATGAATTGCACAGGGAAATTAATTGTTACTCCTCGCCCAATCTAATTGTGTGTATTCGTGTTGACGGATCGGGAAGTCAGACTGTTCAGTTCAAATAGCAAAACGACACCCGAGTTTCCAAAGGACCCTAAAAGGTAAGATTTGAACTATGGAGTTTAGGCTAGTATTATAAAGCATTTCAAGGGAAGCGTGATGGTGCAGTGGCTTAGCTGCTCGTCAATCACCCGGACGGCCGGAGTTCCAATCCCGGTGACAGTGGTGTGGAATGTTCACCTGAAAAATAACGTGGCGTCAGGAAGGGCATCCGGCCTTAAATCCCCGGCCAAAACCAAAATGAGCCTGATTGGCTCCGATGACCCTAATTAATTGGGATACGCAATAGAAAGAATTATAAAGCTTATCAATCAAATAACCGAACTAGGTCTTTATCTGGTTATAAATCAAGAATAATGTTATTGGTTTTAGGTCCCTTTTAACTACTGTGGCTTTTGGAGACACCGGGGTGCCGGAAGTTTGCCCTGAAGTGGATCTTTAACGTGCCATTAAATCTACAGACACGGTTCCCTCGCATTTATGCACCCTTAAATGCCAGCTGACTGTGCCAGGTTAAGATCCTGCAATCTTGGGCCCAGCAGGCGAGAACGTTACCGCTGAGCCACGGAGCCAGTCGGTAATAAATAAGGTAGGGCATGGCTCTGGTGGCGTAGTCGGTAGCATGCTGAACTGCTATGCCCAGGTTCGCGGGTTCAAACCCAGTCGAAGTCGTCGGGCCGAAGTCATAAATGTATGGCACGTAAAATAACTTACAACTACAATTGGTAGTGTGTAGCTAAAATATGTAGGCTATTGGCTTAGACAGGCTCTATCAAGGTCAAACGTTCGCCGTTGGGTTTCAGTGACAGTGACTTCTGGTAGCTTAAGTTGGATCTACTTGATATTGAAATTGGGGAACCTACGGGCGTTCATGTGAAATGCCCTGCTATGGCCATTGGCTGCAAATCAAATATAAATATCTATGCATTTTTTTTTTGAAAATTAAGACATACGGTAGGCTAAGTAAACGTAAAAGATGTCATCTCAAACGCGTGCCGACATTTTAATTTCAGAAATTCATCATACAGACGGATACATCACTTGTGGGGATAGGAGCGATGCTATTCCAAGAAAATGTTGACCAGCCCGAAAAGAACGTTTTATTGCCTTTATAAGTAGGAGGTTGAAAGCCCATGAGAAATATTACACGATTACAGAGATAGAGTTACTTGCAATTTTATACGCGTTGCAATACTGGCGTAAACTCGTGTACGGCTTTCAAATAGTCCTCAGAACAGACCATAAAGCTTTAACATTTTTGTTAAAGACGGACTTGTCTAGCCAGAGGTTGACAAGATGGTCCCAGTATATTCAGCAATTCAATGTGGAAATAGAATACTGTCCAGGGAAAGAGAATGTAATACCAGACATATTAAGCCGTTACCCAAGAGAAGAGAAAACGCTAGCTGTCCAGATTGAGAATCGAGATCAGAAGACATTGGATGACTTGAGGAATCTTACCAACCTACAACGCGAAGACCCGTGGTTGAAGATGATCGATTACTTCGAGGGACGCTTAGCAAGGGGAACTGCAATATACAGAGAGGCAGAGGCATTGGCAACAGATTATGTATGGTATAATCAGATACTACACAAGTGGGATGATGTAGATCATACACGTCAAAGGATTGTTATTCCTGCATCTTTGCAGAGGAGATTGGTATGGCTAGCACACAGAGCGTTTGGACATCCCGGGATAGACAAGATCACTGCTCTATTGAAAGAAGCATTCACTTGGCCAAAGTTGAGAGAAACGGTGAGAAATGCTATTAGAACGTGCGATTTGTGCCAAAGGGTAAAGCCAAATCCCTTTTTAATGAGACAACGACCTATTCCGTTGTTACCAGAGAAGCCAAGGCAGCTAATGAGCGTAGACAATTTTGGACCACTGCCTAGAGCACGTAGACACATTTTTGTAGCCATGGATGTATTCTCAAAATTGGTAGTCTTATGCCCCATATAGAAAACCAGCTCAAAGCAGGTATTGAAACGCTTGAAAGAGAGAGTTATTCCGATTCTTGGGAAACCGGATAATCTACTCTCAGACCATGGAAGCTGCATCACAAGCGCAGAATTTCGTCGGGAATTGGAAAATCTAGGAATTAGGCAGATTTTATCTACCATTCGCCATCCTGAGGCAAGTCCAGTTGAAATAGTAATGAGAGAGATCCAGAAGTACATGAAGATCTACTGCTCTGAAGAGGATTGGAGATGGATTGAGTTCCTGGAAGTAATAGAATACTGCATAAATAATACTGTGCATGAGGCGACAGGTCACGTGCCCGTGACCCTACATTTGGATCAGAGACCGGAGAGACCGTGGACTGGTGTTATTCCATTACCAGTAGACGCACAGCCAGGACGAGAATTGAGGATCCAACGAACCTTCGAATATCTCCAAGCACAGGCGGAGAGACGCCAGAGAAGAAATCGTGCGAAGCGATATCACAGACCGCTTCTCATCGGAGAAAAAGTGTTAGTGCGGAAACCCGCCAGTTCTGATCCAGAAGCACGGAAGTATAAAAAGTTCAATTTCGGTTATCACGGCCCGTTCGAGGTGATCAGAGACCTACAGAACAATGCATACAGAATAAGGCATTTAGAAAAAGGAAACGAGGTCGTTATGAATGCAGCCAATTTAAAAATTTACCATTCGCCAGAAGAATTTGATGAACAAGAAGAAGTATTAGCAGCGCACACCCAACTGAACGTGGATGGCAACGTCAGCCAGGCAGTCAGACCTGAAAGTTCGCGTAGCGAAACGGAACGGGAAACAAGCAGCTTGCCCAGTGAAAGGAACGGACGGACAGGATGCCAGTGCCTGCAAGAACTTTACAAAGAAATGGTCGAAGTGGCCAGGGAGGTCGAAGCAATAAATGTAACCCTCCGTCAAGAGAATGCACAGCTTAGAGCTGAGCGGCTGGGAGAGGAGTTGATAAAGCGCGGGAATTCTAGGTCTACTTTTTCATGTGAAACGGATATAAGGGAGTAGACCCTTGACAGAGGTCAGTTTTGGAAGAGACTCGAGCGCGGAACGTATGTCGCTCTGGCTCAGGAAAGGACGCTCAAACAAAGACTTGAACACTTTAGTGTTAATCATTATATTCGCCATGCAGTGTAATGCACCAAGTGATAAGATAATAATGCATAGTCAGGAAGTAATAAGAAGTACGGTAATCAACGAACTTTAGTGTGTGAAATGCGTATTACCGAAGTCAAGGAAGGAGGCCCGGACTTCAACTTTGGAAGCCGTGCAGTAAAACTTTTAGAAGGCTTTTATTAAGGACAGTCGTGGTGCATGTGTATAGGTAGCAGTACGAGCAATGGTTTGTGTTCACATAGGAAGTACCGTGTGATATATGTTGCAGAACTATTGAAAATATTAATCTGTGTAAAGACTATGTACAATGTTAAGCGCAGTGTATAATATATTGATTGGTTATACATGTCTTATTACGCCGGACTGCACTGGGAGAAACTATATGATGCATTTGGTGAAATGTCTTAAGAATACCAAATAGTAACGCTCAGGACGAAAGTAAGCATATTTATGCTCAGCAGGAAGTTTATCGTAGGATAATTGGTAGACTGTTGGTGAATCCGTTGGCAGATGAACCAGACATTCAATCAGGAGTTGGTAGGGGCATGGAAGATGCCGTCGATACCTGCAATTCTGATATTTTGCCAGGGAATTTCAACCAATGAAAAGTGTAAAAAGTGACGTGTGTTATGTATAAATCATATGTGAAATATCTTTTAAATTAATGGTATAATAAGTGTCATAAAGTGTCATGTGTTTTGGAAGCAATAGCTTCATCATAGAAATGGAAAGTGCCGTGTGCTTGGTGAAAGAAATGTATTATAAAATGTGTATATTCAGTATGCAAATGTCGCGCTAACTCTACAAATGGCAGGCGACATTGGAGTATATGAGTGGTTGGAGCCACCAGGATAAGCCTTTATGTGAGTACCCCACAAATTATGATTATATAGAAGTATAGACCACTGCATGTAATGTGATTTCAGAATTATAAAATTAATGCCAGTAAGAATCAGTATTAGGAGATAGACCCTCCAGTATTTAATTGTTGTTGTGTTGATTTTAATAGAGTTGAGATGTTGTTATACATCAGTGAGTGGATTAATCGTTACCACTATTAATAAAATGGCAAATCAGTTATGTAAACTTAACGTAACGAACACGGATGTTCGATTTTTAAGATGGTTAGGTTGTGTCGGATTATGGTAATTTATGTCAGTAAGAATAATAATAATAATAATAATAATAATAATAAGTAATAAAAGGTATGAATGAATACATCAGGTAAAATGTAAGCAAGAAATATTTACTCTAATTGGAAGACTTATCGATCTAAGCAGTAAGATTACATTAAGGGATGAGAAAAGAGTTTAATATCAGAATATATTGTATTAATGGGAATATAATTATGCAAGGAAATGGAAGAGCTTTCTAGTGAATTGAATTTGCAGCTTGTGTAAAAGCTTATAGAGTAATTGATAGATTTCTCTTCATAATCAAAGGACGAGATCATAATATCAGGTCATGGAGCCAGGTAATCTACTCGACGTATGAAATCTCGTATAGCCGTGGGCATACTGAGATATGTACTTTGTGCCAGAGTGTATTTAGTGATTGGACCCTAACTCTGATGATGGATATGGAATGTTCCGGGTTCGAATCCTGTGATAGGTGAGAGAAGAACAATGGACACCTCTCCACCCTATCTGATCGCCCGAGAACTTATTATTGAGTGATTCGGCTCTTGTGAAGCGAATCTTATGGACGGCAGCATGTGACTGACCACAGCATTTATTAAGTTACCGGTTATCCAGATCGAACAATGTTTTTATGAATCTCGTGCCTTCATGTTGAAATGGACCTATTGGTGCCAGTTATTAGTATATCCTCAGGGTAGGAATAAATGTTAAGCTCATCCAGTACCTATTTGCATACCATTCAGTTTAAATCCATTGGGATATGTGCGTCATTGTGACCACGGTATTGTCTTTAAAATCGTACTACTGCTTGGGGAGATATAAGCCATGAGACAGGAAGGCGGGGGACGGTTTACTGCGGTAACCTCACTCCACTCCATTGTATACCAGCCGCTCGGAAGGGGGCTGAGCTGTCAAGCGAACCGTGAAAGTTAAGGTTTAAGAAAAGGGCGAATTTTAGACCCTGTTAGTAACATGAAAGGAAACATTGTTATATTGAGTAATGAAGTCATGTGGTTTAAGAACACATTGGTAATTATAGATCACCCTGTTGGTTTATGATTTTAGCAATCTAACGAATAGTTGGAAGTTGCATTTTTACTGTCACTGACACGGATTTCAGAAGTTGGGCACTTGACGCCACAGGCTACGCTCGCAAGGGTAGCTTAATAATACCATCCGACACAACGATAACGAAAGTTTTGAAGATTAAATCACAACGGCATGCAGTGGAACTATGAATAGAGAGAAGTGTAGGGGTAGCTTTACATAATTATGGAGTTGCACGTAGATTGTTGTGCAACACCTGAATAGGCTAATGCATGTAAAGCATTTGGTGGGAAGAGAGAGACCAAACACACACGGTACACATAATTGTCAAAGTAAGACAAGGTTTAAGAAACAAGTAATTTTGTGAAATTAAAGAAGTCACATTAGATGACAGAAGAGTAAAAGTACAGTTTTGTTTATGAAAGTTGTATGTGCATCAGCGCACTAGAGTGAAGTGTGAAGTCAATATAAGGGTAAAGGTTTGAGTTATGATATGAGTTTATTATGATGATATTATGTTAATATTAGTGGATTGTGGAAGTAATTTTTGTTTGATTTTGTTTTATGTTTGTTGGGATTGTTTTTATATGTTTGAAGCCATGATTTTAGTACTGAATTAAAATCTTTAGAATAGAGTTGATACCTTTTAGTCTCAAATCCAAAATATGCAACTGCTCAATGGGGGAACGGTACACGCCTGAGACCTGACGCTAGCTGGAGGCGGAAGCATATTTTCCATGGAGATTACTCACATGGGTACACTATCTCAAAAAAATCATGGGAGCGTGCTCAACATCTCGCCAAAGTTTCATCGCAATGAAATGAATTGTATATGAACACATACGGGACTTTGTTGAAACGATTCGAACACCGTCACCCATTTGTTGAATATGCTCGTACGCTACCTATTGAAAAATGGATTTACTAAGTCGAAAACCTTCCCTGCCGTGTACACAAAAACTCATGGACGTTTCATCGCAATAGGATGAAAGGCATATGAATTCATATGGGATTTTGTTTAAACGATTCACGCGCCTTCACTCATTTGTTGAATCTTCTTGTGGGCCACCCGTTGAAAAACGGATTTACTAATTCATACACCTTCGCAGCACTGTACTCAACTCACCAACGTTTCATCACAATCGGATGAATGGTATATGAACGCATACGGGACTTGGTTGTAACGATTCACGCGCTGTCACTCCTTAGTTGTATCTACTCGTGCGCTACCAATTGTAAAATGGATTTACTAAATCAGACATCTTTGCGGGAGTGGAAACAACATTTCTCTAAATGTCATTGCAATCGCATACTATTTTTTTAAATGGATGCACGCGCCGTTATTCATTTGTTGAATCTACTCGCGCTTCCTATTGTAAAATGGATTTACTAAGTCAGAAACCCTTCCCGGAGTGTGCACAACAATTCAACCAAAGATTCATAGAAATCGGATGAATGGTATTTGAACGCTACGGGACTTTGTTTAAGCGATTCGCGTGCCGTTGACCATTTGTTGAATCTACTTGTGCGATAGCTATTGTAAAGTGGAAGTACTAAGCCAGAAAGCTTCTCTGATGTGTACACAACATCTCACCCAAGTTTCATCTTATCGGACGAATGGTATATGAACGCATACGGGACTTTGTTGAAACGCTTCGCGCGTCTTCGCTCATTTGTTGAATCTACTTGTGCGCTACCCATTGTAAAGTGCAATTACTAACCCAGAAACATTCACTGAAGTGTACACAACATCTCACCCACGTTTCGTCGCTATCAGACGAATAGTAAATAAACCCATACGGGACTTTGTTGAAACACTTCGCACGTCGTCGCTCATTTGTTGAATCTACTCGTGCCCTACCTATCGTAAAGTGGATTTGCTAAGCCAGAAACCTCGCCTGAAGTGTTCACAACCTCTCACCCAAGTTTCATCGCTATCGGATGAATGGTATGTGAACGCATACAGGACTTTGTTGAAACGCTTCGCCCGTCGTCGCTTATTTGTTGAATCTACTCGTGCGCTACCTATTGTTAAGTGGGTTTACTAAGCCAGAAACCTTCCCTTAAGTGTACATAACATCTCACCCAAGTTTCATCGCTATCAGAGGAATAGTATATGAACGCATACGGGACTTTGTTGAAACGCTTCGCGAGTGGTCACTCATTTGTTGAATCTACTCGTGCGCTACCTATTATAACATGGATTTACTAAGCCAGAAACTTTGCCTGTAGTGTACACAATCTCTCTCCCAAGTTTCATCGATATCGGACGAATGGAATGTGAACGCATACAGGACTTTGTTGAAACGATTCGACCGTCGTCGCGCATTTGTTGAATATACTCGTGCGCTACCTATTGTTAAGTGGATTTACTAAGCCAGAAACCCTACCTGAAGTGTACAGAACATCTCAACCAAGCTTCATCGTAATGGGATGAATGGCATATGAACGCATGTGGAACTTTCTTGAAACAAACGCACGCCACTTTGTTGAAGCTACTCGCGCGCAATCTATTCTAAATTTGATTAACTACGCCTATAACTTTTCCGGGACTGTGCACAACAACTCACCAAAATTTGATCGCAATTGGATGAATGGTTTATGAACGCATAAAAGACGAACACACAGACATTCTAAGAAGTGATTATCCGGGCTGTTGGGCCGTGGTCCAGTAGGGCTGTTGTTTCCCGACGTTTCAGCGAAGACTGCGTTCGCCATTATCATTATTCTCTTTCCGATGGTCAGAGGTAGACTGAAGTTGCGCTTGTCCGCCACCGCTATATATAGTGTGCGACCGGGTCGGTTCACTGCGCGGTCCGGAACTTTCCGCGCCAGGAGTTGAGCGCGCTGATTGGCTGCCAGTACCGAGAGGTGTGCAATGCTCAGCCAATGGTTTGATGTTAGTTGATCTGAGGACGGGATGCCAGATTTTGTTCACCCGTTCGCTCTCTTCTTTCCGGTTGAAATTGTTAGGGTGTTTGAAAATTTCAATAGCCTCTCGCTGCAGCCTCGCGTGGTAGTGGACGGTGCTGGACAGCACCTCTGTGCACCCGTAGTGAACATCATGGCCTTTAAGAAGGGAATGCTCTGCCACCGAGGACTTCTCCATCTGGCCCAGCCGGCTGTGTCGCTCGTGTTCCTTCAGCCTGGTGGCAATACTGCGCTTCGTGGTACCAATATAAACCTGGCCGCAGCTGCAAGGTACCCTGTAGACGCCCGCACTGGAATGGGGATGGCGCTTGTCCTTGGCAGATCTGATTAAATCACGTATCTGCCTCGTAGGCCTGTATACGGTCCTGATGTTATGATGGCGGAGTATTTTGCCTATCCGGTCAGTCACCTTGTGAACGTACGGGAGGTACGTCACTGCTGTCGGCCGATCCTGTTCCCTCTCCGTGGACGCCGGTCGTCTGGGATGACATGCCCGTTGGATCTCCTTACTGGTGTAACCATTGGCGCGGAGAGCTGTGTTGAGGTGACGTAGTTCCTCTTTCAGGTGGTGGGACTCACAGATACGCTTAGCACGGTTGACCAGAGTCTTGATGACGGCGTGTTTTTGTTTAGGGTGGTGGTTCGATGCCTTCTGTAGGTACCGGTCAGTGTGGGTAGGCTTCCTGTAGACAGTGTGGCCCAAGCGAAGGTCCGGAGTTCTCGTGACCATGACATCAAGGAAGGCGAGAGAGTGGTTTTTCTCCTTCTCCATGGTAAACTGGATGCTGGCATTTAGGCTGTTTAGGTGATCCAGGAACCGTTGTAGCTCTTCCTATCCATGACTCCAGACCACAAATGTATCGTCCACATACCGTAACCAGACTTTCGGCTGGAGCGGTGCAGTCTCCAGGGCCATGCTTTCAAACTTCTCCATGAAAAAGTTAGCAACAACCGGGCTCAGTGGACTACCCATGGCGACGCCATCGGTCTGCTGATAGAAGTTACCATTCCACAAGAAGTAGCTAGCAGTGAGGCAGTGACGGAACAGATCAGCGATGTCAGAAGGGAAGATCTGGGAGATGTGGTCCAGAATGTCTCTCAAAGGTACCTTGGTGAAGAGGGACACCACGTCGAAGCTCACGAGACGATCAGTGGTTTCCAGTTCAATCTCCTCGAGTTTCTGGATGAAATGGCCGGAATCAATGATGTGAGTCTGTGTGTTGCCAATGTGAGGTTGGAGCAAGGATGCCTGATGCTTCGCCAGGCTGTAGGTCGGTGAACCAATGGCACTTACGATGGGCCGTAATGGTACGTTCTCCTTGTGAATTTTAGGCAAGCCGTAAAGTCTAGGAGGCAGGGCTTCACTCTTGATGGTCATCTTCTTGGCATCATCTGGTAGTGAAGAGGCTTTGATCAGAATGTTAGTTTCCCTTACTACACGGTTTGTGGGGTCTTTAGGCAGCTGTTGATAAGTCTGAGGATCCAGCAGTTCCGAGATCTTGGCGGTATAAGAATCGGTGTTCATGACGACAGTGGCGTTTCCTTTGTCAGCCGGTAGAATAACGATGGTGTCATCTTGGTTCAGCGTTTTTATGGCCTTCCTCTCCATCGCCGTGAGGTTACTCTTGGTAGCAGGTGCTTTCCGAAGAATTCGCGAAGTTTCGCCTCGGATTTCCTCTGCCTGCGCTGCAGGGAGATGGCGGATAGCTGCTTCAACGTTCGCGATGATGTCTTCAACAGGAACCATACGGGGAGTGACCGCAAAATTCCCACCTTTAGCCAGGAGGGTCTTTTCCGCTTCAGATAAGTTACGGTCCGTCAGATTGACGACCGTGCTGGAGGTCTCGAGTGCCGTACCAGATGAAGATGGAGCCGTCTGGCAGCGTTCGAATTTGTTCTTCTGGCGTTTGCTTGCCTGGTCGAAGGTGGACTGCATAGAGTAGTTAGTTATGCTGTCTACTTTATCCCAATCCTGCGGTGAGAGTTCTGTGCTGAGTCGGAAGTGGAGTTCCAGAAGTGTCTTGTCAGTGCCAGCAAGTTCCTTGCGAGTGTGGTGAATCCGTTCCCGTAATAGCGAGAGCTCGGCCCGGTCGTAGATGCGGTGCGACTGCGCTGAACCGAAGTGTCTTTTCATCCTAAGAAACTTAGGAACTGTCCGAGAATCTCTGCATCTGAGAAGAAATGTAAGCGTCGAAAGCAGGGTATCTTTCTTCTTCCGAAGCTTCTCGAAGCGTCGAATTGAAACTGAAGTTTCCTCCCCGTAGAGGATAATGGCGAACGCAGTCTTCGCTGAAACGTCGGGAAACAACAGCCCTACTGGACCACGGCCCAACAGCCCGGATAATCACTTCTTAGATTCTAACGCCGGCCGTGAAAGCCTTAGTTTGTATATACACATACATTCCTTTATATATATATAATATAATATAATATGATACTGTATAATATAATGTAATATAATATAATATAATATAATGGTGTGTATAATATAACCAGCTGCGGTAGCCGAGAGTGCCACGCTGGCATCGGGAGAACGTGGTTTCGAATCCCACCTCGGCCGTCCTGAAAGAAAATGATTAGGATGGTAAACAAATCTAATGTAAAACTCAGCAATTCTTCTAGGTTTGTGCCGTGTCTTGTGTGGGGTTTCGCCTAGGACACCAAGCTAGGCTCATCGGCGGGCTCTTGGTGTCCCCGCCCGGACCCCCACAGGAGTGACGAACTGCGCGCCACCTCCCTTTATATAAGGTGCAACTGCACCATTTGACTACGAGAACTAAAAGCTCAAGCAGCCTTAACCTCCCTATGAAGGCTTCCAAAAAGATGGTATATTGGCTTTCACGGCCGGTGAATTAAAACTCAGCAATTCTTCTAGGTTTGTGCCGTGTCTTGTGTGGGGTTTCGCCTAGGACACCAAGCTAGGCTCATCGGCGGGCTCTTGGTGTCCCCGCCCGGACACAAGACCCCACACAAGACACGGTACAAACCTAGAAGAATTGCTGAGTTTTAATTCACCGGCCGTGAAAGCCAATATACCATCTTTTTGGAAGCCTTCATAGGGAGGTTAAGGCTGGTTGAGCTTTTAGTTCTCGTAGTCAAGTGGTGCAGTTGCACCTTATATAAAGGGAGGTGGCGAGCACTTCGTCACTCCTGTGGGGGTCCGGGCGGGGACACCAAGAGCCCGCCGATGAGCCTAGCTTGGTGTCCTAGGCGAAACCCCACACAAGACACGGCACAAACCTAGAAGAATTGCTGAGTTTTAATTCACCGGCTGTGAAAGCCAATATACCATCTTTTTGGAAGCCTTCATAGCGAGGTTAAGGCTGCTTGAGCTTTTAGTTCTCGTAGTCAAGTAGTGCAGTTGCACCTTATATAAAGGGAGGTGGCGCGCAGTTCGTCACTCCAGTGGGGGTCCGGCGGGGACACCAAGAGCCCGCCGATGAGCCTAGCTTGGTGTCCTAGGCGAAACCCCACACAAGACACGGCAGAAACCTATAAGAATTGCTGAGTTTTAATTCACCGGCCGTGAAAGCCAATATACCATCTTTTTGGAAGCCTTCATAGGGAGGTTAAGGCTGCTTGAGCTTTTAGTTCTCGTAGTCAAGTGGTGCAGTTGCACCTTATATAAAGGGAGGTGGCGCGCAGTTCGTCACTCCTGTGGGGGTCCGGGCGGGGACACCAAGAGCCCGCCGATGAGCCTAGCTTGGTGTCCTAGGCGAAACCCCACACAAGACACGGCACAAACCTAGAATAACTGCTGACTTTTAATTCACCGGCCGTGAAAGCCAATATACCATCTTTTTGGAAGCCTTCATAGGGAGGTTAAGGCTGCTTGAGCTTTTAGTTCTCGTAGTCAAGTGGTGCAGTTGCACCTTATATAAAGGGAGGTGGCGCGCAGTTCGTCACTCCTGTGGGGGTCCGGGCGGGGACACCAAGAGCCCGCCGATGAGCCTAGCTTGGTGTCCTAGGCGAAACCCCACACAAGACACGGCACAAACCTAGAAGAATTGCTGAGTTTTAATTCACCGGCCGTGAAAGCCAATATACCATCTTTTTGGAAGCCTTCATAGGGAGGTTAAGGCTGCTTGAGCTTTTAGTTCTCGTAGTCAAGTGGTGCAGTTGCACCTTATATAAAGGGAGGTGGCGCGCAGTTCGTCACTCCTGTGGGGGCCGGGCGGGGACACCAAGAGCCCGCCGATGAGCCTAGCTTGGTGTCCTAGGCGAAACCCCACACAAGACACGGCACAAACCTAGAAGAAATGCTGAGTTTTAATTCACCGGCCGTGAAAGCCGATATACCATCTTTTTGGAAGCCTTCATAGGGAGGTTAAGGCTGCTTGAGCTTTTAGTTCTCGTAGTCAAGTGGTGCAGTTGCACCTTATATAAAGGGAGGTGGCGCGCAGTTCGTCACTCCTGTGGGGGTCCGGGCGGGGACACCAAGAGCCCGCCGATGAGCCTAGCTTGGTGTCCTAGGCGAAACCCCACACAAGACACGGCACAAACCTAGAATAACTGCTGACTTTTAATTCACCGGCCGTGAAAGCCAATATACCATCTTTTTGGAAGCCTTCATAGGGAGGTTAAGGCTGCTTGAGCTTTTAGTTCTCGTAGTCAAGTGGTGCAGTTGCACCTTATATAAAGGGAGGTGGCGCGCAGTTCGTCACTCCTGTGGGGGTCCGGGCGGGGACACCAAGAGCCCGCCGATGAGCCTAGCTTGGTGTCCTAGGCGAAACCCCACACAAGACACGGCACAAACCTAGAAGAATTGCTGAGTTTTAATTCACCGGCCGTGAAAGCCAATATACCATCTTTTTGGAAGCCTTCATAGGGAGGTTAAGGCTGCTTGAGCTTTTAGTTCTCGTAGTCAAGTGGTGCAGTTGCACCTTATATAAAGGGAGGTGGCGCGCAGTTCGTCACTCCTGTGGGGGTCCGGGCGGGGACACCAAGAGCCCGCCGATGAGCCTAGCTTGGTGTCCTAGGCGAAACCCCACACAAGACACGGCACAAACCTAGAAGAATTGCTGAGTTTTAATTCACCGGCCGTGAAAGCCAATATACCAAATCTAATGTACTTTGTATAATAATATTGAATGTCTACCCCTTATTAATTCCGTTTCCAACGGGGTCGGGAATGAAATGCCATGAAATTCTGTGGCGGATGGTTTTACGGCGGGATGCCTTTCCTGACGCCAACTACATCAGAATGAAACTGGGCAAGTACAATTTCAAGTATTTACAACTTTTTCTACCAGACGTCACTGTCACTGACACTGTTACCCAGCGGCGAACGTTGGAACTTGATAGAGCGTTTCCAACCAAATAAGCTACAAATTTAGCTACACACTACCAATTGTAGTGGTAGGTTTTTTATATCCCATAAATCTATAACATGGACCGCCGGCTTACTTCCTCTCCGAAGGAAGCCATACTGAGGGATTTTAACGTTCTTAAAAATTCGACGACTTCGGTTGGGTTTGAACCCGTGATCTTTGGCATAGCATTTGGGCTTGCTTCCGACTACGTGTATATATAAGAATAATAATAATCGAAACTGCAGTCATCATTCTGACAACCAAAAAATTCATGGTCTCTCGCCCTCTTTTTGTCGTAAACTTCAGTTTAGAATTGGCAGGCGGCATCACTTCCTTTGCGAATACAGAAATACGAACGATAGAAATATGCACTGAGAAAGAGCCCAACCAAACTGACTGTACCTCTCAGTTATAAATCTGTCACAAAAATCACCCCTCCTTCCTTCGCCCCCTCTTGCCCCTTCCCAACCCTCTTCTGCATTGCCAGTGTCAATGAACTTGAGGTAGGCCCGCTGGCCAGCTTCACTTACTCATTCAAGGGCCGGTACAAACTGTAGGGGCCCCCTGGGGACGCGCTCTCTATAGGTTACAGGTTCCCCCGAGAGCCACTCTGTCTGTGTTGCTATGGAATAGTATTTCTCTTTTTCTTCAGTGAAAGGTACAATATTATATGGATTGTTAATAGGGCAATATGGGTTCAAAACTATCCTCACTTGAATGTGCCACTCTGCTTGAACCCTCCTTAGTTCCATGTTTCTTTGTATAGGCTACGTTAAGTTATTGTTATTTAATCTGGAAACAAAACAGTATTATTAAACTAAATTAAACAGAATCCGCTTTGGTGGCATGGTCAGTAGCATGCTGAACTGATATGCCCAAGATCGCTGATTCTTAAAAACGTTAAAATCAGTCAGTATGACTTCCTTCAGAAGGGAAGTAAAGTCGGTCGGCCCATGTCATAGAATTATGGCATGTAAAAGAACCTAGCACTACAATTGGTATAATATGTAGCCAAATTTGTAGGTTATATTTGGCTAGTTATAAACGGTCTATCAAGTTCCAACGTCTGCCGCTAGGTGTCTGTCACAGTGGCATCTGCTAGCCAAACTTGGAACTACTAGAAATTGAATTTGTTGGGAGCCCTCAGGCGTTCAATCAAAAATACCCAGCTATGGCCATTGGCTGCAATTCTTATCAGAATCAGAGGCGGATACTGACGACAATCATTCCACACAATACAACATAAAAAGCAAGTTTTGATGCATTAAAAACTGTACTCACATGGCTCTTTGTTGTAAATATAGGCTACCCTCATCTCCTGTGCTTGAATGAAGCAAATTTATCGATCACCTTCCTTAATGAGGTCCATATTTAAAAAAAAATTTAACTTTGTGTTCAGAGGTATAGAAGAAAATGGATTTGTTAAGGGGATGTGGGTAGAAATCATGCAAATTTTACAAAAAAAATATATTGCTCAATTTGAAAGTACATTGGAGAACATAATCCCAAAATTCTATCTACAATTGTCATTTAAAAAGTATAATTAGTTGGGCTGCAAATGAGTAAGAAACCTTTATGAAAGCTTTACATTGAAATTTCTGAGTTAAACAGTTTTTTCACTTTAGGTAATGTGTTTTCAAAATCTACTGAATGGATATTAACAAAGCACTCCCAACTAATGTGAAGAATTTGATGGAACGGAATTTTAATATGATGCTTACATACAATTTGTTCTTCAAAATGTCATTTTTAGCCTATTTTCGATTTTGAAAAAATAGGCCTATGAGATCACCTTTTGTCCGTGTGTGTGTGCGCGTGTGCGCGTGTGTGTGTGTGTGAGGAGTGTGTGTGTGTGTATCCCCCTAATAACTTCTAAACGGCTGGAGCGATTTCAATGAAACTCGGTAAGTTCATAGCACTATTTCCGACGACTCCGACCGTGCCCTTCAAATTTTGTTATGTCTCACCAAGCCATCATGGCGGCTGTGCGAAATATTTCACCAGCATTCAATGTCTCCGAAACTATTCCCGATATCACCCTGGAATGTTTTACGGTGATAAAGGGAACTACTAGAAGTTCACCTATGTGACTTTTGAAATACTGGTAACTACAAAATCAACATGGCGGCCACGCGCATTTGCGACATTTTTTAAAAGTGACGTTTCTCGCGATTTAACCAACCAAACGCAATAAAACTTGGTACAGTATATGTTTATACACATTGTAATGCACCGACATCTAATTTCGTTCTATTGTTTACATAACCACAAGATGGCGGATGTGCGAAATATTTCACCGGCATTCTATATCTCTGAAATTATTAGCGGTATCACCCTGAAATTTTGTAGGAAGATAAAGGGCACTACTGGAAGTTCATCCATAAGACTTTCAAAAACCGGTTAATGACAACACGAACATGGCGGCCAAGCGAATTTGAAAATTTTAAATACACCTTTCTCGCGATTTAATGTTCCAACCGCAATGAAATCTGGTAGAGGAAATGTTTATGCACATTGAAATACACTGGTATCTAATTTAGTTCAATTGTTTACATAAGCTCAAGATGGCGGCTTTGCGAATTTTAAAATTAAGTTTTTATTTCTTGTGTGCGATCGATTTGAAAGTTTGAAATATGAACCTACGCAATTATTTTCCTTTAATGGTACATGACTCTATGGCCTATACATTTAACAATCCAACATGGCGACCATCCGAAATATTTAGACGGCTCTGAATATCTACGAATCTATTGTAGCAATCAAACTGATTTTTTTTATGTTCATAGGGGCTATGAAATTAAGTTCACACATTGGACATTAAATAACCTGGTGATCATAAATCCAACATGGCGGCAACGCGAAGTATAAATATTCACATGGACAATGTTCCAACCGCAATAAAATCTGGTACAGGAAATGTTTATACACATTGAAATACACTGGTATCTAATTTAGTTCAATTGTTTACATAAGCTCAAGATGGCGGCTTTGCGAATTTTAAAATTAAGTTTTTATTTCTTGTGTGCGATCGATTTGAAAGTTTGAAATATGAACCTACGCAATTATTTTCCTTTAATGGTACATGACTCTATGGCCTATACATTTAACAATCCAACATGGCGACCATCCGAAATATTTAGACGGCTCTGAATATCTACGAATCTATTATAGCAATCAAACTGATTTTTTTTATGTTCATAGGGGCTATGAAATTAAGTTCACACATAGGACATTAAATAACCTGGTGATCATAAATCCAACATGGCGGCAACGCGAAGTATAAATATTCACATGGACAATGTTCCAACCGCAATGAAATCTGGTACAGGAAATGTTTATACACATTGAAATACACTGGTATCTAATTTAGTTCAATGGTTTACATAAGCTCAAGATGGCGGCTTTGCGAATTTTAAAATTAAGTTTTTATTTCTTGTGTCGTAATCATGCGATCGATTTGAAAGTTTGAAAAATGAACCTATTATAGCAATTATTTTCCTTTAATGGTACATGACTCTTTGGCCTATACATTTAACAATCCAACATGGCGACCATCCGAAATATTTAGACGGCTCTGAATATCTACGAATCTATTATAGCTATCAAACTGAATTTTTTATGTTCATAGGGGCTATGAACTTAAGTTCACACATAGGACTTTAAATAACCTGGTGATCATAAATCCAACATGGCGGCGACGCGAAGTATAAATATTCACATGGACGTTTCTCGCAATTTAACCATCCCAAGGCAGTGAAACTTGGTACAGTAAATCCTTATACGAATGTTAATCCAGTGGCATCTAATTTATTTCAATTGTTTCCTTAACCACAAGATGGCAGCTGTGCGAAATTTTTTAATCTCCTTGTTAGTTCTTGTGTCCTAATCGTGCGATTAAAGTTTGAATGCTACACGTACACAATAATCTTCATGTAACAGTACATAACTCTAGGACCTACATATATAAAATCCAACATGGCGACCATCCGAAATATTTAGTCGGTTCTCAATATCTACGAATCTATTACAGCAATCAAACTGAAATTTTGTATGTAGATAGAGGCAATTAATATAAGTAGGATATATGAAAATAGGCTGTATAGTTCTTCACGGAACTACTTGTTTTTCTTGAAAACAATAATCTTAAAGATCAAGATTTCACAAAAAAAATCAGTAAAATCCTTATCCAAAAATTTGCTGCAAATAAATATTTTGTTACTAACACAGATTAGTTCTATGCACGAAAATTGACAATCCATACCCAAATGTAGGAGAAAAGTATACCGAAAAGAAAACAGTGTACAAAAAAACGTAAATGACGATAACTCCCTTATTAGTTTCTATGAAATTCTCAAAAACTGCAAAAGGATGCCTCAAGGAATTGGTAATATGTTTACTAAATTTCAGTGAGATCTGAGGAATTACACGTATCTGAATTTCGTACTGTAAAACTGCCTACGTCTCCCCTTAATAGAATAATCCATTTCATTAATTTTCCCATGTCACACATGTCAACATATTAAATAACTACGTACCGTACCACAATAGTACATTATGCAACGAGCCTATAAGACACGAGTATGTTAATGAAACGAGCGCAAGTCCATACGAGTGTCTTAATTACCATTATAGGCGAGTTGCATACGACTGTTTATGTTCGACGATAATTATAACTTTATTTTATTTAATTTTATGTTCGAACAGAAATATTCATAAATATCTGTCGATATTCAGTCACTTGAATTTAGTGATTGGAGTGCAAGCACCGAGCTTGCTCTCTTTGCTTCCCAAGCTCGCTGACCCACGCATGCGCTCTGTCTGCTTGGCAAGGCCACAGTATAGATATCATTACAGTATGGACACTTAGGCAAAACCTGAAGAACGGATTTTCAAAAAAGCAATTCCTAAGGGGCAGCACCAATTGACCTGTAAGCCGCTTGGTCGCGCCACTCATGAACAAACACATGATAAACAGCTGGGTGCTGAATGTATAGCTCAGATACCGGAACCGTAATTTCAGAAAATAAATAACAAGAAAATATAAAGTGTTACTATTACTAAATTTTAATTCTAAGAAGTGTGTGATTTAATGTTTAACACCACATTCCTTCAGTCCAGTGGTGTCGCATCGTAACCATGAAAGGTTATATGTTTTAAATGATAAAATAACACGATATATTGAAAATTGTAGGGGAAATGTGGTTTTTGTTCTGTGAATTAATGGATAGGTTTTTGAGGGACTAATATTTCATGGGTATTAAAACCAGAATCATTCGGTTTAACGTTTGATATTTGAATTTACCGCTCCAATGCCCGAGGAAACCGAAATGCTGGTATGTCCGGTGTGATAAGAACTGCGCACAGATGTTGGTTTCCCACATTTCTGCTATTGGTTAAATTGCAAAATTATATTTCTGAGTTGTTTTTAATTACAAGCAATGTTTTCTTCAGACAAAATCGACAGGGCGCACTCAATAATGAATATGGGTACAGGCCGGACGTTTGTTTTATACGATTGCCCTCGACCTTGAAGCCTGTGGATGAGCCTACACTCACTCACTCACTCACTCTCTCACCCTATCGCTTCACACTTGTCACCACCGACCTGATGTAATGGAATTCCAGACTTGAGCAGACAGTACAGTCCACTTCGAAGTATTGTGTGACGCAGAAGTACACGTTACGTAGTTACGAACAGAACGTCAATGACTGTACTTCAGTAGTAGTGTGAAAAAGCTTTGTCAATCATCGGACCGCTTGGGGCAGCTGATAACAACTCGCCTCCAGGCTTCCATTAAGAATGTTCACTCGTCTAAAACAAACGTCCGGCCTGTAGACTGCTCTCTCACGGATACATGCGTGCGTGCGTGCGTGCGGTGCTTCCGGTGACGGCCGTTTCAAAACCATGACGAAACATTTACATGGTAAAGGCCTGAAGTGTCCATACTGTATATGATTACTATACTGTGGCAAGGCCATATGTTTCTTTACAGCTAGTTTATTTACGCGAAGGTATGGGACGGTACACTTTTCATGACGGTGATTTTGTCTTTGTGTTTGCCATTATAACTATAATGGTCGATCGGATATCTGTTACCTTGTCACCTTACAAATCATGTAATCCGACATGTAGGATTCTGTGTTCAAGTGCGAAGCTATCAAGTAGCTAATTGGTCACACATCATACATCTTGAGCTCTTATTGGTGGGAGAAACTGTACCTATAATGAGTCTCATTATTCAGCAGTACAGTTTTCTGACATATAATAGTCAGGGTCGAACATAAAAGTTTAAAAATAGTAGCCTACAATATGCAACGACCCTATAATGGCAATAATTAAGACACGAGTGTCTTAATTACCATTATAGGCGAGTTGCATACGACTGTTTATGTTCGACGATAATTATTATAACTATTTTATGTTCGAACATAAATATTCATAAATATCAGTCGAGATTTTGCCACTTTTATGTACTGAACAGAGTGCATGAGACGCAGAGAAAGCCTTGTATTTGACCATGGCCTCCTCGATTACCCTACTATGACACTAGGCCAGGCAGTGAAATTTTAAATTAGAAGGCCGTGGAACTCAGCGCATCTAATTATCTAATTGGTTAAACAACTGTTTCTTGAGCTCTGATTGGTGGGCGAAGCTGTTTCATAATGACAAATAGTGTTATAATGAGCCTCATTATAGTACAGTTTTCTGACATATAGTAGTCAGGGTCGAACATAAAACACATTAATTTATAGAAATGAACTTCATTCACTGAAGTCACTAACACTGGACCTAAAACTAGTGTTTGTGTAAAATCTTAAATACGGCACAATGGCTGTTGAAGGGCGACAAGCTCTGCACTCAGCGGTAGGAGAGGGGCATAGAGAGGTGCGGGGATCATGCCAAATTCATCCCTGTCTGAGGACATTGACAGATGATCTAGGTTCGATTGTCGACTCTGTCAAAAGAATTAATCCCAATATGAGGTTGGTCAGCCTCTAGAAGAGTGATGGGTTCGCATTCCACGGTCAGTCATTGTAGAAGTGGTTTCCTGATTGCGGGAGTTTTCTTCCGAATCCCGTTGTTTTAGTTCATATTAGGGATTTGGGATATCGTGGTCATCAGTCCCGTGTAGTTGGGAGTTGTGTAGAAATTGTCTGATAACCTGTATTACTGTAGCAGTGTGTGTTTACTCCTTAATTGCCTCTGCTCCTAACATATTTGTGATTAGCTAATCGAGTCCTGAACTTCTTTCTGTTGAGGATCAATTCAGATGTAATTTTAATTTCTTCTGCGTCCTCCTTAACCTCCTCCACCCACTTCGTTGTCTCCCTCAATTCAATTATATACCGCTGACCGGCAAAGAAAACCGATCACTTGAAAAATTCAACATTACTTTTATTTAAATCATAAATATGAGCGCTCTAGGCCTAGTATATAACTTACTGGTTATAGCATGAAAGTAAAGTTAATTGATATCCTGGATGTAAGTAGTGGTTTTGTGAGAGTTCTAAATCCTCCACCTCCACACCCTCCACACAAGATGTCGGCAGCCCGATAACTCCCGAACCCGTGGTCGGATTTTGACGAATGAGGTGTCATTGAACTCGGGCTGATACCCCCCTTTCCTATGGACAACATATTTCAACCCCAAAAATAAAACCTGCCCCTACTAGGGGGTGAAATTGTATATTTTTAGAGAATCTCTCTTTCCAATTGCAACATGTGAGAGTTTGAATGCTAATATGGAATGAAAAGTTGTTCTACACAAGAGACATGTGTGCGGTGGAAAGCCACTATGAATTAACATGCCCACTCATGGCTTTTGAAGAGGGTGGGGGAGCGGTTCCCTGTGGACGGGTCCTTGTTGACAGGTCCCTATGGACGGGTCATTGTTGCCGGGTCATTGTGGACGAGTCCTTGTGGACAAGTCCTTGTGGACAGGTCCTTGTGGACAGGTCCTTGTGGACGAGTCCTTGTGGATAAGTCCTTGTTGATGAGTCCCTTTGGACTGATCCCTCTGGACCGGTCCTACGGACTGGCTCATGAATTTATTTAAATTATGTCAAAGGGCCTAACTACATTTCGCGTGTGTTGAACTGACGTTGTTCCCCAGTCTCTACTACTATAATAGGATAACGATATGAAAGGAAAGTGGCGAAATACATGTGAACACGTGTGAGATGTCATTATTAGCATTCTCCTTGTGAAACAAGTCACATCCTGTTTTGGTTCATACGTGAGGAAATGCAAGTTCATGTGTAATATGACCTAAAACACAGGTGTTCACCTGTGCACGTGCACGATAAGATCTAACAAGTCACAACCTGTTTTGACAGTGGTGAGAGGTGAAGGGGGGAGAGGCAGCGTAAGAGAGAACACATGTGAAGAGAGAAAGAAATATGTATTGCTCATAATACATGTGGAGCTGAGGACTGTACATAGGACTGAAGGTTAAGTACAACATGAGTGAATAAATAAATACAAGGCACACAGGTTCACACAACATGTAATTTATTAATCCAAGAATTAAAGGCTGAGCTAAATCCCAACCATTTTACATATAGCTTATTTCCTTTTTGTTTCAACACTTTTTCCACAAGGTAATGTTTAGGAAACGCCTTCTTTTGGAGTTCTTGGAGATAAAACCTGCCTTTTATGGGTTGATGGTTGAGGTCCTCGAGTAAATAGGTGACTGGACTGTTCAGGTTGACTTGACGAATTTGAAATAGTTCAGTCCCCTAATTTGGTGTGTAGCCCTTGTCGAAGACGGACTTGAATTTACTCACACGAACATGGTCCCCAATGTTAAGGCGATGACGTTTAGGGTCTGCTGTTTTTATGGGGTTAAACAGTTTATCCAGTTGTGGAATATTTTTGGTCACAAGTCGTGGCTTGGTCCCAATGGTTCTGTGTTTGGTGTCATTGTAACGTGACACTAGCTCAGGTAACAAGTCCAACCAGCGATAAGTGCCCTGAGCGGTAAACGCTTTCCACAGTTTTCAATGTTCGGTTGAACCGCTCGACCACGCTGGCTTTGAGATTGCTGTACGTGGTGTAATGGTGAATATCCTTAGATTTGAGAAAACTGGAGAAATCCTTGTTGAAAAATTCTTTTCCCTGATCGGTTTGTAGCAGCTGAGGTTGACGTTTGGATTGTTGAATAATATGTTGAAAGGCCTTAGTGACTAGTGGACCATACTTGCGTAGCACAGGTTCAACAAACGCCATTTTGGAATAAACATCAATGACCGTCAACATATAGCGTACACCATCGTTAACGTTAGCATAGGGAATCATTTCAACCAAGTCTGCTTGCCAAAGTTCATCCACACCCTGTGAAATCACCCTGAGTCGCTGATAGTGACGTCTAGCTGGACGATGCAACTCGTGAGCAATACCCATTTTAATGGGTGAGGGCTTAAACAATAATTTTGGCATTTCGAAGTTCTTCCTCAATTTCTTGAATTTCCCAATCGTGACCAGTATGACCAGCTTGACGTGAAGCATGCAACAGCTGTAGTCGCTGGACGAGTTTATTGGGATTGTGCCAGTAGGTAACATCCACAAGGGGTTTTAATGGTTTAAATGTCACTCCTGAAGCGGACACTTTACGACGACCACTTTGACTAGTGGGGAACATTTTTGCGATGATGGTTTTATATTTTTGAGATATATTGGCATTCACTTGTTGAGTGGGATCATAGTGTCTTTTGTGGGCATGGGTGTCCAATGAAATGGATTTATATTTACCAAGGTCCTATGGCGTATAATCTTGGGATGAGGGGGTCCGAGAGAATAGTAGCTTTAACAGTCCTGGTGTTAATTTATAGTTGATCTTTTTAATGACAGCTTTAGTAGGACTAAATTTAATCGATGAATCACAAATTTCAAAACTATCATCCTCATAGCGAACGCCATATGTGGTATCTGTGTTTCCAACAAATAGATTGGTGAAATAGGGTTCCAGTGTTGATCCATAATATTTTATTAAAATGTTTTTCAGTTGAGCTTTATGTTGAGGGGTGGCCAAGAGTTGTGAAAATGGAGACGATCTGGAAGGGCAAGGGGTTTCGACCATGGCCAAGGATTTCCTTTTTCTTAAAAACTCTGCAAGGGGTGATGCCTTTTTTTGCAGGCGTAAACACTTGTTCTTCATTATCCTCAACTTCGCTAACACTAGTTAAATCTTCCTCTTGCTCTTCCTCTTCCTCAGGGTCCTCGTGGTGCGTCTGAGTGGCTTGTGAAACGGTAGGTAGCGTTTCAGATGGCTTGAAAGAGGGTTTCAACATGGCTTTTAGCGGAGGTGCTAAATGTTGTTGAATAAACACAGCATGATCCGCACGCGATCGTTTCAATTGACGAAACTTTTGGCGAATAGTATTTTTTGCTCTAATAATATGCTTTTTCAATTGACTCTCTTCTAACGCCATGGTGTCGTGACAAATGACTTGAGAGGGAATGATACAGTGCCTTAAATAGCAATAAAATGATCAAACCCTAAGCGATACCGCCCTTGGTTGAGTTCACTTTGTTTATCAATCACTAAACAAGCGTGACGTTGTGTGTTCCAGCACTTGCCACACAATTCTGTAAACATTTGAAAGGTCATATCCGGATTCACATGTTCATTATAAATGTGACGACTGTTCCTCTCGTCCTGGCGAAATAAAACAATGACATTGGCATTGTCACGAATCAACTGTTTGGACATTTTAGAATACGTTTGTCCAAGATAGAAGCAATCGATATGTTTGTGTCGACCCATGCTGAAATAGCTTTGAATGATGCCTTGTCGTTCAGTGGATACATCATCGAAAATCATGAGTGAATCGGCTTTACCTCATCCGGTGAAATAACATTTTCTTGCGTGGAAAATGTAAAATACCCCATATTCTCATTTTGTGATCCAGAAACACGTAGAGGGGTTGGTAGAGAGATTTTGCGAAAATATAAATATTTTGAAAACACAGACCATTGGGCGCTGTAATAAGTGTCAGCAAAAGATTGGTCTTTCCACAGCCGGAAGGTCCCACAATGATGCAGCGAATGGAAGATGGAAACAGTGAACCATGGCGTTGTTCACGTGATGTGGGGCAGAGATGGGAAACCATGTCCCTCACGGGGAATGACTCTTGCTGCTTAATTAGCTTCATTTCAACTAAGGCTTAGAGAGTCTAGCAGGCTGTCTATATACATCGCACCGAGCCTTGTCATAGAAACAGTAGACTCGTACTACAGGTTGACGATGGATGTCTTTGGACGTGCGTTGATGGTCAAAGCTAGGTCTGTTCCCATACATGATCCTAAACAAGAAACAGATCCTGCTAATAAACACTACGTGGATAGGTCAGTAGTGCCACGCACAAAACAAGGAGATTATGACTTTAAAGGAAAGCGGTTAACTCATGTAAAACATCCTCAAGTGTCAACAGACGTTACTAAAAAAAAGTATGTGGATAACAAGGTGTATGAGTTTTATGATAAAGTGCCTCAGCTTACGGTAAATGGCTATAGCGCTAATCATCACCGCATTATTCACGTGGAAGACCCACAAGAAGATGATGATGTCTGTACCAAGCGATACGTGACCTATGAAATGAAAAGGCTTTATAAATTTATCCCATCTGTATTTTTAGTGCATCTGGCAAATGTAAAACCTGTGAATGAGAGAAACCATATACCGCTAGTTCATGACCTGCACTTGGCCTATGTGCTTGCTTCGGGTTTAAGCCACTATCGACTACACTATGATGGAACCATTCACATCAAATATGCCATACCTGATGAGAACCATTTACAAATAGAGATAAATGGTCATAGAATGTTGGTCCATAACCATGAAATGGTCAATGCAGGAGACGAATTATCCTTTCATCTCATGTTGACATGGAATGAAAAGCAAGCTGGAAAAACCATAAACGATTTCCCACTTCATGTAGAATTGG
Source organism: Meconema thalassinum (assembly GCA_946902985.2). Lineage (NCBI taxonomy): Eukaryota > Metazoa > Arthropoda > Insecta > Orthoptera > Tettigoniidae > Meconema > Meconema thalassinum. Next base: position 37,353 of record CAMPQE020000432.1, read on the forward strand.
AATATACAGCCATGAAATAACAATCTGACGCTAGTTGTGACTTAAACTTTCTTGTGAAAGGTTGTTGGTCATCATCATCATCATGGTGAAACAAAGATATGTGGTGAGAAAGACTAAAAATATGACCCTGTCCTTGGCAAAGCCTGGGCTTATGACATTCGTGGACAAGCCCTTGCGAAAGAAAAAAATAAACAAGATGTTCAGTAAAGAACATATAGCCTACTTTCTCCTAAATGCATGGGTATTGTTATAACTCTTTGTCCTTTTCAAGGAGTATGATCGAATGTTGGTTGTAGTAGCTTGTTGAAATACAACGCGCTATAGGGATATTAAACATGAATATGAGGTGCCCTTTGCTAGTGCTACCTCTGTACCAAATTTCGTTCAATTCGGTTTCACCGTGTTTGAATTGATAGGGGGAATCGATTTGCACACATACTTGGCCACCATCTGCAAACTATTGGGCTGATGTTCTTGCAGTTTGGTCTGAATATGTTTCCCACATAAAGATATGGTGTTGCAAAATTTGGTAGAGACTAGATTATTAGGTTGGTCGTAATTACATTTTAGCTTTTATCATTTGGGTGGCCACCATTACGTTTCCGTCAAGATAGCGGTGATATAAAACATGACACTGAGGTGCCCTTTGCTAGTGCTACCTCTGTACCAAATGTCGTTCCATTTGGTTTCACCGTGTTCGAATTGATAAGGGGAATCGATTTTCACACAAAGATGGCCGCCATCCGCAAAATATCAGGCTGATGACCTATTAGTTTGGTCAAAGGATGCTCCCTCCATAAAGGTATGTTGTTGCTAAATTTGCTAGAGATCGGATGATTAGGCTAATCGTAATTAGATTTAAGCTTTGAACATTTCTGTGGCCGCCATTACGATTCCGTCAAGATGGCGGCGATATAAAACATGACACTGAGGTGCCCATTGCTAGTGCTACCTCTGTACCAAATTTCGTTCATTCGGTTCCACCGTGTTCGAATTAATAGGGGGAATCAATTTTGACATAAAGATGGCCGCCATCCGCAAACTATTAGGCTAATGGCCTATTAGATTGGTCAAAGGATGCTCCCTCCATAAAGGTATATTGTTGCAAAGTTTGGTAGAGATCGGATGGTTATGTTAGTCGTAATTTGAATTAAGCTTTAAACATTTGTGTGGCCGCCATTACGTTTCTGTCAATATGGCGGCGACATAAATCATGACACTGAGATGCCCTTTGCTAGTGCTATCTCTGTACCAAATTTCGTTCCATTCTGTTTCACCGTGTTTGAATTAATAGGGGGAATCGATTTTGACACAAAGATGGCCGCCATCCGCAAACTATTAGGCGAATGACCTATTAGAATGGTCAAAGGATGCTCCCTCTATAAAGGTATGCAGTTGCAAAATTTGGTAGAGATCGGATGATTAGGTTAATCGTAATTTGATTTAAGCTTTGAACATTCGTGTGGCCGCCATTACGTTTCAGTCAAGATGGCGGCGATATAAAACATGACACTGAGGTGCCCTTTGCTATTGCTACCTCTGTACCAAATTTCGTTCCATTCGGTTCCACCGTGTTCGAATTAATAGGGGGAATCAATTTTGACATAAAGATGGCCGCCAGCCGCAAACTATTAGGCTAATAACCTATTAGAATGGTCAAAGCATGCTCACTCCATAAAGGAATGTTGTTGCAAAGTTTGGTAGAGATCGGATGGTTATGTTAGTCGTAATTTAACTTAAACTTTGAACATTTGTGTGGCCGCCATTACGTTTCTGTCAATATGGCGGTGATAAGAAACATGGCACGGAGATGCCCTTTGCTAGTACTACCTCTGTACCAAATTTCGTTCCATTCGGTTGCACCGTGTTCGAATTAATAGGGGGAATCGATTTTCACACAAAGATGGCCGCCATCCGCAAACTATTACGCTTGTGGCCTATTGGTTTGGTCAAAGGATGCTCCCCCCATAAAGGTATGTTGTTGCAAAATTTGGTAGAGATCGGATGATTAGGTTAGTCGTAATTTGATTTAAGCTTTGAACATTTGTGTGGCCGCCATTACGTTTCCGTCAAGATGGCGGCGATATAAAATATGACACTGAGATGTCCTTTGCTAGTGCTACCTTTGTACCAAATTTCGTTCAATTCGCATTCACCGTGTTAGAATTGATAGGGGGGGGGGACAGACATTCAGAGTACACACACTCACACACACACACACAGACACACACACACACACACAGACTCACACACACACATACACACACACAGACAGACACACTTTTTTCGCCCTGTGTTGATCTCATAAGTCTACTTTCATTTTTTGCAAAAATCGAAAGTAGGCTAAAAATAATGTGTTGACCATAAGGAAAGCTCTTCGAGCAGCACAGAGACATGTTATTCCAAAACGTCAGCGACAGGGTTCAAAACAAGGGCGATTGATCCCCGTCCCTAAACGAGCGGGATTTTTACCTGCATTATTTGCTGGTCTGGCTACTCTAGGTTCACTTTTAGGCGGCGCCAGTCCAGTGGCAAAAACTATTAAAGCCGCGCAACAGGGCAAGCAACAACTCAAAGAAAGTCAGCGACACAATGAAACATTGGAAGCCATTGCTATGGGGGCTAGAAATGTCAATTTGAAGCCAGCCATTTATCGACAAGGATTTGGAATTTCACCTTTTCGAAATAAGAAAAAACATCTTTAACCTCAGCCATAGCAAAACATGCCCTGGCTCATCAGCAAGTGGAAAGCTATGCTAAACAACTGAAGCTTTCTCATTTTCGAGGTGTGTTTATGCGAAACCAATTACCCTCACAACCCTGGAAACATGAATGTGCTGTTGTCAATTTAGATGATCACCGAGGACCTGGAACACATTATGTAGCTTATGTCAAAGAGGGATCCACTGTATGGTACTTTGACAGTTTTGGGAATTTACCCCCGCCCATGGAACTAGTGACCTATTTTGGAAACAGGATCAAGATATATTATAATGTGAAACGTGAACAAACGTTTAACAGCCAACAGTGTGGACGTTTGTATTTTTTTTTATATAAGACGCAACATAAGCAAAAACGTCAACAGTATGTCGGTGGAAAGTAAGACGTTTACACTGCATGGACGTGGACCTGAAGTGACCTAGACTTTTACCCACCTATCGAAATGAGAGAAAAACCCTACGGTTTAGGACTTGTTTCTCTTGAAACGTACAATAGAATATACAACATACGTGAAAATGTGAACAACAAGTTTTACTATGATGATTCTGTGCTCACCCTGAACTCTGGTGGATACACGATAGATGACATTTATGAACACATTTATGTGGTGTTGATCAATGAATATGGTTTAAAGTCATTTCTCGATGGAACGCGCAAGTTTGAACTTGTAGGAAATACCAACACTCATCGCTGCAGTATTTTTTCTACATTCAAAATTGACTTTAAAACACACACCGATTCCATTGGTCCATTACTAGGATTTAAACCACGCGTGTTGGAGCCCAACAAAAAACATGAATCAGACCATGAAGTGAAATTCATTGAGGACCATCATGTGTCGGTGACGTGTAATATTATTAGTCAAGTGTACACCAATCAAGAACCATCGCATTCGCTTTATGACTTTATCGTAACATCACCCAATGGTTATATTATTCGTGAAAACCCTCCAGTGGTGCTTTTTCATTCTGTAGCTGTCGATGGTATTAGTAATATAACATTAGGACTGATCAATAGAGAGCAACAACTCATTGATCTAGATTCTACCACACCAGTGACTTACAAGTTGGTGCTAAAACCACTATGATGTTTGTATATAAAGCAACAGCACCGTCTAGGAATGGTGTTAGTTGTTTACCACGTGAATACACGTTAACATCTCAGAACAAGCAGATTTTCCCGCTTTTTTGTTACCACATCAACCCCCGCGATGAATTCTATCCTAGAGGTAGCGAACCACATCGAGGAGCAACCAGGAGTGGTAAGAATTGATCTGCATTCTTATCAACCTCAAACACCTCGACTCAATAACAATGATGAAATTCAATTTGTTATCAACAACCAAGATATTTACACTCTACCGCATGAAAGTGTTATTCAGATTGAAGGTCGGCTCACCAAAGCCGATGGCTCTACACCCACTACATCCAAGTTTGACAACCATGCTTTCGCCTTCCTGTTTTCTGAAGTGCGTTATGTGATTAACGATATCGTGGTGGATAGCACTCGAAATGTGGGTATTTCCAGTGTCATGAAACTATATCCCTCTTATAGTGAGGAAGAAGCTAAAACACTTTTTATGGCGGGTTGGTGCCCTGACTCGATCAATGACTGGATGGTACACACCGATGGCACCTTTACTGGATATTTACCTCTTAAACTGATTTTAGGCTTTGCTGAAGATCACCAGCGCATTGTGGTCAACGCAAGGCAAGTGCTTTATCTGGTGAGAGACAGGAGTGATAATAATGCACTCAAGGGAGCCGACAATGCCCCCATTGATTCAAAAATTCAACTACAACGCTTGCTATGGAAAGTGATTCATGTGACCCTTAACGATAGCAAAAAACTGGACATACTCAAAATGGTAAAGAGAGATATACCTCTACCCATGGAATTTAGAAGCTGGGCACTCCATGAGTACCCGTTATTGCCCACCACCAACACACACAGTTGGTCTATAAAACAGCCCGCTATACAGAGAGACCTCTCTACATGATTGTGGGTTTTCAAACGAATCGCAAGTATCAACAAACCAAAGATGTCACGCAATTTGATCACCTGCAATTGAGAAATGCACGTCTTTTCCTCAACGGTGCTGTGTTTCCCTATGAAGGGCTGGATTTAGATTTTTCAAAAAATAAGTTTGCCCCCCTGTACGACTTGTTTTCTAAATTTAGATGGTCGTATTATCAAAAAGAGAATTGTCCAATGTTGTCACCCCAAGCTTTTAAGACAAGGGCGCCACTGATTGTCTTTTACTGTTCCTACTTGGTAGAGTCTGTCAAACCATCCAATATTGACATTCGACTAGATTTTGAAACGCATGACAATGTTCCAGCCAATACCACGGCCTACTGTTTGATTATGCATCACAAACAAGTCAACTATTATCCACTGTCCAACCAAGTGACAAGTGTATAAATGGCAGGTCAACACACATCAAACCGCTCAGTCATGTCTTGCTTTCAAGCCTCAAGAGAAGTTACATCCATGAATTTAATATCTGAGGAACAATATTTCAAGACATTTGCGACGTGGCCGGTGCCTTTTATAAACCCTCAAGCCTTAGCAGCCGCTGGATTCTACTATTTAAAAAAAAGAGATGAAGTGAAATGTGTGTTTTGTCCCTTCATCTTAGACCAATGGCAAGAGAGCGATGAACCCATGCAGGTACATCAGCGCTGGTCACCTGCCTGCCCCTACTTGTGCAGAATGGAGGTGGGTAATATACCCTGTCATTCAAGTTACCCCTCACTCGTGCCTCTAAGTAATGAAAAAAGTTATGATACGTGTGGACTTTATGGTGCCGGCAGTGCTTCAGTGAGCAGCTCACAGTCAAAAACATCCAGATTAGAGACATTGGGATATCATCGGTGTTACGGACACTATAAACACAAAAGACTTTTTTGTTGTATGAGATGGTACCGCCTCTATCCTAGAATGAAAAAAGAATGTAAAATTGTTATGCTAATAAAATAATGAAATAAAAAAATTGGTTGTTGTTATATTATTATTTCTTAAGCCCCCCCCCCCGCCCCCCCTCCCTGTCATATCCTAACCTCTATAGTGACTACTCGATGTTTTTATTTTCTTTTACTAGAATGGAATGTAAGTAAATGACATGGGTACACTTTACTGAACAATTGTCACTCTGTGATCAGTTGGACTTGATCCAGACAAGAGTGAACATGTTGCGTACACTGATTGTCGACTGTCAAGGGTTTAAAATTGGAGATAACAAATTTATATTTAAAGAAGTGGCCATCATCGATTGTTCCACTTTTTGGATATCACAAGCTACCCATTTGGTGTTTAAACCACCTTATGCGTTTGATTTATTGTGTGATAAAGACCGTAAACAAACCCAGTGGATTGAAACTCATATGCAACTAGACTGGAAGCAAGGAACCATTTCATATAAGCACCTGGACATGGTCATGAAAGCCCACTTGTCTTCTGCCCATGTAATATTTGTGAAAGGTAGTGAAAAACGTCAATGGCTACAACCATTTTTAGCGTCTTACAGTCAATGTATCGATTTAATGGACATGGGTTGTCCCTCGCTGCAAACACTTATGGACCGCTGCCCTTGTGACAATATTACCCATAAAGCCTTGGCACAGGTGTGGCAATTGTTTCATTGGCTATCCACCAATGCCTGCTGGGAGTTGTTAAATAAAATTAAAACTAAAGGTTTACCTGTGAATGACACCAGTGAGATTTCTACAAGCGGCGTGTAAACATCAACGTGATACCATGGAGAAAGGGGGTGCTACCGATAAAGCGATTGGAAAGTTCTTCGTGTGCAAAAAGAAACTAGACAGTTTTACCAAAGAAGAATTATTGGCTTTTCCAAAATCATTCATTTATTACGTCGCAGCAAATGCAGTGAAAGAAATCTGGCAACATGTACCAAAATCATGGACTCAAGACCCTGTGTTAAGTGAATTGCAACCATGTATGGATTATGATCACCATAAGCAAGTGGCTATGGCAAAAATACCCTCTATGCGGCAGTGTGCTACTTGTCAGCTGGTCAAACTGTATCATGGTCATAAAAGTCCATGTAAAGACTTTTTTTCTTCATTCCACGGGTGTGATGGAGAAAAAAGCAGCAACAACAAACATCGTCTACAGAGGAGGAGGAAGATCAAACATTTTCTCCACCTATGGAAAAGGATATGCCAGACCTGTACTGGCAATGGCATCTTTAACAATGTAATTCAATACTTGACTTTCGAAATCTACCTACCTGGTTATTATTTGTGTGGTCCTGGAACTTAAATTGAAGAACCTTTTGCAGCGTGGAGATATACCTATTAATCCTTTGGATCGAGCATGCACCTTTCTTATCATCACAGTCATCCTGCATTAAGACGTGTGGCGGATAAAGTATCGTTGAAAAGCTAAACAACTTTTGACATCCTGTGATGTCTCAGTGGGAGAGAGGTTGGCAGCCCTCATTGTGATTAGTGCTATATAAGGAAAGTTAATGATGAGTGGACATGAACATTGAAAAGGATTGAGGAATTGGTATTTCTTTGTATTCTAATTTTGTAAAGCTCTATTTGTTGTGAAATAAAAACAAGGTTTACAAGATCACAATGTCTTTTAATGTTTAAAAATGGTGATAGCCATTTCTTCATTTTCAATTTTTCTTACATGAATATTTACATTTTCCACTTTCCCTTTTTTACATTCCCCTTGTTTAGTTCACACATTCTGTACATTTTTTGTTGTTGTGAAATAAAAATAAGATTCACTAGATCACTATATCTTTTAATTCTAAAAAAATGGTGATAGCCATTTCTTCATTTTCATTTTTTCACACATGAATATTTACAATTTCCACATTACATTTTTTACATTCCCCTTGTTTAGTTCACACATTCTGTACATCTTTTTTTTGTGAAATATAAATAAGGTTCACAAAATCACTATATCTTTTAATTTTTTAAATGGTGATAGCCATTTCATATTTTTCACACATGAATATTTACAATTTCCACTTTTCATTTTTTACATTTCCCTTGTTTAGTTTACACATTCTGTACATTTTTGTTGTTGTGAAATAAAAAACAAGGTTTACCAGATCACATTGTCTTTTTAATTTTAAAATGGTGATAGCCATTTCACTGTTTCACACATGGATATTTACAATTTCCACTTTACATTTTTTACATCCCGCTTGTTTAGTTCACACATTCTGTAATTTTTTTAAAATCTTTTTCGTAATATACAAAAGCAAACATTTTACACTAAAATGTATTACTTATCTTATTTTTACTAAACTACTGTAGCCTAACATTATACATTCTATTTACAGTTTTCACAAAAAAAATATTACAATATAAAACACACTACAAATATTACAATATAGTGATCATTAGACTTAAGAAAAGTAATAGTTGTCAATGCGACTGTTTCCCCAAGCAAGAGTATCAAATGTGTTGGGTATAATGAATCGTTTGTTATCTTCATTACTTAAAGCAACTTTGTTCAACAAATTGGTATGTAGCTGATGATTTTTACTTCTAAATACACACATCTTCTTATATAATACAGGTGGGTTACTAACTATACAGTTTTTATAATCACTTATATCTAACTCTTTACTAACAACATTCTTTTTCACTCCTTTTAATTTTTTACTACTACATCCTCAATTGTCATATAGCTGTATGATTTAGATTTTGTGCCTACAAAGGCGTCTATAATAACACCAGCACATTCATCCTTAAATTTCCCAAGAACCTTTTTGTTTACTAGAGGTAAATGGTAAATATTATCCTTGAGGTAGTCACTTGTATCAAACCTATTTAGCTCAGTTTTGATATCCTCGTAAGAATCATCAGTTTTAAACTCATAAATAAAAGAATCTGTGTCTGTGTAGAGTAATTTAGCATTATCAAGCTAGTTTTTCGTTACATAATCATAGTGAAATTCATACATAAGTGTTTTTGACAATTCCAGAATGGTGTAACCCACATATATGGGTTTGTTGTAAGTTACTTTAAGACGATTCATTTGTATTACAACTAAGTCCTCATGAATAATTGAACAGTTATGAAAGTAAGGCTTGCTTATTAAGTTGCTCGCACCATACCTTTTACCATCATTCTCCCACTTTGTTATCAGCTTTACATCAACTCGTTTATCAACATTCTCCATAGTCTTTCCAAAAACACTATTATTCATGAGTTTATAAAAATCTTTTTCAAACGCGTTTGTTGACTGTGTTCTTAAATTATTGTTTAGATCAATATACGGTTTGAGCCATGCTGACTGATGAAATTGCAATACGCGATGAATTTTAGTTAATTTCAATCCATGCTGTAGACACTGTTTCAAGTTTTGATATTGCATTACATATTTACATTTATCATTTACATTAGCAATTAACATTTTTGTTCGTGATGTGATGTATGGAGATTTCATATTCTCAGGACAAAATGGTAAATCATTATGATCATCATGTAACTCTTTATGGTACTCAAGATTTACCTATAAAATACATCCTTTACCATCGTTATCATTAAGAGTGTCACCATGTAAGACATCAATTTCAGGTTGTGTCAGCCAGCGAAAATCTTTCAGTGGTAGATATTGACTCATAGCCCAACTATATTGGTTATTTGCATCGAGGTAGACAATATACTTTGACTCTTCACAAGGGTTGTAGCTAGGCATGTATTTATTATTCACTTTAGAGTACCGTCCACTACATTGGCTTAATCCACCTCGAATTGATGATTTTATAAAATTGATCATGTCTATATCAGTCATTAATTCTAAATTTACTTTCGTTTTTTTCAACATTGAACTGAAACTTAACCCAGGAGCAGTGAAATACTGACAAGGATCAAGGTCATAAGTTTTCGTACAAACATTCCGAAAATTTTCAAAAACATCTGCTAATAATAACACATCTGTCTTCAAATATATGTCTGAAAATTCTCCTAAAGTTTGAATGTCAAACTGTGCCCATACACGTTGTGCATGTAAATATTCCTGATCACTGATATGACTTGTGTTTAAGGAACTGTAAAATTCATCTTTCGGTGGTAAAGAACACTCCTCAAGACGTTCCACACAGTTAATATATTCATAAGGGAATATACCCTTTTGACAAATCAAATTAAAATCATCTTCTTTAGGAAAGACACGTTGAATTTCATGAAACTGATCTGATTTTAAATTACTAGCAAGCTTATCAAGACTACTCGGCATAAAGCGGAATGAATTTAAAAATCGCAGTTTAATGTTTTTTTTATTGCTAGTTTTGATGTATTTTGTGAACGATATGTATTGTTCCTTATTATTTGCAATCACATCAATTTTCACATCTGAAGCTACAAATTCTTTAACGATAAAGTGGTTATCGTATTTGCTACCGTTATGTAGAATGACCGGAATTAATTTATTACTCTATAATTTAAATTACATTCTTGGTGAGCAGCACCACGATATTTTCCTGTTAAATGGTCATGATCGCGAACCCTGTCTGTATATAAACATTCACCACATATAAAACAATTAGTTTCAGTTTCAAAATTCATTTGCTCTAATAAAGTTAGTGGTTCCGTTGGAATGATCGTATTTAAAATAGAGGATATACGGATGGCATCTTTCTCAAGCCTTTCCATAAAAACTTTAGGTGCATCAGGTCCTCTATAGAGCTCAAACTTATTTAAAGAGTCATCATAACTACATTTAATATAATATGCAAAGCTAAAAGGTTAATGAATGTGAGTAGTGTTGGTAAAAGGTTGGGCTGGATTCGATGAACATGTATTAAATGGTTTTAGCAAAGCCTCAAAGTCAGCATATATAACAAATGGTACTCGAAGCTGTTTCTCATAATCTTTAAATTTTAAAATGTTATTTTTAGGAGTAGGTAATACCGTACAAACATGATTACATCCCCATTTTTGATGTTGTGATCGTTGATCCTCTTTCTGGAAATGTAGCAAACAGCCATCACACAACCACTTTTTACCATTGTGTTTTGAAACCTGACTACTGACAAGTCTACTTAAATGTTTTATCCAACAATAGTGAGCATTTTCACCTTCGGTTATGTATAGTAAATTTACATGAGCATCCTTTTTTCCTGAGTATAATATGGAGGACCAACTATGCTCTTATTTTCAATTTCATAAACATTAATACTTACATTGTTCAGCTCTTCAAAACGTTGAATGTCTTTTATCGCCATAGGAAATTCTATTTCTTTTAAATCTAACACTGAAGAATAGTGAGGATAAGATGATGTTCTATCCATATTTTCCACTGCTGGATGGAGAGCTGAGGTTACAGCCCATGCAAAGCATGCGTCATCATTATTCATAACGTTTACACAAGCATGCTTACGTTTGATCCATCCTGGCAAATCAATGTATGATGATGCTCGAAGGGGATTATATTTATTCATGTTGGTTTCTAAATAAAGTACTTCAACCAACGCCCAGCCTGACTCCCTTTCCTGAAACTCTTCACTCTTCACAATGGTATATATCACTAATATTAGTTGATTCGCTAACAATTATGTTCTTTGTATTAAAAGATTTGATATCTGTAATTTCACCTTCGCTCCCAGTTTTTACATAGAGTCCAAAAAGTTCAAAATTCATTTTAATTGTTTTATGCTCTAATAAAACATTACCTACCAAGCCAAACACAGTAGGTTGAACATTTTTTAAAAATGATTCAATACTTTGAGTTTTTTCTTTACTATAAAGTCTATAACTAGCAATTCGACTTTTAATTGCACTACCAATTTGTTGAATATTTCCAGAATTTATTTCATGGCAAGCGTTATTTTTATGTTGAATACTGCGTAAATGTCCATGAATGATTGAAGAAGGTATATCAATATTACATACATCACAATGGGTTATTGAAGGTTCACCATTCTTCTTTCTTTTTGTTGCACAACTATTTTCACAATCTTGAGAACGTTTACGCTTTTGAGCATCACATTCATTTAAAGGTTCCGTGCTAGTTGATGGTTTTACAGTTTTTAATTCCTGTTGTTCCCCATGCACTTCAACCATGTGGGATTGATATCGCTTTACAGCAGAAAAACCAAGATCACAAACTGAACTTGAAAAAAGTGCTGAACTGACATGCATTAAATTTACATGCCGTCCAAGACTATCTGGTCTGTTAAATGTGGTAGCACAATGACTGCACACAAACATTTTAATGTCATGTTTAGCATTTGCGTGTCGTTGAAGGTTGTAAGGTCTTGAGAACTGTTTCTTACAGTCACCACACTTGAACATGATGATCACTTTCGAAATTACCTATAAAAGAAAGAAATCATAAATGTTAATAAATGATAAAACAAAGTAAAATATGGATAGTTTAATTATATTCCAGTCAATGGTTATAGCAGGGTATTTAAATCTATCTGTGAACTCCTAGCAAGTCTAACTTCATGTAGTTCTAACTGGGGTTACTATATACCACTGTCACTGACACCTAGCGATGAACATGGGAACTTGATAGAGTTGTAGAAACCAGCAGTCGCCATTTAAGTGAGCTATGTATGACATCATAGCCAGTCTTAAAACAAGTCTAAACTTGTAGAACATGTCACGTGATAGAAACCAGCGATCACCAGTTAAGTGAGCTAAGTGTGACGTCATAGCCAGTCTTAAAACAAGTCTAAACTTGTAGAACATGTCACGTGATAGAAACCAGCGATCACCAGTTAAATGAGCTAAGTGTGACGTCATAGCCAGTCTTAAAACAAGTCTAAACTTGTGGAACATGTCACGTGATAGAAACCAGCGATCGCCAGTTAAGTGAGCTAAGTGTGACGTCATAGCCAGTCTTAAAACAAGTTTAAACTTGTAAAACATGTCACGTGACAAGGTTAAGTTAGGTAAAGTTAGGTTATGTTAGGTGAACTGAGGTTAAGACTTTAAATATTCCCTCTGTCACTGACACCTAGCAATGAACATTCAGACTTAATAGAGCGGTAATCAAAATCTAACCTACAAAATTAGCTTTACACACCATAGTCAAGTAGTTCCAACTTTTGACTGCCAAATATACCATTTTCACTGACATGTAGTGGTGAACATTGGAAAATATCAGTGTTTAAAAGTTTTTAGAGGGGCACTTACCTTTTTATAATTTATCAACTTCTGCCACTGAATGAACAGATTGTAGGAATCTGGTAACCTACAGGTACCCAATTATCTGTAAACAAATCAATCAATCAATCAATCAATAAATACATTCCAATCAATAACTTCAACATCAATTAGTAATAAAAGACTACAATCCATTAATAATAAGTACTTACCTTGCAAAATAATTTAATGATTTTCTACCAAAAAGGCTTTTTTACAACTCTTGAGCAGTAATAGAGCACTGTTCACACAAAGCGAGTAATAAAGACTGACAGTAGGGAAATATATGACACCCCTCTTATATAAACTCTCATCGCTCGTGTCAGCAGTTTTTTTCAGATCATTGCAATTCCTTTCCCAATACAGCTGAGAGTCCAAAGTACACTAGGAACACCTGTGTGGTATCCAATGACTGCTGACTTTGCATGATCATCACCCATTGTCTTGATCAACACCTGAGGTTTCAAATTACTGCAGCGTCAGTCATAGCAACAGCAGTGTGCGCTCTCTGCAATGTCAGCAACATGACACCGGACGGAACACCTGTGTAATATCCAATAACTGTTAACTTTACATGATCATCACCCATTGTCTTAATGAACACTTGCGGTTTCAAGTTACTGCAGCGTTAGTAATAGCAACAGATCTGTGCGCTCTCTGCCATGTCTGTAATATGACACAGGAAATATAACAAGACGTCTTACTGCACATACCATCTCCATAGTTTTAACATCTTAAGAACATGTATTATTCTCTTTCAAATACAAATGACTCGTTAGAACACATCCATCCACCAAGTTAGATCCCTTGTATGTTCACATGTATTTCATCACTTTCCTTTCATATCGTTATCCCATTATAGTAGTCGGGGATTAGTGAACAACGTCAGTTCAACACACGCGAAATGTAGTTAGGCCCTTTGACATAATTTAAATAAATTCATGAGCCAGTCCGTAGGAACCGGTCCAAAGGGATCAGTCCAAAGGGACTCGTCAACAAGGACTCATCCACAAGGAATCGTCCACAAGGACCTGTCCACAAGGACTTGTCCACAAGGACCTGTCCACAAGGACTTGTCCACAAGGACTCGTCCACAATGACCCGGCAACAATGACCCGTCCACAGGGACCTCTCAACGAGGACCCGTCCACAGGGAACCGCTCCCCCACCCTCTTCAAAAGCCATGAGTGGGCATGCTAATTCATAGTGGCTTTCCACCTCACACATGTCTCTTGTGTAGAACAACTTTTCATTCCATATTAGCATTCAAACTCTCATATGTTGCAATTGGAAAGAGAGATTCTCTAAAAAATAAAATTTCACCCCCTAGTAGGGGTAGGTTTTATTTTCTGGGGTTGAAATATGTTGTCCATAGGAAAGGGGGTATCAGCCCGAGTTCAATGACACCTCATTCGTCAAAATCCGACCACGGGTTCGGGAGTTATCGGGCTGCCACCATCTTGTGTGGAGGGTGTGGAGGTGGAGGATTTAGAACTCTCACAAACCCACTACTGATGTATTCTTTCACTTAACAATAGCGATTCATTGGCATGACGGCTGGGTGGGTCACAGACATCGGAGGAGTCAACATCATTCCCTAATTTATTTCTCATCGTTTGATAAGGAACTGGTATTTTGGCTCATTCATGTACTATAGAGAATGTTATCGTTCGTATTCCATTCAGTGCAACCCAGGAATTTTGCTCCAAAGGGGATTTTTAACGTGCCAGTAAATCTACTGACACAGCTCCCTTGTATTTGCGCACCCTCGAATGCCAGCCGACTACGCCAGGATTCGATCCTACAACCTCGGGAACAGCAAGTGAGGACGATACAGCTGAGCCACGCAGGGAAGAGACAGGGATGTGGTACGTGTCCAGGAACTTGTAAGGTACTATCCCGGCACTTTCCTGGAGGTAGTTTGGAAGAACCCGGGGAAAAAACACACTCAGGATAACCGCTGTCAGCACCGGGATTCGAACCTACGATCTCTGAACTTACTGAAGCTGCCCTCGCGGGCGTGGTGCACGACTATGGAGGAGAGGAGAAGATGTGGATGGCTAGGGTCAGCCTTGGTAGAAGGCAAGCAGTTTGACCGTTGCACCAACACGGGCCGTGACACTGTATCTCGAGATAATCAACTGAAACTCGAACTATTTCGTTCTGGCATCTGAACTGATTACATCGGTGACGCGTTTTGTTACCATCTCCAGCAAAAAGTTACCAAATGTAGCAGATTCGAGCACTCCTTACTAACGAAGGACGGAACCTTGCAGTTTTACGTTACCTTTAATCTCGCGAGTAGTGTGGTAAGGCCGGTTCTACCCAAAATCGCGTGTGTGCTTGAATACGTATGGTTATGTTGGAAAAAGGTTAGGTGGTGGGGGAGGACTAGGGTCGAGTGAGGGGTCGTTTAGATGGTATTTTTTCCGCTCTATTTGATGGTGAGGTTATTTTTTAAAATGGGTCGAATTTGGAAACGCAATTTGAGGTAAACCTGCGTTTTTGACATTTTGGTGATATTTAATGAGCTTGTAAGTCTAGAGCGACGTCCTCTAGGCTAAGAATGTGTGTTGGTATTTTTATTTTTTGAAAATGTTTGTTTCTTGGATTGGCGCTATTTTGGAAACGGTGAATTTTGGAAAAAAGTTTGTTTGACGTTAATGAGAGGTGGCTATGCCCTCTAGGAGGACAGCAAGTTTCAAGGGTGTAGCAGGCAAAAAATGATAGCCTACTTTCTCGCGAACATTGGCGATAATTGGCGAACGGATGGTCGGATTTTAACGAAGGAGGTATTGTTGGCGTTGGGGTGCCGTCCTCTTTGCTAAGAATGTGTGTTGGTATTTAAATTTTTATTTTTTTGAAAATTCTTGTTTTGGGAGTTTTGATTATTTTGGAAACGGTGAATTTTGTGAAAAAGTTTGTTTGACGTTAATGAAAGGTGTCTATGCCCTCGAGGTGGACAGCATGTTTCAAGTGTGTAGCCCAAAAGAAAATTAATTTTGAAAAATGGTGTCTATTTTGGAAACGGTGAACTTGACAAAAAAGTTTGTGTGTGATGAGTGGTTGGTATTTACTCCCTCTACCAGCACCATAAATTTAAAGTCGCTAGGTGTAAAACCTATGCACGTTTTGGGGGATTATTTAACCTTTGTTTTGTCATATTTGAGATATTTTTCGAAAACGGGAATGTCTTATGGGTATGAGGGAGATGATGTATTTTTTCACCATGATGGATTGGATTGGATGGGAGAGGGGGTTATACATCATCATCATCATCATGTTTTTCAGTCAAGCGACTGGTCTGCCCCTACAATGAGTCTTCTCCACGTTGTTCGGTCTTGTGCTGTCCTTTTGACCATTTCATAATTTCGTAGGCCAGAGCTATGTAGGAAAGATCTCATGAAAGTGTTCCGTGGCCTCCCGCGAGGGCGTTTTCCGGGTATTTTTCCTTCTAGAATGTCGATCATCAGGCCACCATGTCGTAACCTGTGGCCAAGCCAGGTGGATCTCCTTCTATATATCTGGCGGATCATTTGCCGTTTTTCCTTTATTCGATCCAGCACCGTTATGTTGGTCATTTTCTCTACCCAGCTGATCTTTTCCATTCGGCGCCAACACCACATCTCAAACGCTTCTAGTCGTTTAATGTCACCTCTATTCATTGACCAGGTCTCACTGCAGTACATTGCAACTGGCCATATGTAGGTCTTAACCAGTTGTTTTCTAAGGCTGAGGGACATCGAGCGTTGACAAATTAGAGAATGCTTTTCACGGAATGCCTGCTTGGCCATGGCTATACGGCTCCTGATTTCAACTTCACATCGTAGGTCTTCTGTGAAGATCTGGCCAAGGTATTTAAAACGATTGACCTGTTGTACTGGTTCTTTATTTATGGTAATATTTAGTTCGTGTTGATACTTACTTATCACCAGAATCTTGGTCTTCTTAAAATTGATTTTCATTCCATATTCTGTAGCTGTATCATTTAAACATTGCAACATGTTTGTTAATGTATGCGGATTTACTGCAAGTAATGCCAGATCATCAGCAAATTTAATATTCTGGATAAGTCTTCCACCAACTTTCACTCCCATATTAGAACCTTTAAAAACCCACTTAGTTATAGCTTCAGCGAAGGCATTGAACAGTCCAGGGGACAGCAAACACCCTTGTCGCACACCTTTGCGGATCTTAGCGGGTTCTGATACGTCATTTCCAAGCCGAACAACAGCAGTTTGATTTATATACAGATCAAATATTAATCTGATTAATCGATGGGGACAGCCTATTTGATTCAGAAGAGGAAACAGCTTGTGCCAGCTGACTTTATCAAATGCTTTTTCAAAGTCCACAAAGCACACGTAAAGGTTTCTGTTTACACTTAACATCCTTTCTCCAAGACATCGCAAGGACCCGATAGCATCACGTGTAGACATATTCTTTCGAAAGCCAAATTGAGAGTTGTCTAGATACTGTTCGATGTATATTTCCATCCTTTTCCTTAAAATCTGCAGAAGTATCTTTGATGCATGAGGGATGAGACTAATGGTCCGATAGTCACTACATTCAACTGGTACAGTCTTCTTTGGAATTGGAATGATGATGCTGGTGTAAAACTCCTGAGGCCATTTACCTTCTTCGAAAATTCTTGCTACCAATTTGAATATCCATTCAAGTGTACTATCCCCACTATTGTTGATTAGTTCGGCAGGAACATTGTCAATACCTGGTGTTTTACCCATGGATATTGATTTTAGAGCTTCATCGAACTCTGATCTAATAATTCTATCTTCTGCAATTGGCCTGTCTTCCTCGCCACGTGTTGGCAAAAGGTATGGAATTGGTTCTGCGTATAGATCTTCAACATACATCCTCCAGTGTTCCTTCTTGTAATTCAGGTCTGATATAGGATTCCCATGTGTATCACGGAACTGTCTAGTGCGGAATCCTTTTTGTTTCTTAGTAGTTTCCCTGATCTTTCGGTAGGCTAAATCTGTTCTTCCTTGTTTTTGCAGAAATTCGATCTCTTCGCATTTTGACTGCCACCACTCCATTTTCTTCTCCCGACAGAGTCGATCAATCTGGTTCTTTAGCATTCGGTAGTTATTTCTGCCTACTTCTGAAGAGTCGTTTTTAAATTTTCTTCTTTCATCCATCTTTAAGAGAATGTCCTGTGTGATCCATGGTTTGCGATTCACTCTTTCCACAAATCCCACATAGTCTTCAGCAGCCTTTTCGATGGAGAGTTTGGCTATTGACCATAAATGATCAACAGTTTATGAGTTGTTTGCATATGATGATATGTTGTCATCAGTGGCTTCCTGATATTGCTTTTTAGTCCGCTCGCTTTTAAATGCTTCAAGATTCCACTTCTTTGTTGGTTTTCCCTGAATCCTGCGTTTAAATTTCAGTTCCGTACTCATTACTAGTAGAGAATGATCAGAACAGATGTCAGCGCCCGGATATGCCATGGATTTCTTCACTTGATTTTTGTATCTTTCCTTGACAAGAATATAGTCAATCTGGTAACGTTGATCATCACCTGGCTTTTTCCAAGTATATCTCCGCCTCTTTGGTGAGGTAAACCAAGTGTTACTTATAACGAACCTCTCTTGTTCACAGAATTCGAGAAGACGTTGACCACGTGAATTTCTTCTACCAAGACCATACCCTCCTACTGCAAATCCTTCTTTTCCCTCACCAATCACTGCATTCCAGTCTCCCATTATAATAATGTTCTCGCTAGCCTTTGTCTTACGCATTAATTCTTCCAGCTTCTCATACATTTCTTCAACCTCATCATCATCACTGCTGGACGTAGGCATATATACCTGCACCACAACTAAATTTACGGGTGTTGCCAGAAAACGTGCTATGATAATTCTGTTTCCAATAGCTTCAACATCCAGTAGGGCTCTTGAAGAGTTAGCATTTAGTACCAAACCTACACCGCCTTGACCATTCTCACTTTCGGAGTGCAAGACTTTGTAGTCTCTGCTTGTGAACTCTCCTTCTTCTCTCCAACGTGTTTCAGCTAATCCTAAAATATCTAATTTATGTCGGTCTATTTCTCTTTTCAAGTTCTCTAGTTTCCCAGCTTGTAACATAGTTCGAACATTCCATGTTCCAATTTTAAAATAGGGATTTCTCCGGATAACGACCTGAGAGGCCCCATTTCCTCTCCTGCCGGGCCCGACATCATTCCTTTGAGGTGTGATCCCGCAGTTGCCAACTTCACTAACATTTGTCTTTGGACTCATCATAGGTTTTCTTGGGATACACATAAAGGTCTTTAATGGAGTGGTTTCCCGTTGCCTTCTCCATTCTTATGCTGTTGACCAAATCCTGCTGGTTCATCCACCTTAAGGAGCGATTTCTCACTCCAAGGACAAAAGAGTGCCCTGACCCTATCTGCAATTTGCGAAAGAGGGGAGCCACTTATACCGGCGGCTACTCGGTCCCCTTTTAGTCGCCTTTTACGACAGGCAGGGAATACCGTGGGTCTATTCTACAGCCCCAACCCACAGAGGTTATACACCTTTTCTTAAAAAAAAGGGGGGTTAGTCTAATTAAATAAATAAATAAATAAATAAATAAATTGATAAATAAATAGGATTTTATTACAAACAAGTAGTTCCGTGAAGAACTATACAGCCTATTTTCATATATCCTGCTCATGTTAATTGTCTCTATCAACATACAAAATTTCAGTTTAATTGCTGTAACAGATTCGAAGGTATTGAGAACCATCTATATATTTCATATGGTCGCCAGGATGGATTTTTATTTTTGTACATCAAGGGTGATGAAAATGTTATAGTAATGGGAGATTGGAATGCTGTGGTAGGAAAAGGGAGAGAAGGGAAGATAGTAGGAGATTTCGGATTAGGTGAAAGGAATGATCGAGGAAGCAGGCTGGTAGAATTCTGCACCGAGCATGAATTGGTCATAGCTAACACCTTATTCAATAACCACAATAGAAGAATATACACATGGATGAGACCAGGAGATACAGGGCGTTACCAAATCGACTTCATTATGGTCAAGCAGAGGTTTCGAAACCAGATTTTGGATTGTAAAACATATCCTGGTGCTGACATAAACTCTGATCACAATCTGGTTGTAATGAAATGCAGATTAAAGTTGAAGACACTGAAGAAAAGTCAAAAGCCAAAAAGGTGGGCAATAGACAGACTGAAAGAGAAGGATGTAAACGAAAGATTCAAGAAGAGTATAAAGGAAGGACTAATGAAAAACCCTAAACAAACTTCAATTGCAGACGAATGGGCACTTTTGAAGAATGAAATAACAAAATCCGCAGAAGAAAACATTGGTAGGAAAGAAAGAATAGGTAAAAAACCGTGGATCACTCAGGATATACTAGAATTGATGGATGAAAGGCGGAAACACAAGAATCTAAGAGATGAAAAGGGGAAAGCAGGATACAGACGTCTGAGAAATGAGGTTAACAAGAAGTGCAAGGAAGCGAAAGAAGAATGGTTGAAAGAGAAATGTGCAGGTATAGAAAATTGTCTGAAATTAGGAAAAGTAGACAGCTTATCGAAGGATTAAGAATACTTTTGGGGAAAAGAAGACTAAGTGCTGTAATATTAAGGACACAAATGGAGAGCCTCTAACAGATAGGGAAGAAAAGGTTGAGAGATGGAAAGCTTACATAGAGAGTTTGTATAAGGGAAAGGAGATTGAGAATCATGTAATGGAAAGGGAGGAGGAAATTGATGAGGATGCGAAAGGAGATTTAATATTGAGATCAGAATTTGATAGAGCTTTGGAAGACTTAAGGAGGAACAAAGCACCAGGCATAGATGATATACCGATTGAGTTGCTACGCTGCATAGGAGATGAAGGTCTGATCAGGTTATTTCACTTGGTGTGTAGGATTTATGAGACAGGTGAGGTACCCCCTGATTTCAAGAAGAATGTTATCATCCCTATACCAAAGAAAGTGGGAGCTGACAGATGTGAAGATTACCGTACAATCAGCTTGATTACTCATGCTTCAAAGATCCTGTCTAGAATAATTTACAAGAGGATTGAAAGCCAGATAGAAACGGAGTTGGGTGAAGACCAGTTTGGTTTCAGGAGAAATGTAGGAACAAGGGAAGCTGTACTAAGTCTTAGGCTGATTTTAGAAGGTAGAATAAGGAAAGATAAGAGAACGTTCATGGCTTTTGTAGACTTAGAAAAGGCTTTTGATAACGTTGAATGGACTAAATTGTTTGACATTTTGAAATCAATTGGAATAAAGTACAGGGATAGGAGGGTGATATACAATCTGTACAGAAACCAGACAGCAGTCATTCGAGTTGAAGGACATGAGAGAGAAGCTGGTATTCAGAAAGGTGTAAGGCAAGGCTGCAACTTATCACCCATACTATTCAATCTTTACATTGAACAAGCAATGAAGGAAATTAGAGAAAAATTTAAAGTGGGAGTGAAGATTCAAGGAGAAATAATTTCAACTCTGAGATTTACTGATGACATCGTCATCTTGGCCGACAAGCCTGAGGATTTGAATGAGTTTTTGAATGGTATGGACTCCGTCTTACGGAAAGAATTCATGATGAAAATTAATAAAGCTAACACAAAAATACCGGAATGCAGCCGAAATAAATCAGAAACCTCTATGGACATCAAATTGGCAGGTGAAAAGCTGAAGGAAGTAGTAGACTTCTGTTACATAGGAAGCAAAATAACCAGTGATGGAGGAAGCAAAGAGGATATAAAAAGTAGGTTGGCTCAGGCAAGGAAAGCATTTCTACAAAAAAGGAATCTGTTGACATCGAATATAGATTTAGGTATTACGAAGTCATTTTTGAAAGCCTCTGTCTGGAGCGTGGCGCTCTATGGAAGTGAAACTTGGACTATTGGTGCAGCAGAAAAGAGGAGAATTGAAGCATTTGAAATGTGGTGTTACAGGAGAATGATGAAGATCAGATGGGTAGATAGGGTTACAAACGAAGAGGTATTAAGACGAGTGGGAGAGGAGAGATGTTTCTGGCGACTGCTAATGAAGAGAAGAGATAGGTTGGTAGGACACATACTAAGACACCCAGGAATAGCAAGCTTAGTTATGGAAGGAAGGGTCGAGGACAAAAACTGTAGGGGTAGACCAAGGTTAGAATATGTTAAACAGATTGCCTCCGATGTAGGGTGTCGGAGCTATGTAGAGATGAAACGATTAGCTCAGGACAGGGAGGCATGGAGGGCTGCATCAAACCAGTCAAAAGACTGAAGACTCAAACAACTATTATATTAAGATTATTGTGTACGTGTGGTATTCAAACTTCAATCGCATGATTAGAACACAAGAAGTAAAAACAAGATTTTAAAAGTACGCACACCAGCCATCTTGTGATTATGCAAACAATTGAAATAAATTACATGCCAGTGGATCAACATTTGTGTAAGCATTTAACGTGCAACGTTTCACGGCACTCGGATAGTTAATTCGCGAGAAACATCCATTTAAATATTTATACTTCGCGTCGCCGCCATGTTGGATGTGTGCTCACCAGGTTACTGAAAGTCCTATAGGTGAACATATGTACATAGTCTCTATGAACAAAAGAAATCAGTTTGGTTGCTGTAAAATATTCATAGATATTGAGAACCGTCTAAATATTTCGGAAGCTCGCCATTTAGGATTGTTATATATATAGGCCATAGAGTTATGTACCATTCAAGGACAATTATTGCCTAGCTTCATTATTCAAACTTTCACTTCGATCGCATGATTACGACACAAGAATAAAAACTTAATTTTAAAATTTCGCACAGCCGCCATCTTGAGGTTATGTAAACAATTGAATTAAATTAGATGGCCGTGCATTACAATCTGCAAAATCATTTACTGTACCACATTTCACTGCGCTCAGAGAGTTAAATCACGAGAAAAGTCTATTAAAATATTTGAAAATCGCTTGGTCGCCATGTTCGTTTTGTACTTTACAGGTTTATGAAATATACATAGGTAAACTTGTATCAGTACCCTTTATCACCGTACAAAATTGCATGATGATATCTGTAATAGTTTCGGAGATATAGAATGTCAGTGAAATATTTCGCACAGCCGCCATTTTGAGGTTATGTAAACAATTGAACTAAATTAGACTCCAGTGCATTACAATGTGTATAAACATTTGCTGTACCAAGTTTCATTACGTTTGGATAGTTAAATCGCGAAAATGTCTATTTAAAAGTCTCAATTTCGCTTGACCGCCATGTTGGTTTTGTAGTCACCAAGTTTTTGAAAGTCTCCTGGGTGAACTTCTAGTAGTGCCCTTTATCACCGTACACAATTTCAGGGCGATATCGGTAATAGTTTCGGAGATATTGAATGCTAGTGAAATATTTCGCACAGCCGCCCTGTTGGATTGGTGAGACGTAACAAAATTTGAAGGGCACGGTCGAGGTCGCCGGGAATAGTGCTATGAACTTACCGAGTTTCATTGAAATCGCTCCAGCCGTTTAGATATTATTAGGGGGGACGACGACACACACACACCTCACACACACACACACACACACACGGACAAAAGGTGATCTCATAAGCCAATTTTTTTTTTCAAAATTGAAAATAGGCTAAAAATCATGTTTATTGACCCATGAATTAAACTTGGAAGGAAACCCTAACCACTTTACAAAATATTTTGCACCTTTGACTTTAATTACTCGTTCAATGAGATAATCGTTGGGATATAATGTTTTTCGCACTTCTTCATAATAGAATCGTCCTTTGATGGGTTGACCGCTTTGATCTTCTAAGAGATACGTCACTGGTTGACCTAGCTTGACTTGACGAATTTAAAAAAATTCTGTCGATCACTGTGGAGTGTACGATTTTGAAAACAAACTTCTATGTTTACTGATGCGAACAAAATCTCCAATTTTAAGGTGATGTCGCCCAGGTTCAGCTCTTTTTATAGGGTTAAACAGTCTATTGAGTCTGGGTAGGTTCTTGGTGACGAGACGAGGTTTCATGCCGATGGTGTTAATGTACCGTGGCACAAGTTGAGGTAACCAATCTATCCATTGATAGGAACCATGTATTGTAAACTCTTTCCACATATACATTTTTAATGTTCGATTGAAGCGTTCAACTACCCTAGCTTTGAGATTGCTATAGGTAGTGTAATGGTGAATATCCTTAGATTTGAGACAACTGGAGAAATCCTTGTTGAGATATTCTATCCCCTGGTCGGTTTGTAACAAGTGAGGTTGACGTTTTGATTGTTCAATGATATGTTAAATGGCCTTTGAGACTAAGACACCAGTTTTAATTTTTACTGGTTGAACAAAAGCCATTTTGGAATAGACATCAATGACGGTCAACATATAGCGTACACCGTCGTTGTTAGAATAAGGTATCTCCTCAACCAAGTCTGCCTGCCAAAGTTCATCGATCCCTTTGGTAATGACACGACTGCGTTCATAAATGCGTCGGGCTGGTTTATGCAATTCATGAGCGATGCCCACTTTGATGGGAGATGGCTTATAAGATAATTTTAGCATCTCGGAATTGTTGTTCAATGCGGGCGATTTCTGCCTCATGTCCAGTGTGACCAGCTTGTTTTGATGCGTAAAGCAAGTATAAGCGTTCTACTAACTAACTGGGATTATTCCAAAAGGTTATATCCGTGTAGGGTTTTAATTTCTTAAACCTTACACCAGAGGCAGAGTGATGTTTTTGCTTACCAGACATGTTTGCAATGATGGTTTTATATATTTGGGATATATTGGCATTGCGCTCCTGAAAGGAATTATAGTTTCTTTTGTGACCGTTGGTGTCTAATAAAGTGGATTTATATTTAGCAAGATCCTCAGACGTAAAATCTTGTAGAGAGGGGGTGCGAGAGAATAGCAGCTTTAACAGACCTGGTGTTAATTTATAGTTGATCTTTTTAATGACAGCTTTCGTACGAGCAAATTTAATGGATGAATCCCCAATTTTAAAACTATCAGTCTCATAGCGAACACCATACGTGGTATCTGTCTTTCCAATAAATAGAAGGGTCAAATACGGTTCCAGCGTTGCCCCAAAATGTTTGATTAAAATGTTTTTGAGTTGAGCTTTATTTTGAGGGGTTGCCAAGACTTGTGAAAACAGAGACGATGTGGAGAAAGACGGTGTTGCTGCTATGACGGATGATTTTTGTTTCGTTTTTAGAAACTGTTGAAGGGGTGAGGATTTTTTTCTTTCAGGACTAAATACGGTTTCGCTTTCACTTTCACTTTGTTCATGTTGTTCTTCTTCTTGTTGTTCTTCTTCTTCATGTTCTTGTTCACTAACATTAGAGGAGGAGGAGGAGGAGGATTTTACCTGTCGTGTGGAATCTGTTTGAGTAAATTTTGAACTTGTTAAGGGTGTGGTTTGAGAGGTAGAAGCAGTAGCAGCAGAAGCATTTGGTTTGAACCTCATGGGATCAACCGATGATGTAGCATGTTTTATCATGGGTAAAGGATTGACGTTTTTTAAACGTTGTAATTCACGAAATTTATGTTGAATCGTATTTCGTGCCTCAATAATACGCTGCATGATTTGATCATGTTTCTTGTACCCTATAGCATTCGCCACTAAGAGGAAATGTCAAACCCTGGGTCTTTTTAAACAGAAATAAAATGATCAAAACCCAAGCGATAACGTCCCTCACATCGTTCACTCTGTTTATTTATGACCAAACAGGCATGGGGATGATGGTTCCAACACGAGGCACACAATTGCGTGAAAGCTGTGAAGGACATATCTGGATTCACATGATCTTGAAAAATATGATAGAGATTTTTAGAGTCTTGGCGGAAGAGAACGATGAGATTGGCATTGTCAAGAATCAACTGTTTAGGAATTTTAGAATAGGTCTGAGCCAGATAAAAACAATCCACTTTTTTACGGCGTCCCATACTAAAATACTCTTGAATGTCGTTGTGTGGCAATATCATCAAAAATTAAAATGGAATTTGGTTGAATGCGGTCTGGTTGAATGACATCTTGAGGTGAGGTGAATGTAAAATAGCCCAAGGCTTCTTTATTTAATGAAGACATAATTTGCTCCAGATACACGTACAGAGGTTGGTACAAGGATTTGGCAAAAATATAAATATTTTGAAATCGTTGGCCATGAGGCGCGGTAATAATGTTCAACATTGGTCTTTCCACAACCCGAAGGCCCTACAATAGTACATCGAACAGTAGATGGGAATAGGGTGCCATTACGTTTAGGTTCGCACACGGACAGTGATAGCTCTGAAACCAAATCAGAGACGGGCAAAGCATGGGGTTGTTTCATTAATTCCATAGTGTTGACGACTGAGTTCTTTTCATGTGTGTATAAGGTTTATATATAGGCAAGCGGTGAGTAGGATATGTTAGTTAACGTCTATCACCATGGACGTGTTTGGGCGAGCTCGTGTAACCATGGCCACGGCCGCTCTTTGTTAAAACAGTCTCGAGAGGTGGCTACAGAAAGCTATGTCGATCGCAAAGTGCAAAATGTCTATCACATGGCCCCGAGACTAACCGCTGAGGGATATTCAGCCAATCATCATCGTATTATTGATGTGCAAGAGCCTCGAGACGAAAATGATGTCTGCACGAAACGTTATGTGGCCTATCAAATGAAAAGGCTTTATAAATTTGTCCCATCTGTATTTTTAGTGTATCTGTCAAATCAAAAACTGGACAATGACAGAAACCATTCCCCACCATCACTGATGAATGATGATCTTACCTATATGCTTGCTTCAGGTTTAAGTCATTATCGATTGCATTATGATGGCATGATTCATATTAAATATGCCATGCCTGATGAGAAACATTTAAAATACAAATAAACGGCTATAGACAACAACCATCAAAGAGTAAATGTTGGAGATGAATTATCCTTTCATCTTATGCTTACGATTGAGGAAAAGGAAGCTGGGAAAACGGTGAATGATTTTCCGCTTTATATTAAAATGGAATATACTGCTATGAAATAAGGTTCTCTACGTTAGTTGTTATCGAATGTTTGCTGTGAAAGGTTCACCAAGTAGCACCATGGTGAAAAAAGATATGCAATGAACATGAAAAAAACAAATCTCAAAAAGAGAAATAAGCCAGGCCGGAAACCAGCTTGATCTGCCTCACACCCAGTGTTTTGGTGCGATTGTCTACAGCTCCGAGATCGCACCCTAATGCATAGATAAAAAGAAAAGAAAGAAAGGAAATACGTGGGCGTGTCATTCCAGTTGCAAAGCGTGGGTTTTTGCCGGCTTTATTTGTGGGGTTGGCAGCTTTGGGCTCGCTTTTGGGTGGTGCCACTGCTGTGGCAAAAACCATAAAAGCCGTCGAACAAGGTAAGCATTAACTCAAAGAATGGGAGCGACACAATAAAACGTTAGAAGCCATTGCTATGGGAGCGAGAAACGGCAATCCTTTAAAGCTAGTCTTTTATCAACAAGGTAGTGGCCTAACGTCTAAGAAAAAAGTCAATCTTCGATAAACGTTTAAGACAACTGACTCGTCATGCCATGACCCATGCACAAGTGGAAAGCTATGCCAAACAACTAAATATTTCTCATTTTCGAGGTGTATTTATGCGAAATGAATTACCCAAAGCACCGTGGAAAGAAGAACGAGCCATGATTAATTTAGATGATGATGCAGGCCCAGGAACCCATTTTGTAGCTTATGTCAAACAAGGTTCCACAGTATGGTACTTTGACAGTTATGGAAATTTACCACCCCCGATCGAGTTGCTACGTTATTTGGGAAACCAGGTAAAGATATTCTATAATGTGAATCGTCAACAAACCTTTGACAGTCAAGAGTGTGGACGTTTGTGTTTACATTTTTATATAAGAGGTCGCGTTAAGCCAGAAGTCTCATCATTATGATCGTCAACGCCAAGACCTTTACCTTGCACAGCCGCGGGCCTGAAGTGTCCCTGGATTTTCCCCCCGTTGAATTGCATCCCGAACAGTCCTATGTGCTAGGATTAATTTCTTTGGAAAGTTACAATAGAATTTACAATATACAACTGGATATTAATGGCAAATTTTATTTTGATGGTTATATGTTGAGACTACCCCCTGGAGGTTATACCATAGACGATGTGCATGAAGCCATTAGCGTATCGATGATAAAACAATTCGGTGTCAAACCATTTGCGGATGGGTCACACAAATTTGAACTTACAGCCAATACGATTACTCATCGCTGTCGTATTTTCTCTACGTTTAACATTGACTTTAAAACACGAGTTCAATCTATTGGTCCTTTAATAGGATTTAAACCAAGAGTGTTGGCAGCTCACCAACCCCATGATTCAGATTATCCAGTGAAATTCATCGAGGACCATCACATTTCTGTGACTTGCAATATTATTAGAGACGTATTTACAAATCAAGAACAAAGCCATTCCCTTTATGATTTTATCGTCACCTCCCCTTGTGGCTATATTATTCGTGAAAACCCTTCAGTGGTTCTATATCATCCTGTGTGTGTCAGCGATATTAATAACATTACCTTATGCTTAGTGAATAGAAAGCAACAACTGATTTCTTTGGACGCCAACATCCCTGTGACCTACAAGTTGGTTTTAAAGACGCTATGAAATTTATCTATAAAGCTACAACAACGTATACGAGGTCGGTTAGTTGCCCGCCGTGCATGAAACGGTCGACACGAGTAAACCGACAACGTTTACAACGCATTGGTTATACGTTACACCCCAATCTTGAACAAAGAGCTGTTGCAAGTGTTAAATCCCATACAAGTGAAAGATGGCGTCGTGCGCATTGATATGCATTCCTATCAACCTCAAAAAACAGGACTGAATAACAATGACGAGATTCAATTCATCATTAACAATCAAGATATTTTTACTCTACCTCATGAAAGTGTCCTTCAAATTGAGGGTAAATTGATGAAAGCAGATGGCAGCACACCCACAACGTCTGCGTTGGCGAATCATGGTTTGGCTTTTCTGTTTTCTGAAGTACGTTATGTGATAAATTAAATTGTCATAGATATGACTCGAAATGTGGGCATGACTAGTCTTATGAAAGTATATCCTTCCTATAGCGAGGAGGAAAGTAACGCTTTCTATGGCAGGATGGTGCCCCAACAGTAGCAATGACTGGCTAGTTCATAGCATGGCACTTTTACAGGCTTCCTACCCTTAAAATTACTCCTTGGCTTTGCCGAAGATCACAAGAGTATTATTTTAAACGCAAGACAAAGTTTGTGTCTGGTGAGAGACCGCAGTAATTATAATGCACTAAAAGTAGCCTCTGACCAAGTGATAAACTCAAAAATTCAACTGCTTCGATTACTATGGAAAGTGCCCCACGTGACGCTATCGGATCGTAAAAAGCTAAGCATGTTAAATTTGGAGCAAAAAGATAAAGCCTTGCCTATCGCCTTTCGAAGTTGGAGTCTACATGAGTACCCCTTGCTACCTACCACAGACTCTCATAGTTGGAGTGTAAAAACGTCTCGCTCTTCTGAGAGACCCCTCTATGTTATTATTGGTTTTCAAACCAATAGAAAATACCAACAAAGCAAAGATCACCCTGTTTGTTCACATTCACTTGAGAAATATACGACTATCTTTAAATAATGTTTGTTTTCCCTATGAGGGGTTGGAACTCAATTTTTCAAAAAATAAGTTTGGCCCCCTTTATGATATGTTTGCTAAATTTCAATCGTCTTATTATGAAAAACAGGATTGCACTATGTTATCGCCACAAGGGTTTAAAGCAAAAGCACCACTGATTGTTTTCGATTGTTCGTATCTAGAAGAATCTATGAAAATCACCACCATTGATTTAAGGGTAGATTTTGAAACACAAGAAAATGTTCCAGACCATACCAGTGTCTACTGTTTGATTATTCATGCCAGACAAGTGAAATATCATCCTTTGTCCAATTATGTGACCAGCATGTAAGCCACCTGTGGTCAGGTGAAAAAAAACATAGGATTCATGATTGATGATAGGCGTTTGCATGCACACTATCTGTTGCGCTCTGGCACTGTGCACACATACAACAACAACAACAACAAACATCATGTGTCCCTCAATAAGCAGCAACAACAACAACATAAACGTGACAGACAAACTATGGAATTTAAAATGTGAATTTAATCGTCTGAAAACATTTGAAATATGGACAGTTCCCTTTATGGATTGTGGAGAATTGGCAGCAAGCGGATTTTATTACTTAAAACGTGGGGATGTGGTCAAGTGTATTTTTTGCAACATTGAAATTGGAAACTGGGAAATGGGGGATCAACCATTTAGCGATCTTCAGCGATGGAGTCCATCCTGCCCTTACCTAAATCGCTATGATGTGGGCAATATTCCATGGAGTTTGAATTACCCTGTCATTGTACCAGACTCTGCAAAACTAGGAGATACCTGTGGACCGTATGTGCAAACTGTTCATATGAATCCTGTTCCAGATTTAAAAACTTGTAATAAAATTGTAAATGTTTTTTTATGTTATGAATAAAACCTGTAAAAATATATTTAGCTGTTGTTTAATTCATTTGTTCCTTTTTCCTGAAGTCCTTTGACTTTTGCAATGTTAAACCATGAAATGGGTTAGTTGTTGATTAGACATCAACGAGGTAACAAGTAAAAAAATATATAAAAATATCATGCGTACACTCATCGTGGATTGTCAGGGGTTTAAAATTTCAGACAACAAATTTATATTTAAGGAAGTAGCTTTTATCGATTGCAGTACGTTTTGGATGTCTAACCCTATTCATTTGGTGTTTAAACCTCCTTATGCTTTTGAGTTGCTTAGTGAAAAGGATAAAAAAATCAGAGCCAATGGATTGAAAATCATTTACAATTAGTATGGAAAAAGGGTGATATTTCTTACAAGTATCTTGACATCGTCATGAAAGCCCATTTGTCCTCGGCCAATGTCTTATTTGTTAAAGGGAGAGAAAAACGCCAGTGGCTTCAACCATTTCTACCCTCTCACTGTCAATGTATTGACCTTTTAGATCTGGGTTGTCCATCCCTGCAAACGCTCATGGACACTTGTCCTTGCGACAATATTCAGAATAAAGCCTTAGCGCATACATGGCAATTGTTTCATTGGCTCACCACGAGTGCATGTTGGGAGTTGTTCAATAAAATTAAAACTGAAAGTGTATCGTCCAATGATAGCAGTGAGACGTGCACACGTGAAGTGATAATATCAACGTTATAGACATGGACGCCACTACAATCGACAAGGCTATTGGAATGTTCTTTGTGTGCAAGAAAAAACTGATTAGCTTTACACAACATGAATTATTAGCACTACCTAAATCATTTCTTTTTATGTTGCTGCCAACGCTGTGAAAGAAATTTGGGAAAAGGCGCCTGCCGAGTGGACTACCGACCCTGTATTGAGTGAACTACAACCATGTAATCAATTTTCCCATCACAAGCAATTAACCATGGCAAAAATACCTTCCATTCGAAAGTGTGCCACATGTCAATTGATGAAATTATATCATGGTCATAAAACTCACTGTAAAGACATTGTTTCATCATTCCATGACTGTCATGCGAAAACAACCACCACCCACCATGCTCGTCAGAAGCCGCCAACAAACAACAACAACAACAACAACAACAACAACAACAACAACAACAACAACAACAAGAAGAACAACAACAACTACAACAACAACAAAAGTGTTTTTCACCGATTGAAACCTCTATGTCCTAGGTGTACTGGCCGTGGAATTATTGATAACATCATTAAAAACTTACCATTCGAAGCTCACTTACCTGCTTACAGCTTCTGCGGCCTTGGTACTCGTCTTCAAGATCGTTTGAGGAGAGGGGATATGGGAATCAATGCTTTGGATCATGCATGCCTTAATCATGATATAGCCTATGAAAACAGTGATCCCACACTAAGACGCATTGCCGACAAAGTCTTGTTAAGCATTGCCAAGCAACGATTAACAGCTCCAGATGCCAGTCTATCAGAATGAATGGCAGCATTTATGGTGATTGGTGCTATGAAGAGCAAATTACTTCCATCTAGATATGGACTTTATCATGAATTTATTTTTAAAAAATGTATAGTATCACTGTTATCATTTTGGAAAAATAAATAAATAAACATGAGACCATGTTGTTGTTTTTCCATTATTATTGACTAATAGTTTCAAATTTCATAATTATAAACAATATTATAAATGGTGTTTGCATTTAAAAATATAAACAAAAGAAAGGGCGACAGTGTATTATTATTAACTAATAGTTTCAAATACCGTAATTATAAACAATAATATAAATGGTGTTTCAATTTAACATTATAAACAATAAAAAGACTACAATGTATTATTATTAACTAATAGTTTCAATATAATAATTATAAACAATAATATAAATGGTGTTTGAATTTAAAATTATAAACAATAAAAAGGACTACATTGTATTATTATTAACTAATAGTTTCATTATGAACATTATAAATATTGCTATAAATGGTATTTGTACTAAATAATAAAATAAGTTGAAACGTTATGGGCTTAAGGGTCGCTTGTTTATTAAACACCCTCCTGATGCACTGCAAGCACAAGTAAAAAAACATGTTTTAAATGTAGTCATAGTAGCATATAAAATAATTAACAAGTTTCGGACTATGTTTTTTTTATTATTATTATTATTATTTTGTAATAAAACATGTCATTATGATTTTGTTTGTACAAAACCATGTGACCGTAAAAAATAATGTTTATTATTATTATTATTATTATTATTATTATTGGATAATAAAACATGTCATTATGATTTCGTTTGAACAAAACCATGTGACCATTTAACACAATGGAACGTTAACGTTTTGTTATTTATTTATTTAATTAGTAAATAGTGTTGATTTGGCATTTTTTGTATTGTTATTTTACTTATGGTTGCATTGCATGAGTGCGTGTGCTAAATGAACAAGCTATCCTTAAGCGCATGACGTTTTAACTTATTTTAAAAACTATACATGTACATTAAAAGAAAAAACATGCATCATAGGCAATGTTTGTATTCACGTAGCCCTAAAGGCTAAAAGAATTTTTCTCATCAAAGAGTGAACTTACAAAAAATTACCATTTTACCTATAGTCATTATAGGCCTCATTGTATTAAATGTAGCCCTAAAGGCTAAAAAACAAACATAAAAAGTTCAGAAAATTATTATTATTATTATTATTATTATTACTATTATAATTATTATTTACCATTATAAACCATGAGCAACAATTAATAAACGTCAAAACGGTTGAGCACCCAAAAAAAATTATTTTTGTTTTAATAAGACATCAATAAACAAATAAATGTCATGGCTTGCGTACAATGATTATTCGTTTTCTAGTTTAACAAAACGAATCATGTAACGGTTATTTTTTCACCCTCATAGATTAAATACACAGGGTGAATACTGGAGTTGACATCTTCCATGACATTATCAGGTAGGTTATTAAATCGTGTGGGTAGAAATGTCTCAAAGTCTTGACAAACGCAAAGAGCTCGTTCACCAAATTTGGTTTAAAATTGTTGAATTTTATGAATACGAAAGGGTGTTTGTGTAGGCAATTCACTCATTTTCTTGCGTGCTAAGCCACAATCTTGGCCAATAGCGTTCAAGGCGTCCATGCTTGGCTATAAGGAAAGAAAAGCGTGTTATTTGTAAACACTCTTATTCTTATATAACAACAACACCACCAACAACATTGTCAATACAATAATGCGTGTTGTTTTTAAGCCTGAGCGTTTAATGCCTAAAGTTGTAGATAGTATTGGATAAATTGACACAAATATAATGTTTGTAAGAGGTACGAGATAACTGTTGAACCAACATCAACAACCAATTTGTTTGTGTTTCATGGTCCACATGACTTAAATAGGTATACTGTTGTAAATGACAATCATCATCGATAAGAAAAATTTGTGTTTTAGTGCACATGACATCCATTAATAGTGCTTGATGAATTTCTTGCCACGGACCACGTCCGTCAAAACAAGTGGTTTTTAACACTGGAAGAAGCAACAACTGTGTTTGCTGAATATAAACTAGGCTGTCTGCAATATGGTCATTCATATTATCACACATGTTCATGTTTTCTAAAAGAAAGAAAGAAAGAAAGAAAGAAAGAAAGAAAGAAAGAAAGAAAAGAAAGAAAGAAACCAAGCTATCATTTTAAACTAATTTTTAAACCTATAAATAAACCAAAACCTTGTTTTAAATTTTCTTTTAAATTGAAAAAAAAAAGTTGATATCTACCATAGGGTAGAGAGTGGTTGTTAAATGACATTAATAACGTGCTAATGCATCATTAGACAATTCAATTAAAATGTAATTATAGGGATATGGTTCAATGACTTGCGCATCTGCTAATGAAGTGGCGCAAAACACTAACCATTGCCACTGTCGAAACGTATTTTCAAAATTTGGTAAATATGTAAATGGTATTAAATCACAACTATTTTATTAAAAACAGTGGAGCTCTGACATCTATAAAATCTAAAATAAGGTTTTGGTTTAAAGGTTTATTACCACCTAAACCTGTTTTTTGTATGGGTACAACTAAGACTTGTTTATGTTGTAACTGATCTTCAACTTCTGAGCAAAGGGCTTCATACATTTTTTTCTAAAAAGATAAATAACAAATTGCAAAATAATAATAATAATAATAATAATAATTATTATTATTATTATTATTATTCTTTCTTCGTTTTGCCCACTTAGGGAGCGCGCTTGAACTTGTTGACTCGGGTTGATGGAGCTTTCCTCTTCTTCTCCTCCTCCCAAAATCTCCTCATGAACTCGCTATGCCCCTTCTTACGTTCCTCCGTCCATTTTTTTCCAGTAGTCTTTTTAGCTTTTTCGGCGAAAGAGTGATTTGTAACTCGGGTTCCAAAAGTCTTGCGATTCATGATGCTATCTTCTGTAATGTTTATTTCCTTTAAGTCCTGTTTGATTTCTTCTAACCAACTGATTTTGACCTTCTTTGAATTAATTATATCAAGCAGTTTTTTGCATATATGGTGTTGTCCATTCCGCAGATGTGACCATAAAATTTCAATCGTCTCTAACGCATGGTATCAGTGAACTTATTGATTACTGTGTACAAGTCTGTGGTTTTCCTTTTAATCCATATACCATTAACATAAACGGGGCCATATATTTTCCTGAGAATTTTACGTTCCTGGATTTCGATTTCACCAATTTGAGAGTGGCCTCCTAGAGATATAGTTTTGGAGGCATACAATGCTTCCGGAAGAACAACTGTCTGGTAGTGCCGTAGTTTTGCATTTCGTGACATCACTCTTTTATTATAGTGATTCCATGTTATTCGGTATGCTTTCTGAAGTTTGGTAGCTCTTTCTAAATTAGCTTTCCTGTCCAATCCAGACGGTACAATAATTTCTCCTAAATATTTGAAGGAAGGTACGTATCTAATTATTCCATAGTTGGTCTGTAGTGGAGATCTCGGGATATTCTGGTCTCCATTTACTATGAAATGCGTCTTCTCATACGATATTTGGAGTCCTGTCTTTGATGCTAACTCATGTAACTTCTCTATGGCATACTTGGTTTCTTCACTAGTCTTGGTAAAGATAGCTAGATCATCAGCAAAAGCTAGGCATTTTACTTTTATTTTCTGTTCCAGAGTACCAATGCTTATGCCTTTGATGTTGTTTTCCCACTCCCTGATGACTTTGTCTAACACTAAGTTAAAAAGCAGTGGGGAGAGGCCGTCACCTTGTCGAACTCCAGTATGTACTTCGAAAGGCTCTGATAGTTCACCTAGAAACTTCACTTGAGATGTTGTGTCAGTGAGAGTCTGGCGGATTAAGTCCCTGGTTTTCCTGTCAACTCTGAGCTCTTCTAGGATGTTCAGAACAGTTTGTCTGTCAATATAATCATACGGCTTCTTAAAATCCACGAAGGTGACAAATGTGTTGGTACTGCGGCGTATCCTTAATATCGTCTTTAGGCTCCAAATCTGCTCTGAACACGATCTACCTTTCCTAAAGACTGCCTGGTATTCACCAATCAAATGATCAGTTTGTTGTTCTACTCTGTTTAAGAGTGCTTTAGATAATACCTTGTATTATTATTATTATTATTATTATTATTATTATTATAATTATTATTATTATTATTATTATTATTATAATTATTAACATAATAACGAAATAGCTGATCTTCGAAGAACTTGTCTTCGACTCAGAAGAAGAGCCCAACGATCAAGAGGCTGATTTGAGATCCGCTGAGCACCTTGCAGCTAAGAGAACCCTTAGAAATGCCATCAGAAGACGTAAGACTCTGATGTGGCAGTTGTTAGTTAAAGAAGTAGAGGTAGATCTTTGGGGATTAGGCTACCGAATTGTCACCAAGAAACTCGGCGCAATGTCCAATACCACGTTGGATGCACGGACGATGGATGGTATTGTAAACGAGCTATTCCCTACTCACCCTGTGCGAATTGATGTGGGCGTCGTATTTGAGCCGGAATTCATTCCTCTATTTACCATAGGTGAGCTGAAGGAAGCAGTAGGCTCCCTTCGGAATAAGAAGGCTCCAGGCCCTGGCGGGATACCCGCGGAAGCTATGAAACTAGCCCTCAAGGTTTGTCCGCAGCTACTGCTTGAAATGTACAACTGTTGTCTGAGAGCAGGTGTCTTTAGTGCCCGTTGGAAAATGGCTGGACTAGTGCTGATTAAAAAAAGTCCTCTCGGCACGCCGGAAGGCGGAGGTAGATTTCACCGGACAAACTTGGGGATAGGCGAAAATAGGCAGAATATGCAGGTTTTCGTAGAAGGATCAGACCTCATTTATTGCGTGAAAGTATTTTATAATTGGAGATTAATTAACTTTGTTTTTCGTCATTTTCTGCATATTTTAAACATTTTATTGTCTTGTGATGACGGTAACCTTCTTGTCATTTGGAGTCCATTTTTATACTTGTGGTCACACTGTCCTTATGCAAGGTTTCGACACTGATGTATAACTATGTAACGGTCTGTTACTTCTTCACGGAAAATTATATCTCCCGCAGAGGTTTTGGTTGGTTCCTCAGTTTAGGGGCTGCGACAACGCGGTCATGTAACCCCGTGTACTTTGGGTGAGTGTAGAATCTGTCTGATAAACGGTGTGAATTGTGATGGCTGTATTAGTCTGTAATTCAGGTAAGGAATGCAGACGCTCAATTTCAAGCAGTAGTTCCTAATGTTGCTACCAGATAGTACCGTCAACGACACCTAGCTGTGAACTTGGCTACTAGATGCCACTGCACTCAGCAACTCGCAACGAACGTTGGATCCTCCCCTCCAAAGGAAAGCATACTGAGGGATTTTTAGCGCTCTAAGAAAATCCGATGACTTTGGCCGGCTTTGAACCCGCGACCTTGGGCATGCCTCCAGTTACGTCACCGAAGCCGCTTCACACTTAGTCAGATGGAAATCTGAATCTGATCTCGCGCAAGTGCGTTGTCATGGCAACGTCTGATGGCTCATCCCTCATCAGTTTAGTAGTGTTGCCATGGCAACCATTGATAGCTCTTGGCATTTTCTTATAATTCCGAAATCATTTTTCTCATCCCTTGGCGTAATGGTGGGTCATATCAAAAATTATTTCAGACAAAAGTTTTAGGTAATTATTAGGGGAATATTGTCCATTTTGTACGGTTTTGATATTGTGCCTATTAAGAGAGATATGATTAATGCTTCCCGAAAAACCCACTTTTTCCCACCCCTTTGGTCAATGGTTGGTGCTGTAAAAAAACTCTTCAAACATAAATTTTTGAGCTTTTCCCGGCACATAGTATGAACTTTGAACGGATTCGATATTTCAGATATTAAGAGAGTTATAGCAATATTTCATTTTTTCGAAAAAAGTCCCCCATTTTCATCCCTTTCGACCGATTTAGCCCAGTAACGAACTCGACCGAGATTTTATGGGTATACATATTCGATAAAAATTTCAAAGTGATTGGTGCAAAATTACGGCAGTTATCGTGTCCACAAGAAACTGATATATATATATATATATATATATATATATATATATACATATAAAAACATACATAAACATACATAAATTATATATAAACTTTTGAACTGACGGCGGTTTTGGGGTCTGGGGGATGTGAAACGCGAAGATATGTCGACATTTTCCGGAAATCGAAACATGGTACCCATTGCAATAGTTAGCTTTCTAATGAAATCTACCTAAAATACTACCATCAACGACACCTATCTGTGAACTTGGCTACTAGATGCCACCGGAACCATCAACTCGCAACGAACGTTGGAACTTCTCCTACGAAGGAAAGCAAACTCAGGTTTTTTTTTGCGCTCTTAGTAAATCCGACGACTTCAGCCGGGTTTGAACCCGCGACCTTGGGCATAGAAGTTCAGCATGCTACCAGTTCCGATACCGAAGTCGCTTCCCACAGACAGATGGAAAACTGAATGTTATCTCGTGCAGTGTCGTTGTCATAGTAACTGCTGATGGCTCATCCCATCTAATATATAAAAGTGAAAGTCTGTATGTATGTATGTATGTATGTATGTATATATGTTGGTTCCGTATACAAATCTACACCGTTCCACCAATCTCAACCATATTTTGCATACACATAGTTTAGGACCCAGAAGGAACCGCTGGCTACATGAATTTTCGATAGTCTTTCTCATTCTTCTGATTTTGGCCCTTTTTCACTCAAAAACAGGCTAATCAAATCATAAAATATACTCATGAAGGAATGGCAAGGCAGATAGTTTCCATGGCAACATAGCTCAAGTCCAGACACGGCCGACTTGATGCCAATTGCGCTCAGCACTACCGGTATAGAAAATGGGGTACTTTACATGAAATCCCGTTAGTTACTCAACTGCTCACACAGCACTGTCAACCGAGTTTAGCATAACAAAGACTTGACACTATCTTCTTTCTACTATATATTTTTCAAATACCACTCACTCACTCACTCACTCACTCACTCATTCATTTATTCATCACGAAATCTCAGAAACCACCGAACGGATTGGAATGAAATCTGGTATGCAGCTTCCTCAAGGGCCGCAAATGCCCACTAAGAGAGAAATTTTGGCTATTCAGGTTCTTAAGGGGTGTTAAGGGGGGTAGACCTGCATTTAATTGAATAGCAATATCTCCCGATTGGTTTCATGGGGGGATGTGATACTCGGCATATAAACTCATCATTAAAAATAAGAAGACATGTGTCTGAGGGTTTTTCGATGTGGTGTATATTATGAGGTGAAAGGGGTGAAAAGTGGGGATTAAAAGATTCTTAACGGAGCGTGTGTCTCTTAACCGACATAGGCGAGGAGTTTGAAACACAGCGAAAAAAAATCAACATAAAAAAGAAGTAAATATGTGTTTGACAGTTTTTTCATAAATCCAATTTAAGGGGCCCATGGGGAGAGATGAAATACTGGGGGGGGGGGACAGGAAAGAAAGTGTCCTAACTGATTGACTGACTGGCTCACTCATCAAACTCAGGGGGAAAAACTGCTTTAAAGTAAGTAAATAGCTGTTCGACAGTTTTTTTTTCATAAATCAAATTCAAGGGGTTCATGGGGAGGGGTGAAATTCTGAAAAAAGAAAATTGAAAGAAAATGTCCAGACTCACTCACTTACTCACTCACTCATCATCGCCTAGCCAAAATTATTGAAGTTAGAAACATGACAGTTTGGGGATATGTTCATTGTATGTCAAAACCGTCTACTAAGGGAGGATTTTCGGATATTCAGGTTCTAAAGGGGTCTTAAGGGGGTTAAACCTGCATTTCATTGAATAACTATATCTCCCTTTTGGTTTCATTGGGGGATGTGATACACGGCATATAAACTTATCATTAAAAAGTAACAAGACACGTGTCTGAGGGTTTTCGATGTGTTTATGAGGTTAAAGGGGTGAAAAGTGGGGATTGAAAGATTCCTAACGGAGCGTGTATCTCTTAAACGACATAGGCGAGGAGTTTGAAACTCAGCGGAAAAAAAATCAGCATAAAAATAAGTAAATATGTGTTTGACCGCTTTTCCATAAATCCAATTTAAGGGGCCCATGGGGAGGGGTGAAATTCGGGGGGAGGGACAGGAAAGAAAGTGTCCTAACTGATTGACTGACTGACTCACTCATCAAACTCATGGGAAAAAACTGCTTTAAAGTAAGTAAATAGCTTTTCGACAGTTTGTTTTTCAATCAAATTGAAGGGGTTCATCGGGAGGGGTGAAATTCTGAAGAAGAAAAAAAATGAAAGGAAATGTCCTGACTCATTCACTCACTCATCATCGCCCAGCCAAAAATATTGAAGTTGGAAACATGACATTTCGGGGATATGTTCGTTGTATGTCAAAACCGTACACTAAGGGAGGTTTTTAGGATATTCGGGTTCTAAAGGGGTCTTAAGGGGGTTAAACCTGCATTTCATTGAATATCAATATCTCACGAGTGGTTTCATTTGTGG
This sequence comes from Meconema thalassinum, assembly GCA_946902985.2. NCBI lineage: Eukaryota > Metazoa > Arthropoda > Insecta > Orthoptera > Tettigoniidae > Meconema > Meconema thalassinum. Next base: position 77,737 of record CAMPQE020000432.1, read on the forward strand.
ATGTGATACTCGGCATATAAACTAATCATTAAAAATACGCAGACATGTGTCTAAGCGTTTTTCGATGTGGTGTATTATTATGAGGTGAAAGGGCTGAAAATTGGGGGTTGAAGGATTCCTAATGGAGCGTGTAGGCCTATCTCTTAAACGACATAGGCGAGAAATTTGAAACTCAGTGAAAAAAATCAGCTTAAAAAGTAAGTAAATCGGTTTTCGACTGTTTTTTCATAAATTAATTTAAGGGGCCAATGGGGTGGGGTGAAATTCTGGGAAAAAAAGGAGAGAAAGTGTCCTAACCGACTGACTCAGGGGAAAAAGACAGCTTAAGAAATAAGTTAATAGGTGTTCAAGCGTTTTTTAATCAATCCAATTTAAGGGGCCCATGGGGAGGGGCGAAATTCTGGTAAAATAAATGAAAGAAAATGTCCTGTCTGACTCACTCACTCATCACGCCCAGCGAAAACTATTAAAGTTGGAAACATGAAGTTTTGGGAAGATGTTCGCTGTATGTCGAAAATGTTAACTAAGGAATGATTTTTGTTTATTCGGGTTTTAGAGACGTGTCAAGGAGGTAAACGTGCATTTCATTGAATAACGATATCTCATGAGTTGTTTGTTTGGGGATGTGATATTCGGTATATATACTAATCATTAAAAATAATCAGACATATGTCTAAGGGTTTATCGATGTGGTGTATATTATGAGGTGAAAGGGGTGAAAATTGGGGGTTGAGGGATTCTTGACGGAGCGTGTATCTCTGAAACGACATAGGCGTGAAGTTTGAAATTCGGTGGGAAAAAACAGCTTAAAATACAGGTAAATAGGTGTTCGAACGTTTTTTCATAAATCCAATTTAAGGGGCCCTTGGAGAGGGGTGAAATTCTGGGGGGAAAAAAACAGGAAAGAAAGTGTCCTAACTGATTGACTCACTTACTCACTCATCAAACTCAGGGGGAAAACAGCTTTAAATAAGTAAATAGGTGTTTGACCGTTTGTTTCATAAATCCAAATTAAGGGGTTCATGGGGAGGGGTGAAATTATCGAAAATAAATGAAAGAAAATGTCCTGACTGACTCACTCACTCATCATCGCCCAGCCAAAATTATTGAAGTTAGAAACATGAAATTTTGGGGATATGTTCGTTGTATGTCGAAAACGTCCACTAAGGAAAGAGTTTTGGATATTCAGGTTCTAAAGAGATGTTAAGGGGGTAAACGTGCTTTCCATTGAATAACAATATCTCTCGAGTGGTTTCATTTGGGAATGTGATACTTGGCACATATACTATTCATTAAAAATAAGCTGACACATGTCTAATGGTTTTTCGATGTAGTGTATATTATGAGGTGAAAGGGATGAAAAGTGGGGGTTGAAAGATTCCTAACTGAGCGTGTTTCTCTTAAACGACATAGGGAGGAGTCTGAAACTCGGAGGAAATCTATCAGCTTAAAAATAAATAAACAAATGAATAAATAAATAAAATAAATAGGTGTTCGACCGTGTTTTCATAAATGCAATTTAAGGGGCATATGGGGAGGGGTGAACTTATGGAAGAAAAACGTCCACTAAGGAAGGATTTTTGGATGTTTGCTCTCATCGACCAACCAAAACTATTAAAGTTAGAAGAATGATATTTTGGGGATATGTTTGTTTGTTGTGTGTCGAAAACGGCTACTAAGGAGGGATTTTTGGGTATTCAGGTTCTAAAGTGGTGTTAACGGGGTTAAACCTGCATTTCATTGAAAAACAATATGATACGACTATGACGCGAGCGATGAGAGGCTAAAATTGAGATGGTGTGTGTCTGTGTATTACTCAATCTCGCAAGTACCACTGGTCCGATTTACGTGAATTTTACATGGAAGTAGCTGATTTACCTGGTTAACATATAGGTTACTTTTGATTTCAATACTTTGCACTATTTAAAATGGCGACCATTTTAGTGACGTCACTACACCCTTTGGTTTCAAACTTTCATATTTCCATTTCAAATAAAAAGAGAACGCTAAGAAATAGCAAACTTTTGATGGCATATGCGAGGTTTAAAATTACATTTTCTATCCGAAAGGTATCTGCAACTGTTAGCGAGTAAAACCTAAATTTGTGCTATAAAACACGGTCAACGCCGAGCGGTGTAGTTGGACAAAATGTTCCATCCTTAATCTCCCTCTGCGCAGCTCCTCGCCTATCCCCTGTTTTAACTGTCACCTTCACATTTTAATTTATTTATGACGCGTAGCGAAGCACGGGTACTTCAGCTAGTATCAATTAAAAGTAAAGTTGTCATGGCAACCTCTCTTGGCACTTGGCATTTTATTATAATTTAAATCATTTTGCTCACCCCGTGGCGTAATGGTGGGTCATATCAAAAATTCTTTCAGACAAAAGTTTTAGGTAATTATTGGAGGAATATTGTCCATTTTGTACGGTTTTGATATTGTGCCTATTAACAGAGATATGATTAATGTTTCCCGAAAAACCCACTTTTTCCCACCCCTTTTGTCAATGGTTGGTGCTATCAAAAAACGTATTTGACATAAATTTTTGGCACTTATCAGACACATATTATGAACTGTGAATGGATTTGATATTTCACGTATTAAGAGAGTTATAGCGAAATTTCACTTTTTCGAAAAAAGCCTCCCATTTTCACCCCCTTCGACCGATTTTGCCCATTAACGAACTCGACCGAGATTTTAAGGGTATACATATTATGTAAAAAATTCAAAGTGATTGGTGCGAAATTACGACAGTTATCGTGTCCACAAGAATCTGATATACATATATATATATATATATATATATATATATACATAAATTATATATAAACTTTTGAACTGACGGTGGTTTTGGGGTCTGGGGGATGTGAAACGCGAAGATATGTCGAAATTTTCCGGAAGTCGAAACATGGGACCCATTGCAATAGTTAGCTTTCTAATGAAATCTACCTAAAAGGAAAGGCAGTCGGGAACGCGCCATCGTCCTTCAGACCACTATGTGTTTAAGACATTGCGGGAAAAGTGCTGGAGAAGCTATTAAAACCTCGTATACAGTCGTCTATTCAAGCCGCGGGAAATCTGTCTGACAGGCAATTTGGCTTCCGCCGTGGGCGATGCACAACAGATGCAGTACGCTTAGTAGTTGAAGCTGCGAATCAAGCCCAGGAAGGTAACCACTATTCTCGGAAAATAACACTTCTGGTAACCTTGGATGTGAAGAACGCCTTCAACTCAGCTAGGTGGATAGATATGGTTGAAGCACTTCAATTCACCTTCTAGTTGCCTGCATATCTCCTGCGTATAATGACAGATTATTTGAAGGACCGTACCCTGTTATATGACACTGCAGACGGCCAGAGGAGGAGAAAAGTCACGGCAGGAGCAGCGCAAGGATCTATCCTGGGCCCGGATTTGTGGAACATGTTGTACGACGGCTTACTGCGCATGGAGATGCCCGAAGATACATTCCTTGTTGGGTACGCTGATGATATTGCAGCGGTGATTTTAGCCCGAGATGCGGTTCTGGCTCAGTGGAAACTCAATCAGGTAATGCGACGGGTGAGTTGTTGGATGAACGCTCATGGTCTGAATTTAGCTATGGCGAAAACTGAAATAGTCATGTTAACTAGGAGAAGAATGGACACTATAATTCCCATGAAAGTTGGAGAGGTGGTCGTTCAAACTGGAGCCACTGCGAAGTACTTAGGATTTACTCTTGACACGAAACTGACATACTGGTCTCATATACGGAAGGCAGCAGACAAGGCGGAAGTAGTGACAGCTGCCATTAGTGGACTCATGGCTAATGTGCATGGTCCTAGAGAAAGCAAGCGTCGACTACTGTTGTCCACAGCGCAGTCTATTCTCCTGTATGGAGCTGAGATTTGGTCTGATTCGCTGAGGATAGAGAAGTATAGGAAACGCCTGGCTGCAATTCAGAGGAGTGGAGCTCTGAGGGTGGCGTGTACTTACCGTAGAGTTTCGGAACCTGCAGTTCTGGTTGTCTCAGGTGTTGCGCCTATAGACTTACTCGCGCAAGAACGTAAAGACGTATACTTCCGACGAGTAGAACTGGGCAAGGCTCAAGCCCGGAAGGAAGCCGTAGCACGCAAGATGGAGCTTTGGCAGCAGAAGTGGGATGACGATCACAGAGGAAGATGGACAGCTCGGCTGATACCAAGTCTGGTCGAGTGAACGAGTAGGAAACACGGAGAAACTAATTACTTTCTGACACAGATGTTGACAGGTCATGGCTACTTTCGGTGTTACCTTCATCGTATGGCCAAAGTAAGGAGTCCAGTTTGTATTTACTGCGAGAACGAACGAGATGACGTTTATCATACGTTTTTCGTCTGCGATCGTTGGGCAGCGGAAAAACAACAACTTGAAGCTGAGGTTGGTCCAATAACGCCGGACAATATAGTTGGCATTATGCTGAGGAACGAGCTCAGCTGGGATACGGTCGCTTTCTTTGTTGAAGTGGTCCTTCGTCAGAAGAAGTCGGATGGGGACTTGCTCGATTTAGTCGATTGAATCTGCGATCCGCGGACTATGAATGGAGAAGTAAGATGGTGCTTGTGAAGCAAAGAAAATGACTCCATCCTGAAGTAATACGAAAGTGGTCCCGGGATGGGTTTTGTCAAGAGGACAGCGTGTGTTTTTTTAGTGGGTAAGAATCCCACACTCTTGAGGAGTGCGGACCCTTCTCAAGGTCTTATGCAAGAGTTTTCCACTTCCCTCGTAAAAAGAAAATTTGCATGTCATGATTCATATTATTTGTTATATGGGTGGTTCAACAATTTGACAGATTAACAAAAACGTAGGATGTGAACAATGTTCACTGTATTACCTTTCGGTGAAACAAACAAATCATTGTCCCACTACTTCTAAAAGTTGACATTCATTTTCATCGTTTTCAGCCAAAACATGAATTTGAAAATTATTTAATACAAAATGTTTTATGAAAATTAAGTGTGAATCATTTTCAAGATCGTTTGGAGGTAAATGTATGCCTCTGTTGTCAATAGGTATTAGTATATAACCTCCTTGTTGAATGAGTCGTATACGATTCCCGTGTCGACCTGCAAATTCACACTGCATACTGTTAAAAAATAGTATGTACAGATACTATAAACAAACAACTGCACACTAATGGATGCCTATAAGAGTATAGTTAGCATACCATGCAATTTATTAGCCATGTCTATGTCCAAGAAACAAAACCAAAAAAGAATACTAATTTAAACTGGGGTATGTGTTTTCCATAAACATGAATACACCATAAACTTAAAAAAATTAGCCAATTGTCTTTTTTGAAAGTAAAGTATGTTCCTAATAGACCGTATTCTATGTGGTGAATATTGATTCATAGGTAACGTAAAATTAAGTTGACGAAATGCTTGTTGACGATATGAAGTGGTTCCTTCCTCAGCAGGGAATTTATAAAAGTGGAAACAAACATATTTGACGTTACTGGAAAATAGACATTAAACAAGGGTTTTGTACGTAGCGTACACCAAAAAACTGGAAAATCATCCTCATCCCCTAATTTAACAATCACTTGTTTCATCGTTAAACCATACCATGATTTATGAATTACTTCTGTAGATACATTATTTTGAAAACCAAAATTTAGCATACAGGATTTGCAATAGTGATGACTTGGATCATGAAACAAGACATCATCATCATCATCATTAATCTCATAAATCTTATAAAAAGTGGTATCAATGCGCACTTTAGTGTTTTATACTCTAAAGGATAGGCCACACGTTGTGGATTATAATTAACCATCGTTGCATATTCATTAAACGTAGTGTGTTTGGTAACAATAAAAGAAACTTCATCATGGTTCATCATTGAATCTGAAAAGTAGTTATAGACGTTTTACTAACTATGTATATTTTTTTTAAATATGTTAATTTATAAACTGTCTGTCCCCTAAGTGAATAGCAAAAAGAAAAGAAAAAATAAGCAAAACACAAAATAAATAAATAAATAAATACATAAATAAATAACCATCTGTCTGTAGACTTTTTATGCATTAGGTTTAGAAAACAATTTCTGTTCAGATATTCGTCTAGTGTTGCTTTGTAATACATCACTACTTATAACACTAGACATAAAGTGTGTTTGTCCACAATAAAAGCAAGAAATTATTTTTTGTTGTTTGCATCAGGTCTATTAACCTATTGAGACTTATTAAGCTACATGTCTACCGAGGATGGGTGGTCAGTTTGCTCAAAGATAAGGCCTACTAAGCCACGACCTAGTGAGGCCTATTAAGCTGCACGGCTACTGAGTATGGGTGATCAGTTTGCCCAAACATGAGGATTATAAGCCAGCACCTAGTGAGGCCCATTAAACTGCATGTCTACTGAGGATGGGTGGACAATTTGTTGAAACATGAGGCTTATTAAGCCAACATCTAGTGAGACCTATTAAGCCACTAGCTAAAATAAATTTTAAACAAGTAGTTCCGTGAAGAACTATACAGCCTATTTTCATATATCCTACTCATATTAATTGCCTCTATCATCATACAAAATTTCAGTTTGATTGTTATGTTAGATTCGTAGATACTGAGAACCGACTAAATATTGCAGATGGTAGCCAGGTTGGATTTTTATTTATGTACTATTACATGAAGATTATTGTGTACGTGTGGTCTTCAGACTTCAATCGCATGATTAGGACTCAAGAAGAAAAACGAGATTTTAACATTTCGCACAGCTGCCATCTTGTAGTTGTGAAAACAATTGAAATAAATTAGATACCAGTGGATTAACATTTGTATAAGCATTAACGTGCAAAGTTTCACAGAGCTCGGATGGTTAAATCGCGAGAAACGTCCATTTAAATATTTATACTTCGCGTCGCCGCCATGTTGGATTTTTGCTCACCCGGTTACTGAAAGTCATATAGGTGAACTTATGTTCATAGCCACTATGAACATAAAAATCAGTTTGATTGCTGGGAAAGATTCTTAGATATTGAGAACCGTCAAAATATTTCGGATGCTCGCCATTTTGGACTGTTATATGTATAGGCCATAGAGTTATGTATCATTAAAGGAAAATTATTGCGTAGCTGTATTATTCAAACTTTCACTTCGATCGCATGATTGCGAGACAAGATTAAAAACTTAATTTTAAAATTTCGCACAGCCGCCATCTTAAGTTTATGAAAACAATTGAACTAAATTAGATGCCAGTGAATGACAATATGTATAATCATTTACTGTACCACATTTCAATGCGCTCATATGATCAAATCACGAGAAAAATGTATTAGAATGTTTCTACTTCGCTTGGCCGCCATGTTCGTTTCGTAGTTTACAGGTTTTTTTAAAGTTACATAAATAAACTTGTATCAGTGCTCTTTATCACCGTACAAAATTTCAGGTTGATATCATAAATAGTTTCGGAGATATTGAATGCCTGTGAAATATTTCGCACAGCCGCCATTTTGAGGTTATGTAAACCATTGAACGAAGTTAGATGTCGGTGCATTACAATGTATATAAACATATACTGTGCCAAGTTTCATTGTGTTTGGTTGGTTAAATCGCGAGAAACGTCCATTTAAAAGTCGCAACTTCGCTTGGCCGCCATGTTGGTTTTATAGTTACCAAGCTTTCAAAGGTCACATATGTGAATTTCCAGTAGTTCCCTTTATCACCATTCAAAATTCCAGGGTGTTATCGGTAATAGTTTCGGAGATATTGAATGCTGGTGAAATATTTCGCACAGCCGTCATGTTGGATTGGTGAGACGTAACAAGATTTGAAGGGCACGGTCGGGGTCGCCCGGAATATAGCTATGAACTTACCGAGTTTCATTGAAATCTCTCCAGCCGTTTAGATTTTATTAGGGGGGGGACACACACGAATCACACTCGCACACACACACACACACACACGGACAAAAGGTGATCTCATAAGCCTATTTTTTCAAAATTGAAAATAGGCTAAAAAGCCAACATGTTATAGTCTAACCTGTGCACAGTGATGCATGCCTCTCTTTATGCGTTGACAGGCAAATAGCACAAGACATACAGTTTATAGACATCTATTTACACTCATTCATACATCCTTGCATACTTCCATGCACACATGTTAAAAAACAATAATTATATGATACACTACAATTTTTTTTTATTCCAAGGCTCAACATGGCATCACGCACTTGATAGCAACCAAACCAAACACTTTCCGTATTGTACAATAACCATAGCAACAACCATTACTGGTTGTAACCAAAGGGAATGCTTGTCATCATATCCTGACACCACTGCCTTTTATCATCCAACAAAGCAAGTGTTTGTTTCCGTTGTTTCATTAAAAATAAATACTGGTGTTTAGACATAATTCTAAACTGACTATGCGACATGCCTGTGTGGGTTTGAAGGACATGTAAATAATCATCCCCACAAAGGCTCTTAACAACATGTTGACTAATTCCTTTCACTCGCATAGATTCACATTCATTCATCTGTCGAAAACTACACATTTTCGGTGCGAGACCTACAAACTCTAACATCATGGTGTCTGAACACTCATCTTTCATTAAACCAATTTCGTTTTTGTTCAGACGGGGGATATTGAACACATTCTTCTCACAAAACGAGGACGTGTCAAACCATTTTGAGTTTTCTTTCATAACGACAGTCACGGATATGGTAAATAAAACAATCTGTGTCTGTATATAACAAGGAAATGGTACCAAATTGCAGCATTGCAAAACCATAATGAAATTTATACATTTGCAATCTTGAAAAATCTAAAATGACTTGGCCTAAATAGATAGGTTTATTCATGAACACTTACGTTTTTGAAAGTTCAATAGTAACTAAATCATCATCAATAACGTTCAAAGATTTGAAATTTGGTTTTGCAATGTATTTTTGCCCACCCCATCTGCCATGCCATGTGTTGGCCAAATTTATGTCCCTATACTGCCGCACATTTTCAAGACTCTTGCCATGAATACAACTATTCATCAGTTTTTAAAAAAATATTAGAAATGGCTGAGTGGCATTTTGTGACTAGAATTTAGATCCATGTAAGGTTTCAACCACGGTTTCGGATAAAAAGAGATACCTCTATGGATTTTTTTCAGGGTTAAGCCCTGGGCTAAACATTCTACCAGCATATCAACGTGCAATACATAGTGTTTTTTGTCATACAAGGTGCCCATCATTTTTTTATGATTACCCTTACTCTCGGGCGGCACCATTTTCTCTATACAAAAGGGGAAATCACCATGTCGCTGTCTGAGATCGGGGGAATAAGCTAAGTCAACGTCAAGGACATATCCCACGTCCTGTTGCTTGCTGGCGCTATGCACATTAAAATCTTTAATTTCATCCTCAGACAGCCCGATAAAGTATTTGTACGGCAGCGGTCTGCTCATAGCGAAACCGTATAAATTATTTACGTCGAAATACATCAAGTAAGATTCTGGTTCTTCGGGACAATAATCAGGCATGTAATGATTATTTGCCTTGGCAAGACGCTGATTGAGCGATACGAACCCCCCACGAATCCCTTTTTCCATCATCAGTACCATATCGGGATCCGTCAGTAAATCAAGCTCAATTTGGGTAAATTTGAGGGCAGCGTCCCAACTTAACCCCGGACTGGTGTAGTATTAGGCGGGGTCCAGCCCGTATATCGAATGACATAGCTGACGAAACGTCTCAAACACGTCAGTCAACAACAACATGTCTAATTTTAAGTAGTGCATCGCATATTGACCCATGTTTTCTATGGCAAAAGCACGCCAAACATTTTGTGCGTGTGCACATTCTTCTTCGTTGATGGTGCTTTGAGATAACTAAGAAAAAAAATATCTTGGGGGCAAAGTCGTTTCTTTAAGCATCTCGTAACTTTCCGCATGGTCATAAGGAATATGACCTTTACGAACACACAATTTAAATTGTTTTGTAATCGTAAAGTGGGATTGCGTATGTTTCAACTCATCCTCGCTTAAGCCTTTCACAAGGCTATCCAGCGAACTAGGCATAAACTTGAATGAGTCGAAAAAACGAATGCTCATTGTTCCTTTTTTTCATGAAAGAGAAATGAAGCTCTCATGGTTCTTAGACAAAAAGCTGAATTTGCACTTATCTACATGAGAAAATTCTTTAACATTAAAGTGCAGATCGTAGCGAGAGAAATTGTGTAAGAAGACAGGAAGGAAGCGAGGTGTAGAATACTTTAAATTGCATTCTCTATGAGCAGCACCTCTAAAATGACCTGTCCAGTGGCAGTCATCTCTTACTTTTGTTTCTCCGCCAAGAATAGGCTTTTCGCATATGTGGCAGGTGGTGACTTGATCATATTCTTTTTGCTGTACGTCATTCATCTGAATTGGTACAGGGTTATCCAAAAAAAATCTACTTTGCCCGCTAAAGTCGCCATTTGATCAACAAACCATCGCGCACAATCCGAACTTTCGTGACTTGCATACTCACATTGGGATTTATCGTAGTGACATACAACATAATAGCCGACGGCAAAAGGTTCATGTTTCTGCACTGGGTAGGTCGAGCTTGTATGGGGGCTTGGTTCGCATCCCTGAAGGGGAACAGTCAGAGCCTCAAAATCGGCTTAAACAGTAAATGGCACCATATCTTGTTTATTAGTGGTCTTAAATTTCAAGACTGCGTCATTCCTTTCAGGCAAGACTAGCTTTACTGCCGTCTGCCCTTCACAGTCTCCTGTATGTCGTTTCAAAAGATCAGCAGTTCCAAAATACTGAAGGCAGCGCTCGCAAATGTGTTTTGCATGCTCCTTCTTGGACGCTTGGCTGCTTACCAATCTACTCAAATTTTTTACCCAGCAATAATGGCTTTTATCCCCATGAGACAAAAGTAATAAATGAATGTGATATTGTTTTGTCTCTTTAGTGGCATACAAGGGGCCGACAATGTTGCTTCCCTCAACGCCATATACCATGAAGGAGAAATTTGAATTATCTTTCTCAAATAAATGAATTTTATCCAAAGACATGGGAAATGAAACACGCTCTAGATTCAGAGTTTGCTTTAAGTGGTTAAACTTGTCTTTGTACTTCCCTGGCAAATCACCATCCCTGTCCTGAGCTAATCGTTTCATCTCTACATATCTACCACACCTTACTTCCAAGACAATCTGTTTATATTCTAAACTTGGTCTACCCCTACAGTTCTTGTCCTCACCCTCCCCTCCATAACAGTGTTATACCTGGGTGTCTTAATTTGTAACCTACCAACCTATCTCTTCTCTTTATTAACCGTTAAACAGAACGACTCGGATGTACGATATGGTAGCTATGTAGAGATGAAACAATTCATATTCCCTTTCCATTACATGATCCTCAATCTCCTTACCCCTATACAAACACTCTATGTAAACTTTCCATCCCTCAACTCTTTATTCTCTATCTGAGTCCTTAATATTATAGCAGTTAGTCTTCCGTTCCCCAAAAGTACTCTTCATCTACATTTCCTACTTTCAGACAATTTTCTATTGCCCACTTGCACTTTTCTCTTGCAACCATTCTTCTTTAGCTTCTTTTCACTTCCTGTCTACCTCATTTCTCAGACGTCTGTATTCACTTTACCCCTTTCGATTCTTGAATTATTGTGCTTCCGCCTTTCGTTCATTAATTCTAGTAGACCTATACCCTGAGTAATCGACGGTTCTTGAACTATTCTTTCTTTTATACCATAGTTTTCTTCTGTCTCCCACAAATCCAACCCCTCGTCCTCGTCGTGGGAGATGGGCAACGTAATTAAGTAGGGGATTGCCTGTAGGGGTGAAGTACAGTGGGGACTTTTTGTGCCTCAAGACCGCTACGGTAGCTGTGAAGGCCCTACAGGAACCCTGAAGAAATTACGGCTAACGGGGCTCTGGTGAAACAACTGCTGCCTTGTAGTTTGGAGTTGATCCTTCAAAGGCTAAGGGAAGAAACCCTGACAGAAAATCAGCCTGGTGCCTCAGGCTTAAGGTGGCAGCCCCTCCAAGGCACTCGGAGGCAGTGGGTTAATCACTCGCTCCTCTTAAATAAACTGATTACGGAAACTGAAGCGAAATTACAAAACTGGACGGATAACCTGATGACGACTATTGGCATGAAGAGGACTACGAAAATCGGTTTCTGGAATGTGAGGACCTTGATGGAGAAAACAAGACTGAAACAAGTGACACGGGAGATGAAGAACTATGGGCTGGATATCCTAGGATTGAGTGAAGTGAGGTGGCCAGGATTTGGTGAAATGCAGACAACAGATGGATTTACATTTCTCTATTCTGGGGGCGATGATGAAGAACACAGGGATGGAGTGGGGTTGCTGCTCAACAGAAATGCAAAGAGAAGCCTTATGGAGTGGAAGCCAATTTCTAGTAGGCTCATGTTTGCTAGGTTCAAGACAAAGATCAGGAATGTGATCATCATCCAATTCTATGCGCCTACAGAACAATCGGAGCCAGAGAAGAAGGAAGAATTCTACCAAATGCTGCGAGACATCACAAGACAAACAAGTAAGAAGGACATTCTCATTGTTATGGGAGACTTCAACGCGAAGGTGGGCTCAAACAATGAGGGGTTGGAGCAGCTCATGGGTAAACATGGCCTTGGTGAGATGAATGACAATGGGGAGAAATTTACGGAATATTGCGCCAGTCAGGATTTGGTGATGGGTGGCACGGTATTTCCTCATAGGCGGTGCCACAAGGTCACCTGGGTGTCTCCTGATTAAGTCACAGAAAAACAAATTGATCACATCGCGGTGAGCAGGAGGTTCAGAAGAAGCTTGGAAGATGTTAGGAACAAGAAAGGAGCGGACGTTGGTAGTGACCATCATCTTGTGGTTGCCAACTTCCGCATGAAGATCGTCGCAGTCCGCCGAAAGTTTAACACTCGGCACAACAAGTTTGATGTGGGCAAGCTTAAGAACCAGCAGAGATTGGACCAATTTAAACTGGAGCTCAGAAATAAATTCCAGGTGTTGGACTCCGAGACAGAGAAGGACGTGGAGACTGTGTGGAGCGAGGTAAAGAATATATTCGTGGAAACCAGTGAGATGCAGCTCGGGTACAAGAACTACATGCGGAAAGAATGGATATCCGATCAGACCTGGGACAAGATAAATTATAGGAAGGAGATTAAGGCCAAGCTCAACACCTGCAAGACTAGGCAGCAGAAGGCTCTCACACAAGCAAAGTATTCATCAGCAAACAGGGAGGTAAAGAGGAGTGTACGGAAGGATCATAGGAGGTGGATTGATGAGCAGGCGGAGAAAGCAGAAGAAGGGGGGACGTTAGTGGTAATGCAGCTGTGTGTGGTGGTACGATTGGTCCTCATATTAACGAATAGTTAGTGGTAATGCAGTTGTGTGTGGTGGTAAGATTGGTCCTCATATTAACGAACAGTTAGTGGTAATGCAGCTGTGTGTGGCAATATGATTGGTCCTCATATTAACGAACAGTAAGTGGTAATGCAGTTGTGTGTGGCAGTACGATTTGTCCTCATATTAACGAATAGTTAGTGGTAATGCAGCTGTGTGTGGCAGCACGATTGGTCCTCATATTAACGAACAGTTAGTGGTAATGCAGCTATATGTGGTAATACGATTGGTCCTCATATTAACAAATAGTTAGTGGTAATGCAGCTGTGTGTGGTGGTACGATTGGTCCTCATATTATCGGATAGTTATTGGTAATGCAGCTGTGTGTGTCGGTACGATTGGTCCTCATATTAACGAATAGTTAGTGGTAATCCAGTTGTGTGTGGTGGTACGATTGGTCCTCATATTAACGAATAGTTAGTGGTTATGCAGTTGTGTGTGGCAGTACGACTGGTCCTCATATTAAAGAACTGTTAGTGGTAATGCAGTTGTGTGTGGTGGTACGATTGGTCCTCATATTAACGAACAGTTAGTGGTAATGCAACTGAGTGTGGCAGTACGTTTGGACCTCATATTAACGAATAGTTAGTGGTAATGCAGCTGAGTGTGGTAGTACGATTGGTCCTCATATTAACAAATAGTTAGTGGTAATGCAGCTGTGTGTGGTGGTACGATTGGTCCTCATATTAACGAACAGTTAGTGGTAATGCAGTTGTGTGTGGCGGTACGATAGGTCCTCATATTAACGAATAGTTAGTGGTAATCCAGTTGTGTGTGGTGGTACGATTGGTCCTCATATTAACGAATAGTTAGTGGTTATGCAGTTGTGTGTGGCAGTACGATTGGTCCTCATATTAACGAACAGTTAGTGGTAATGCAGCTGTGTGTGGCGGTACGATTGGTCCTCATATTAACGAAAAGTTAGTGGTAATGCAGCTGTGTGTGGTGGTACGATTGGTCCTCATATTAACGAATAATTAGTGGTATTACAGTTGTGTGTGGTGGTACGATTGGTCCTCATATTTACGAACAGTTAGTGGTAGTGCAGCAGTGTGTGGTGGTACGATTGGTCCTCATATTAACGAACAGTTAGTGGTAATGCAGCTGTGTGTGGCAGAACGATTGGTCCTGATATTAACGTACAGTTAGTGGTAATGCAGTTGTGTGTGGTGGTACGATTGGTCCTCATATTAACGAATAGTTTGTGGTGATGCCGTTGTGAGCGGTGGTACGATTGGTCCTCATATTAACGAATAGTTAGTGGTAATGCAGTTGTGTGCGGTGGTACGATTGGTCCTCATATTAACGAACAGTTAGTGGTAATGCAGTTGTGTGTTGCAGTACGATTGGTCCTCGTATTAACGAATAGTTAGTGGTAATGCAGCTGTGTGTGGCAGTACGATTGGTCCTCATATTAACGAATAGTTTGTGGTGATGCCGTTGTGAGCGGTGGTACGATTGGTCCTCATATTAACGAATAGTTAGTGGTAATGCAGTTGTGTGCGGTGGTACGATTGGTCCTCATATTAACGAACAGTGGTAATGCAGCAGTGTGTGGCAGTAAGATTGGTCCTCATATTAACGAATAGTTAGTGGTAATGCAGCTGTGTGTGGCAGTACGTTTGGTCCTCATATTAACGAATAGTTAGTGGTAATGCAGTTGTGTGTGGTGGTACGATTGGTCCTCATATTAACGAATAGTTTGTGGTGATGCCGTTGTGAGCGGTGGTACGATTGGTCCTCATATTAACGAATAGTTAGTGGTAATGCAGTTGTGTGTGGTGGTACGATTGGTCCTCATATTAACGAACAGTTAGTGGTAATGCAGCAGTGTGTGGCAGTACGATTGGTCCTCATATTAACGAATAGTTAGTGGTAATGCAGCTGTGTGTGGCAGTACGTTTGGTCCTCAGTAGGGGGGCAAGGCGGGTTTAAACCCACAGCCTACTTTTCTGGGAACATTGCTGATATCTCTCGAACGCCTGGTGGGATTTTTACAAATTAGGTGTCGTTGGACTCGAGCTGACGTCCTCTTTGCTATAGACCACTCGTTCTATTTTTGAAATTTTTTTTGAAAAATTTTGTTTTTAAAAGTAGTCGATAGTTTGAAAACCAAACATGATAGAATGTTGTGCCATAGTTGAAGCGAATGGTCTCTATGACCTTTATTTTTTATAATAAAACTTTCTTATATTTTGAGATTTTTGAAAACACTCAAATTTTGAAATTTTTATATTTTGGAAACTAACACGTTGACATAAAAATGTTTGACATAAATGAAAGATCCCTATCCCCTCTACCATTAAAATAAATGTCAAGTCTCTAAGACAAAAAAAAACTATGTATTGTATTTTTTTAAATAAAAGCGTGTTTTTAGACAGAGAGCCGGTAGCGCTTGACGTATGTTACAACGAGTCTATGATTGGCCATGGTGGATATGGGAAATGGCTATTTCGAGGGGGCGATGTATGGCAAAACGAGGGGTCGCTTTTCGATATATTTTTTTTTCCTATGACGAAGGAATGAAGGCGAATATTTCGAAAATCCCTCATGACGATCTTTAAACATGTTGGTGTACACTGACCAGTAACCAGACAAAATTCATAATGCTATGAGACGAATAAAAATAGTCGACAACAACAGAACTTGCTTTGTATGTATGTATGTCTGACTGGCAGCCAGAACGGAAAGAAATTTTTTTGAGGCATGGCTAGTCATTCATTCATTCATTCATTCATTTATTTGTAATGGGGGGTGTATCCCCCGGTGGCAAATTGGATATACATAACAAATAAATTATTATACATAACAATTCAATAACAATTATACAACAATTAAACTGGAGTATTTACACAAATAGTCAGTCTTTTCTTAAACACACCTATATGTTTGGGAAAAGGCTCTAAGACTGCGGC
Source organism: Meconema thalassinum (assembly GCA_946902985.2). Lineage (NCBI taxonomy): Eukaryota > Metazoa > Arthropoda > Insecta > Orthoptera > Tettigoniidae > Meconema > Meconema thalassinum. Next base: position 94,044 of record CAMPQE020000432.1, read on the forward strand.
AGGTAGAGAGTTTCAGTTATCAATGGCACGGTTTACAAAAGAATATTTGCCATAATTTTTTCGCTGTGGTCGGCCCTTAACTTTGAAAGGATGTGTAAGTGGGCTTTCCCAATCGTTTGCTAAGCTCACCCCATGCTGGTTGATTTGTATACGTGTTGTACATAGCGCAGAGTCTAGATTTCTTCCTCCTAGCTTCCAGTGATTCCCACCCAAGTTTCTTTAACATACGGCTCACACTGCTCCTGGGATTAAAGTCACTGAGCACAAATCTAGCGGCCTTTCTTTGTACCATTTCCAACTCATTGATGAGCCCTACTTGATATGGATCCCAAACCGCCGAGGCATATTCCAGAATAGGTCTTACAAGTGACAAATATCCTAATTCTTTAGCAGAGGTACTACTTCCTTTTAATACCCTCATTACAAAGTGCAGGGATTTGTAAGCTTTTGAAACTACACATCCTACATGACTACTCCATTTCATATCATTCCTTACGTGAACGCCCAAATATTTGCAAGAATCTTCTTCTACAAGTATTTCCGAGCCAATGTTATATTGTAAATCTTGCCTTCGCACTTTCCCTATTTTTAAGAGACTACATTTTCTTGTGTTTATTTTCATTTTATTTTCAATCACCCACTTATAGACCAGGTTCAGGTCCTCTTGAAGCACTGCATTGTCTTGTGAGTCATGTATCTTTCGATATATTACACAATCATCCGCAAACAATCGATAGTCACTGCGAATCCCATTAGGTAAGTCATTTATAAACGCCAAAAATAACAAAGTTCCGATTACGCTGACCTGAGGGATACCCGACGTTACGGTAATTTCATCCGAGAATATGCCTTCGACTTTCACTTTCTGGGAACGACCCAACAAAAATTCTTGGATCCATAAAATTACTCTTCTATCAATCTTCGTCGAAGCTAATTTATGGAGTAGCATGTCATGCGGCACGACATCAAATGCCTTCGCAAAATCTATAACCACGGCGTCGACTGAAACTCCATGGTCTAACGATTTGCTAATGCCTTGAAAAAGTGATAGCATCTGACTCTCGCATGAGTAACCTTTCCGAAATCCATGTTGCCTATCATTAAACCATGATAATGTTTCCCACTGTTCCCTCAAGTAGTCGCAAATGAGATGCGCCATCTGTTTACAAACGATGGACGTAAGGCTAACCGGCCTGTAATTGCCCAATTCAAGTCTGCTCCCTCCCTTAAATATTGGGACTACCGTAGCTCTTTTCCAGTCATCCGGGATTTGCGCATTGTTAATGGACACATTAAACATCACCTCCAAGTATCGTGCCTCGGCCCTACCTCCTAGTTTAAGTACTTCACTAACAATATTATCAGTACCCTTTCATACATTGAAACGTAGTTTTTGTATTAGCTTTACAATTGCTGACTGGTTTATTTGGAACAAGGGAGCCCCTGATTCGTCGTTAAGGTCCAACACACAGCTATTGGATTTATTGAACACACTACCGTAAAAGACATTTAATTCATTAGCAATGGCCTGTTTCTCAGTAATTAATTTACCGTCACCGGACATTATCATCGACAAATTATTTGAATTTCCCTTTCTTCTCCTAACATAACTGTAACATTTTTTCCACCCATCACCTCCTGAACCAAGTAAACCTTGCATATAACTGTCATGAGCAGCCCTCATTCTTAAGACGAGCTCTCTTGATAAGGACTTAAATTTCAACATATACTTGTCACTATCATGTCTTTTATTGTATAATTTCCTAATTTTCCGTTTTAGACTCCTAATTTCTCGTGTGTAATACTCAGGATCTGGGTTTTGTTTCAGCAATTTAAATGGGACAAATTTATCAACAGCGCTATTCAAAATTTTCAAAAAGTTAGTCCACTGGATATTAATGTGATTTCCCTCCGATGCCCATCCTACAAATAGCTCATTCAAATACCCCTGAAACACCCTGATTCGCCCTGCGATACTGGAATATGATCTTTTTTGCTACATCAGAGTCTAATTTTGTAACGTCACCATATCCAATATTTAATTCAACTCCAGAATGGTCACTAATTCCTGGTACTTTCAGACAGGTAATATACAGCTCTACAGGCCTTACGAGATAACATCTAAGGTCGGCATCTAAAGTCGGCTAACAGAATGGAATGTGGGTGAGAGCTGACAACATTGCTGTAAGATGATAACAGGTTGCAACAATTTGACAACTCTGTAAAAAGGTGATAACGGCTAGCCAGGCGAGCAGCAGCAGCAGGTAGGGGCCCTGCAGAGAGAAAAGGTGGAAAGAGGGGAAAGGGGGGAAACCTCTACACAACAGAAAATCACGTGACCACTGTAGAGTGGTGAGGGGGCGAGGCCAGAGAGCCGGAGGGGAGATGAGGGGAGGAGTGGGAGGAACCATGACAGCCAATAGCTGAACGAGTTGTATGTCATCATGGAGTGAAGGAGTGAGACGCGGGTGTGGAGAGAGAAAGAGAAACATCTATGGACGTGCATGAAGCGTGGAGCGCCGTACACAGAGCTCTCGTACAACACGATTAAATAAATAAAAGTGCACAGGTTCATACAACATGTAATTTATTGATCCAAGAATTAAACGTTCAGTTAAATCCTAACCATTTGACATATAGTTTATTTCCTTTTTGTTTCAACACTTTTTCCACGAGGTAATGTTTCGGAAATGCTGTTTATCGAGGTTCTTGGAGATAAAATCTACCTTTTATGGGTTGATGGTTGAGGTCTTGGAGTAAATAGGTGACTGGACTGTCCAAGTTGACTTGACGAATTCGAAATAGTTCAGTCCCCCACTGAGGCGTGTAGCCCTTATTGAAGGCAGACTTAAATTTGCTCACACGAACAAAATCCCCAATTTTCAGTCGGTGACGTTTAGGATCTGCTGTTTTTATGGGGTTAAACAGTTTATCCAGTCGCTGATAATTTTTGGTTACGAGACGTGGCTTGGTCCCAATGGTTCTATGTTTGCTGTCATTGTAACGTGACACTAGCTCAGGTAACATGTCCAACCAGCGATAACTGCCCTGAGCGGTAATCGCTTTCCACATATGGGTTTTCAATGTTCGGTTAAACCGCTCGACCACGCTGGCTTTGAAATAGTTGTACGTGATGTAATGGTGAATATCCTTAGATTTGAGAAAATTGGAGAAATCCTTGTTGAAAAATTCTTTCCCCTGGTCGGTTTGTAGCAACTGAGGATGACGTTTAGAGTGTTGAATAATATGTTGAAAGGCCTTGGTGACTAGTGGACCAGACTTGCGACGCACAGGTTCAACAAAGGCCATTTTGGAATAGACATCAATGACAGTCAACATATAGCGTACACCGTCGTTAACGCCAGCATAGGGTATCATTTCAACCAGGTCAGCCTGCCAAAGTTCATCCACACCTCGTGAAATCACTTTGAGTCGGGGATAGTGACGCCTAGCTGGGCGATGCAACTCGTGAGCAGTACCCATTTTAATGGGTGAGGGCGTAAACAATAATTTTGGCATTTCGAAGTTCTTGTTCAATTTCTTGAATTTCCCAATCGTGACCGGTATGGCTGGCTTGACGTGAAGCATGCAACAACTGTAGCCGCTGGACGAGCTTATTGGGATTGTGCCAGTAGGTATGATGATGATGATGATGATAATTGTTGTTTTAAGGGGCCTAACATCTTGGTTATCGGCCCCGTGCCAGTAGGTAACATCCACAAGGGGTTTTAATAGTATAAATGTCCCTCCCGAAGCGGACACTTTACGACGAGTACTTTGACTGGTGGGAAACATTTTTGCAATGATGGTTTTATATTTTTGAGATATATTGGCATTCACTTGTTGAGCTGGATCATACTGTCCTTTATGGGCATGGGTGTTCAATAAAATGGTTTTATATTTGCCAAGGTCCTCTGACGTATAATCATGGGAAGAGGGGGTCCGAGAAAAGAGCAGCTTTAACAGTCCTGGTGTTAATTTATAGTTGATGTTCTTAATGACAGCTTTAGTATGAGCAAATTTAATGGATTCATCGCCAATTTTAAAACTATCATCCTCATAGCGGACACCATACGTGGTATCTGTGTTTCCAATAAATAGATCAATGAGATAGGGTTCTAGTGTTGATCCATAATATTTTATTAAAATGTTTTTCAGTTGAGCCTTATTTTGAGGGGTGGCCAAGACTTGTGAAAACGGAGACGATCTGGAAGGGCAAGGTGTTTCGACCTTGACCAAGGATTTCTTTTTTCTCAAAAACTCTGCAAGGGGTGCGGCCTTTTTTGAGGCGTAAACACTTGTTCCTCCTCATCCTCAACTTCGCTAACACTAGTCAAATCTTCCTGTTCCTGTTCCTCTTCCTCAGGGTCCTCGTGCAGTGTCTGCGTGGCTTGTGAAACGGTGGGTAGCGTTTCAGATGGCTTGAAAGTGGGTTTCAACATGGCTTTTACCGGAGGTGCTAAACGTTGTTGAATAAACAAAGCATGATTTGCACGTGATCGTTTCAATCGACAAAACTTTTGGCGAATAGTATTTTTTGCTCTAATAATATGCTTTTTCAATTGACTCTCTGCTAACGCCATGGTGTCTTGACAAATGACTTGACTGAGAATGAGACAAGGCCTTATATAGCAATAAAATGATCAAACCCTAAGCGATATCGTCCTTGGTTAAGTTCACTTTGTTTGTCAATCACTAAACAGGCATGACGTTGAGTGTTCCAGCACTTGCTACACAATTCAGTAAACATTTGAAAGGTCATATCCGGATTCACGTGTTCATTATAATTGTGACGACTGTTCCTCTCGTCCTGGCGAAATAAAACAATGACATTGGCATTGTCACGAATCAACTGTTTGGACATTTTAGAATACGTTTGTCCAAGATAAAAGCCATCGATATGTTTGTGTCGACCCATGCTGAAATAGCTTTAAATAATGCCTTGACGTTCAGTGGATACATCATCGAAAATCATGAGTGAATCAGGCTTTACCTCATCCGGTGAAATAACATTTTCTTGTGTGGAAAATGTGAAATAATCCATATTCTCTTTTTGTAATCCAGACATGACTTGATCCAGAAACACGTAGAGGGGTTGGTAGAGAGATTTTGCAAAAATATAAATATTTTGTAAACGCAGACCATTGGGCGCTGTGATGAGCGTTAGCAAAAGATTGGTCTTTCCACAGCCGGAAGGTCCCACAATGATGCAGCGAATGGAAGATGGAAACAGTGAAGCATGGCGTTGTTCACGTGATGTGGGACAGAGATGGGAAACCATGTCCCCCACGGGGAATGACTCTTGCTGCTTAATAATCTTCATATCAACTAAGGCTTAGACGGGCTAGCAGGCTGTCTATATACTGTGCCCTTTTAGTAAGAAATATGCAAATCACAGTATGCCAGCAATGCTCAAGTCGGGATTTTCAGGGTTTTGGTACGTTCTCCCACTCTGTGACTTACACATTTCGGATTAAATAGAGGATACACTCCCAAAAATAAAAACAAAATCAACTCCTATTATAAAACATTTAATAAACCAAAATTATGGCGCTACAAGCAAATTAAACAATTAAACTACTGACCAATCCTTCTAACTTCTTCAATGTGAACAAGGAATGCATAAAATCAAACAAATATCATATTAAAACACATGGTTTCCTTCAAACCAAAACAATTAAACTACTGACCAATCCTTCTAACTTGTTCAAAGTGAACAAGGAATGCATAAAATCAAACAAATATCATATTAAAACACATGGTTTCCTTCAAACCAAAACAATTAAACTACTGACCAATCCTTCTAACTTGTTCAAAGTGAACAAGGAATGCATAAAATCAAACAAATATCATATTAAAACACATGGTTTCCTTCAAACCAACAAAAATTAATTATTTTCACTTCCATAAAGTGTCACTTTAAAGTTCAATACAAACACGAGCTCCCTTGGCTCGATACTTTCCAATATAAGATGCGTTATTCTTCACAAATCTCAAAATCATTTTTCTATCAGCTTCTTACCATCAAAACAATATATAATCTATTTTAAAATAAATGTTATTCCTTTCTTTGAATTTTTGGGCATCTCACAATGTTCTTATGTTACCATCTCTCTCAAGCTAACAAATTCACTACAGTGACTGGGAAATTACTTGTGTACTCCAGAGTTACCGAAGACTACTTGAACAAAGTCAAAGATTATGATCACCCCCGAAATCCCTCATTAAACTCGTGAAATCCTACATCAATTTACATTAGGGATTTTATTTATTTATTTATTTGTCTTAAAGACCATTATCATATAAGAAAGCTACGATCTGAACTGGCAAGCGGTACTTTCAATCTACAAGGACCTCGGTTCAAGTCCCGGGTCATTAACAAATTCTAAACACTCACGGTGTATCATTACTTCCACAGACGGTCTTCTCCGACCTACCGCCTTTCAATAGCGAACGGTCAGACCGTAACACTTGACTTGATTTATTGTCCGGGAGGGGAGGCTCTATGTCTCGTCCTCACGAGACAGCTCTATTCATGCTTTTAAAACAGCTATTTCCTTTTCCACAGTTCTCTGAACAGACCTGGCGTTTCTCTCATTTACTTTTAACAACATTATATAGGTTCGTAGACCACTTTCGTAACCTTGGCATTTATTAATTATGAAGTGTCATCATTGATGGGTAAGAATAATTCAATACAACAACGATATTTAGGGGCTTCCACAACTATATGAGTCTAGGTTCGACTCTCTCAACTGCCTCGGGAACCAATCCCATACTGGAGGACTTACAACAACTCAGCGTCTTAAGATGACCTCGGTCGAATCTGCGCTCATCAATACAATAAATACGCTCCCTATTACTCAATACAATATAACACACACGGCCTCGGGAACCAATCCCATACTGGAGGACTTACAACAGCTCAATTACCGCAATCAACTGTACCTCACAATTAATTTACAAAGTATATTTAGATTCAACGTCTTCCTAGCGTGGCAATTTACTTTAATGCGCGACATTGCGCTATACATTACTTTAAGGCCTAGCGTCTTCCAAAGAACTGATAAATTCAACATCAACAATTTATCTATATCTCAATTTTTATTATATTAATCCTCTCCCGTGACAATAATCGCTATACTTTAAGAACACGTATTCACACCATGTCTTTATACTTTTACTAAAGCTCAAAAGCTATTACTTTCATATAATTCAAATTAATCCTCATTTATATAATTTTTATTATTATTATATTTTCCGCTTGCTTTCATAACATTTATCAAATACACTGATATTTTATTTCATACATTTCCTATAAGGATTTATTCATTTCACATAATTATTTTATAATTTCTCAAATTTTGTTCAGATCGCGCTCTTATTCCGTTATTTGTTATTCAAAAACATCCCTATTTCTCAAACTCAGGTGGATTGTACACAAACAAATTCCCAACACATAACATAATGAAAATATCTACTTACATGCTCAGACGGTCCAATACCGTGCTTTCCAACGATGTTTCATCTCGCCCACAATTTGTGATTACTCCATATTACACAAATTCATTTCATACACTGACATATCTTGACACACATATAACTCATATATATTAAACACTGGTGACATTTTAAATTACACTGGTGTATTCTTCTATGATACACACTAAAATCACTAAAACATTACTATTTAACACAAATTTTATATATTTACACTACACAGATTCTAATCACTAAGGCTTTTATTATGCCTTTCACACGTGATTTCTTTACTTCCCGTCTCCAAGGGTGAAATTCGTAAATGTCGGCTTCCTCTCTAACCAATATGAAAGTCTCGAACCATCTACCTTCTCCATGGAATAGTACTCCTTCAAATCCGGTTTCCTGACGATCAGCTATTATTTATTAGCTCTAAACTGCTTCTTTCTAGACCCTATTGGTTGGTCTAACGAAAGTCTGTCTTGTCCACGGTCTCCCCGATTCTCTATCGATGACCTATTAATTTCTAGCAACTAATACTCCTCGTAACTTAGTGCTTTTTATAGTTCGTTTGTTTCTTTGAAACAATGTCTAGAATTTACTTCTCCTTCCTGCTTATTCAGTTCTCGAATTCCTATTTTTTCAGAACCCTAAGTGAACCTTATTTTGTCCGATTCTGATCGGGTTCTTATACGTTGATAGAATGTTTATCTCGCTGTTATGGTACTTCAAAACGCTACGATATTTTCGGTCGTTTAATCGGACTATATTTTGAATACCTATCGCCTGTCTTCTAAGTTCACAGCCTACTTTGACTGGAATTACTGAACTTTTCACTGTAAAACTGATATTAGTGGAACTAGATCCTGTATTAGGATTTTCCTAATTCTTCACACGGCGATACTATAATAATACTTCTCGGCTACTCCTTAACGGATGCACGTTCTTTGTCGATACAGTGACGCCCTCTGGCTGTCGGATACTGTCCAAACGATGTGATACAGCGTTTCCCCTCAAGGAATGCTTGTAGACTGCATGATGTGATGTCGCACAGTGACGCCCCCTCGGGCTGTTTGAAACTGTATTCGGTGATGTAGCCTCTCCCCTCAAGGAGTCTTAGTAAACTGCCTTCGATGTGATACAGCGTGACTCCCCCCTGGGCTATCGGAAACTGCATGCATGGCTTGGTTATGCCAGGACTTTTATACTATTTGGCTACAAAAAGATAAAATCCACGCCTTTTCCAGAACCAACTTTTGAAATAATGGTCGCACACATAAAAATTATATCTCTGGAAAGCTTGTTTTCTAAACGTAAAATGACCTCTCTGCACATGAAAATCGATCGTGCAGTTCTGAGACATTAAATAAAATTTAGTCTTCAGCTGTGTGGGTGTTACAGTTCATTTTTAATTCCCCACTCCTCGGGTCTCGGGACCTCCCCGATGACGTATGGCTACGTTTGCACTTCTCTCCTGGGCAATTATTATAACATCTTTCTCCACACAAAAATCTCTAATCTGAAATGATTCACAATGATGTATCTCTTTAGTTAATATTACTCTTGCAAAGGGGTTAAATCTAATCATTCTTCTTCTAGTACCGCTGCGCAGTTGCCATTTCATGCAATCGTAAGCTTAATTTCCGAAACAAGGTCTCTGTCTAACCGACGGAAACTTCCACTCGTTCTAAATATAGCTATGATAGGCTACGAGCGATGCGTCAGGCGTGATCTCATCTCCCAGCCATCTGGCCTCAGTCTCTTTCACAACGTTATGCCTGTTCTCTTGTATAAAATCTTTCTATGTTCTTCTGAAGACTGTATATTTCTTTCCTTCCTTTCACCAATAATACATGGATTCGACCCCTTGAACCAATGGTACATGGGTTCAATACAGGACACCGAGCCTTGTCATAGAAACAGTAGACTCATACTACTGGTTGGCGATGGATGTCTTTGGACGTGCGTTGATGGCCAAGGCTAGGTCTGTCCCCACACATGATCCTAAACAAGAAACAGATCCTGCTAATAAACACTGTGTGGATAGGTGAGTAGTGCCACGCACTAAACAGGGAGATTATGACTTTAAGGGAAAGCGGTTAACCCATGTAAAACATTCTCAAGTGTCTACAGACGTTACAACAAAAAAAAAGTATGTGGATAACAAAGTGTATGAGTTTTGTGACAAAGTGCCTCAGCTTACGGTGAATGGCTATAGCGCTAATCACCATCGGATTATTCACGTGGAAGACCCACAAGCCGAAGACGATGTTTGTACCAAGCGTTACATGACCTATGAAATGAAAAGGTTTTACAAATTCATCCCATCTGTATTTTTAGTGTATCTGACGAATGAAAAACCTGTGAATGACAGAAACCATTTACCGCTAGTCCATGGTCAGCACTTCACCTATGTGCTTGCTTCGGGTTTAAGCCACTATCGATTACACTATGATGGAACCATTCACATCAAATACGCCATACCTGATGAGAATCATTTACAAACACAGATAAGCGATCATAGGATGTTGGTCCATAACCATGAAATGGTCAATGCAGGTGACGAATTATCCTTTCATCTCATGTTGACATGGGATGAAAAGCAAGCGGGAAAACCATAAACGATTTCCCACTATATGTGGAATTGGAATATACAGCCATGAAATAACAATCTGACGTTAGTTGTGATTTAAACTTTCTTGTGAAAGGTTGTTGGTCATTATCATCATGGTGAATCAAAGGTGAGAAAGACTAAAAAAAAGGACTTTGTCCCTGGCAAAGCCTGGGCTTACGACATTCGTGAACAAGCCGTTGCGAAAGAAAAAAAAAGAAAAAATAATGTATTGAACATAAGGAAAGACCTTCGAGCAGCACAGAGACATGTTATTCCAAAACGTCGGCGACAGGGTTCAAAACAAGGACGAGTGATTCCCGTCCCCAAACGAGCGGGATTTTTACCTGCTTTATTTGCCGTTCTGGCTGCTCTGGGTTCACTTTTGGGCGGTGCCAGTGCAGTGGCGAAAACCATTAATGCCGCGCAGCAGGGCAAGCAACAACTCAAAGAAAGTCAGCGACACAATGAAACGATGGAAGTGACTGTAATGGGGGCTAGAAATGCCAATTTAAAGCCAGCCTTTTATCAACAAGAATTTGGGATTTCACCATTTCGAAATATTAAAAAAAACTCATCCATAGCAAGACATGCCCTGACGCATCAACAAGTGGAAAGCTATGCTAAACAACTAAAGCTTTCTCATTTTCGAGGTGTGTTTATGCGAAACCAATTACCCCCACGACCCTGGAAACAGGAATGTGCTGTTGTCAATTTGGATGATCACCGAGGACCAGGAACGCATTATGTAGCTTATGTCAAAGAGGGATCCACCGTATGGTACTTTGACAGTTTTGGGAATTTGCCCCCGGCCATGGAACTAGTGACCTATTTTGGAAACAGGATCAAGATATATTATAATGTGAAACGTGAGCAAACGTTTAACAGCCAACAGTGTGGACGTTTGTGTTTAATTTATTTATATAAGTCGCAGCATAGGCAAAAACGTCAACAGTATGTCGGCAGAAAATAAAACGTTTACACTGCATGGACGTGGACCTGAAGTCAGCCTAGACTTTTACCCACCTATCGAATTGAGTGAAAACCCCTATGGTTTGGGACTTGTTTCTTTTGAAACGTACAATAGAATATACAACATACGTGTAAATGTGAACAACAAGTTTTACTATGATGATTCTGTGCTCACCCTGAACTCTGGTGGATACACGATCGATGACATTTAAGAACACATTTATGTGGTGTTGATCAATGAATATGGTTTAAAGTCATTTATCGATGGAACGCGCAAGTTTGAACTTGTAGGAAATACCAACACTCATCGCTGCAGTATTTTCTCCAAATTTAAAATTGACTTTAAAACAAGTCCCGATTCCATTGGTCCATTACTAGGATTTAAACCACGCGTGTTGGAGCCCAACAAGAAACATGAATCGGATCATGAAGTGAAATTCATTGAGGACCATCATGTGTCGGTAACGTGTAATATTATTAGCCAAGTGTACACCAATCAAGAACCATCGCATTCGCTTTATGACTCTATTGTGACATCGCCCAATGGCTATATTATTCGTGAAAACCCTCCAGTGGTGCTTTTTCATTCTGTGGCTGTCGATAGTATTAGTAATATAAAATTAAGACTGGTCAATAGAGATCAACAACTCATTGATCTAGATTCCACCACACCGGTGACTTACAAGTTGGTGCTAAAGCCGCTATGAAGTTTGTGTATAAAGCAACAACACCGTCTAGGAATGGTGTTAGTTGCTTGCCACGTGAATACACGTTAACATCTAAGGACAAGCTGATTTTACAGCATTTGGGTTACCACGTCATGAATTCTGTCTTAGAGATAGCGAACCACATCGAGGAGCAACCAGGGGTGGTAAGAATTGATCTCCATTCCTATCAAGCTCAAACACCTGGACTCAATAACAATGATGAAATTCAATTTGTTATCAACAACCAAGATATTTATACCCTACCGCATGAAAGTGTCATTCAGATCGAAGGTCGGCTCACCAAAGCCGATGGCTCTACACCCACCTCATCCAAGTTGGCCAACCATGGTTTGGCCTTTCTCTTTTCTGAGGTGCGGTGTGTCATTAACGATATCGTGGTGGATAGCACTCGAAATGTGGGTATTTCCAGTGTCATGAAACTATATCCCTCTTACAGTGAGGAAGAAGGTAAAACACTTTGCATGGCAGGTTGGTGTCCTGACTCGACCAATGACTGGCTGGTACACACCGATGGCACCTTTACTGGATATTTACCTCTTAAACTGATTTTAGGCTTTGCCGAAAACCACCAGCGCATTGTGGTCAATGCAAGGCAAGTGCTTTATCTGGTGAGTGACAGGAGTGAAAATAATGCACTCAAGGGAGCTGACAATGCCCCCATAGATTCAAAAATTCAACTACAACGCTTGCTATGGAAATTGCCCCATGGGACCCTTGGCGATAGCAAAAAACTGGACATACTCAAGATGGTAAAGAGAGATATGCCTCTACCCATGGAATTTAGAAGTTGGGCACTCCATGAGTACCGGCTATTGCCCACCACCAACACACACAGTTGGTCTGTAAAAACAGCTCGCTATACAGAGAGACCTCTCTACATTATCGTGGGTATGTAGCGTTTAAGGCAAGGGCGCCACTGATTGATTTTGACTGTTCTTACCTGGAAGAGTCTGTCAAGCCATCCAATATTGACATTCGACTAGATTTTGAAACGCATGACAATGTACCAGCCAATACGACGGCCTACTGTTTGATTATTCATCACAAACAAGTCAACTATTATCCACTGTCCAACCAAGTGACGAGTGTATAAATAACAGCTCAACCCACGTCAAGCCGCTCAGTCATGTCTTGCTTTAAAGCATCAAGAGAAGTCACATCCATGAATTTAAACTCTGAGGAACAACGTTTCAAGACTTTTGCAACATGGCCAGTGCCTTTCATAAGCCCTCAAGCATTGGCGGCCGCTGGATTCTACTATTTAAACAAGTAGTTCCGTGAAGAACTATACAGCCTATTTGCATATATCCTGCTCATGTTAATTGTCTCTATCAACATACAAAACTTCAGTTTAATTGCTGTAACAGATTCGTAGATATTGAGAACCGTCTAAATATTTCATATGGTCGCCAGGATGGATTTTCATTTTTGTACTATTACATTAAGATTATTGTGTACGTGTGGTATTCAAACTTCAATCGCATGATTAGAACACAAGAAGTAAAAACGAGATTTTAAAAGTACGCACAACAGCCATCTTGTGATTATGCAAACAATTGAAATAAATTAGATGCCAGTGGATCAACATTTGTATAACCATTTAACGTTCAACGTTTCACGGCACTCGGATAGTTAATTCGCGAGAAACGTCCATTTAAATATTTATGCTTCGCGCCGCCGCCATGTTGGATTTGTGCTCACCAGGTTACTGAAAGTCCTAAAGGTGAACATATGTTCATAGTCTCTATGAACATAAAAAAAACAGTTTGGTTGCTGTAAAAGATTCATAGATATTGAGAACCGTCTAAATATTTCGGAAGCTCGCCATTTATGATTGTTATATGTATAGGCCATAGAGTTATCTACCATTCAAGGACAATTATTGCCTAGCTTCATTATTCAAACTTTCACTTCGATCGCATGATTACGACACAAGAATAAAAACTTAATTTTAATATTTCGCACAGCCGCCATCTTGAGGTTATGTAAACAATTGAATTAAATTAGATGGCAGTGCATTACAATCTGCAAAATCATTTACTGTACCACATTTCACTGCGCTCAGAGAGTTAAATCACGAGAAAAGTCTATTAAAATATTTCAAATTCGCTTGGTCGCCATGTTCGTTTTGTACTTTACAGGTTTATGAAATATACATAGGTAAACTTGTATCAATACCCTTTATCACCGTACAAAATTGCATGATGATATCTGTAATCGTTCCGGAGATATAGAATGTCAGTGAAATATTTCGCACAGCCGCCATTTTGAGGTTATGTAAACAATTGAACTAAATTAGACTCCAGTACATTACAATGTATATAAACATTTGCTGTACCAAATTTCATTACGTTTGGATAGTTAAATCGCGAGAAATGTCTATTTAAAAGTCTCAATTTCGCTTGACCGCCATGTTGGTTCTGTAGTAACCAGGTTTTTGAAAGTCTCATAGGTGAACTTCTAGTTGTGCCCTTTATCGCCGTGCACAATTTCAGGGCGATATCAGTAATAGTTTCGGAGATATCGAATGCTAGTGAAATATTTCGCACAGCCGCCATGTTGGATTGGTGAGACGTAACAAAATTAGAAGGGTACGGTCGAGGTCGCCGGGAATAGTGCTATGAACTTACCGAGTTTTATTGAAATCACTCCAGCCGTTTAGATTTTATTAGGGGGGACACACACACACCTCTCTCACACACACACACACGCGCGCACACACACGGACAAAAGGTGATCTCATAAGCCTATTTTTTCAAAATTGAAAATAGGCTAAAAACAAGAGATGAAGTGAAATGTGCCTTTTGTCCCATCATCATAGAACAATGGCAGGAGGGCGATGAACCCATGCAGGAACATCAGCGCTGGTCACCTGCCTGCCCCTATCTATGCAGAATGGAGGTGGGAAATATCCCCTGTCATTCAAGCTATCCCTCACTCGTGTCCCTGAGTGATGAAAAAACAAGTTACGATACGTGTGGACTGAATGGTGTCCATGGTGCTTCAGTAAGCAGCTCACCATCGAAAACGTCTAGTTTAGAGACATTGGGACATCATCGGTGTTATGGATATTACAAACCTAAGAGACTATATTGTTGTATGAGTTGGTATCGTCCTTATCCCAAAATGACAAAAGCCTGTAAGACGTGTTATGATAATAAAATGATGTAATTCTAAAATTCTTATTTTTTTCATGTCCCCCTGTCCTACCCAAAACTCAATTTTTTTTTCAAACTAGCATGGCAGGTAAGTCCATGTCATGACCACACCTTAGTAGCCAATTGTTAGTCAGTCGTCAGTTGAACTTGGTCCAGGCAAGCGGCATCATGTTGCGCACACTCATTGTGGATTGCCAAGGGTTTAAAATTGGTGACAACAAATTTATATTTAAACAAGTGGCCATTATCGATTGTACCACGTTTTGGATATCGCAAGCTACGCATTTGCTATTTAAACCGCCCCATGCTTTTGATTTGTTGTGTGAAAAAGACCGCAAACAAACCCAGTGGATTGAAAATCATAAGCAACTAGACTGGAATCAAGGAACCATTTCCTATAAATATTTGGACGTGGTCATGAAAGCACACTTGTCCTCGGCCAATGTGGTATTTGTGAATGGTAATGAAAAACGTGAATGGTTGCAACCATTTTTGGCGTCTTACTGTCAATGTATCGACCTCATGGACCTGGGCTGCCCCTCCCTGCAAACGCTGATGGATACTTGTTCCTGTGGCAACATTATCCATACAGCCCTAGCGCATGCGTGGCATCTCTTTCATTGGTTAACCACCAGTGCTTGCTGGGAGTTGTTGAACAAAATTATAACTCAAGATTTACCTGTGAATGACGCCAGTGAGGCTTCTATAAGCGACGTGTAAACATCTACAACACGTGATACCATGGAGAAAAGCAATGCTACAGACAAAGCCATCGGGAAGTTCCTTGTGTGCAAAAAGAAACTAGACAGTTTTACCAAAGAGGAACTCTTAGCGTTGCCCAAGTCGTTCATTTATTATGTGGCCGCCAACGCGGTGAAAGAAATCTGGCAACATGTACCAAAATCATGGACTCAAGACCCTGTGTTGAGTGAATTGCAACCCTGTACGGATTACGATCACCATAAGCAAGTGTCCTTGGCAAAAATACCCTCTATGCGTCAGTGCGCGACTTGTCAGCTGGTGAAACTGTATCACGGTCATAAAAGTCCGTGTAAAGACTGTTGAATCATTCCACGGGTGTCATGGCGAGAAAAAGCAACAACAACAACAACAACAAACACAAACACAGAGGAAGAGGAAGACCAAACCTTTTCACCATCAATGGAAAAGATTATGCCAGACCTGTACTGGCAATGGCGTCATTGACAAAGTGATTCAATACTTACCTTTCCAAATCCATCTTCCAGGTTATCGTTTTTGTGGCCCTGGAACTCATCTTGAAAAATTTTGCAGCGTGGTGATGTACCCATTAATCTTTTGGATCAAGGATGCAAAGAACTTGACCTATCTTATCGCCATAGTCATCCTGGTTTAAGACATTTGGCAGATAAATTGTTATTGAATAAAAGCTAAGTGGGTGAAAGAATGGCAGCCCTGATTGTGATGAGTGCTATGAAAGGAAAGTTGATGATGCATGGACACAAACATTAAGGAATTGAGGAGTGAGGAATTGGGATGTGTTTGTATTCTATGTTTTCTTTTGTCAATCCCTATGGTTATGAAATAAAAAACAAAGGTTTACCAGAAAACAATGATTCATTTTAATTTTAATAAAACATGATGTTGATGGGCTGATTTTTCATTTTCATATTTTCACACATTGTCATTTGCCAATTTGCAATTTACAGTTTTTAAAAAATGTCTGTTTCAAGTTTTGCGCTTTTAATTATATGGATTTTCCATTTTGTTGATGTCATTTTTAAAAAATGTCCGTTTTATGTTTTTTGAATTTTTATATTTCACACATGGCCATTCCCAGTTTTTAAAATGAATGTTTTACATTTTTTTTGAATTTTAGTGTTATCGAAACATGGATTTCCCATTTTGCTGTTTTCACATTTTTCCATTTGGTGTATGTCGAAAGTTGAGATTTGTCAATGATGTTCATGCAAGTGCTTGACCATGATGACGCTGCAATGTGTTTATGTGTGTTTTGAGAAACATTGAGGTCAACGACCACTGCAGGTAAGACTGGTTTTACAAAAATAAAGTCTATTCACAGCTACATTTCAAAGAAAAAAATCTATCGACTAAACAAAATGAGTATATAAGTGAAAATTTCCCCCTCCCCACCCACCCTACCTCACCGTGTTTGCTCTGGTCATACATACACACCAGCTCTCTCTCTACTCACACAACCCTACCTGTCTTTTGGGGAAGAAACACAACCACTTTATTTATTCCCAAAAGCACATTCTCCACATGCATACTCATCCCAAAAGAACTATTTTAGTTTTCCATTTACCATTAACATTACAAAAAAAACAATATAAATACTAGTCATTAAGTTACTCAAAAAATACTATTACTCATTTCATATTTACAAACACTACAACTTTGTACAGCTTTAAAAGAATCACACTATATACCATTTTTCAATTCCCAACTCGGTTAAATTTAAAATTAAAATAAAAACAAGGTTGCATAGAACTTTTTTTTTATGAGCAAAAGGTTCAAGTGGGTTGCCACTATTTACAAAATCTACTATTTACAATGGCAAAAACCAATATTTACAAAATACAAAATACTAAATCAACGAGTTACAAAAAGCCATGTCCCTAAACGAACGAACAGAAAAATCACACCTCCTCCTCCTTGCGGTCATAACCCCAGGGCAGGCTCGTGAGCAAGTTATTAGCCCACACACGTTTGTTATCCATGGAGGCGAGGGTGCGTCTTCTCTGTTCTACAAGATACAAATGATGGTTGATGGATTGTATCCTGCACTGTATATGGGACATAGTTTTGCCAGTGCGTAAAACCGCTAAGTAATCGTATACACGTAGCGATTTTACCACTGCCCTACCTACACCCTTTCCTCTTTTGGCTTCCTTACAGTCTAGTGTGCGATAAGCATACATTTTCGAAGCCAAACCTACGAATTCCGTCATAATAGAATCACCGCATTAATCTTATAAAACACCCATTTCCTTCTTGTTTTTTATGGGCAGCTGAAACATGTTGTCAGCACTATACGAAGAGGTGTCGAACCAGTCACTATGCCGCCTCATGACGTCATAGGGGTTGCAGTGGCGAATGTGGTAAATGAATGAGTCCGTATCCATATACAAAAGAGATACGTCCTCAAAATGGCGTTTGGCAAACTCATAGTGGAATCGATACATGACCGATTTAGAAAAGTCTAAAATGACTTGGCCCAAGTAAATGGGCTTATCCATGGTCACGCTGGTCCTACTCAATTCAATAGTGGCCAAATCCTCA
This sequence comes from Meconema thalassinum, assembly GCA_946902985.2. Lineage (NCBI taxonomy): Eukaryota > Metazoa > Arthropoda > Insecta > Orthoptera > Tettigoniidae > Meconema > Meconema thalassinum. The sequence goes on from CAMPQE020000432.1 coordinate 112,274, forward strand.
TCGATAATGTTGATCGATTTGAAATTTGGCTTGGCATTGTACCGCCGGGCACCGTAACGTCCTTCCCAGACATTCACCTATTTAATGTCACGGTATTTGCGGACATTCTCCATAGACTTGCCATAGATGCAGTTGTTCATTAATTTGAAAAAAATAATTTCAAACTGCTGTGTTGCCATTTGTCGGTGCTCTGTGTTGAGTTGCATGTATGGCTTGAGCCATGGTTTTTGGGCAAAGGAAATACCCCTATGGATTTTCTTCAACACCAAGCCTTGGGCAAGACATTTCACCAACATTTGGATATGTAGCACATACCGATTTTCGTTGTAAAGTGTGCCCATAAGTTTTTCAATTTTCACTTTACGGTCAGGGGGAACCATTTTCTCAAGACAGAATGGGAAATCGGCATGTTGATCATACAAGGATGAGGGATATTCAATATATTCTTCTAAGACATATGCACGACCTGTTTCTTGGCTAGTGTTGATCACATCAAATTCTGACACTTGTTTCTCTGTCAGCCAAGCAATCTTCCCATAGGGCAAATGCTGACTCATGGCGTAACCATACAAATTATTCACGTCATAGTACATTAAGTACGATTCTGGTTTGTCTGGTGAATAATCAGGCATGTAGACATTGTTCGCTTCGGCATGACGCTGGTTAAGCGACACAAAGCCACCTCGAATGCCCTTTTCAAAAAATAGAACCATGTCTACATCAGTGAGTAATTCAAATTCCACTTGAGTGTATTTTAAAGCGGCATCAAACGAGAACCCAGGACTCGTATAATAGTGAGCCGGGTCAAGGCCATAAATGTGCTGACACAACACACGAAATTTTTCAAACACATCAGTGAGCAGCAATACATCCAGTTTTAGGTAATGCATAGCATATTCACTTAGCGTCTTAATGTCAAACACTCACCAAACTTGACATGCATGTGCATAGTCTTCATCGGAAACAGTACTGCGTGTTGTTTTTGAGTAAAATTTCTCTTGCGGTGGGAGTTTTGTTTGCTTTAACACGTCCCAGCTGTTGCAGAAATCATACGGGAATATACCTTTCCGAATGCACAATTGAAATTGCTTGGGATCATTAAAATGCACTCTGGTATTTTTTAATTCTTCTTCATTCAAGCCATTCACAAGACTGTCTAGCGAGGATGCCATAAACTTGAAGGAATCCAAAAATCGAATGCTAAAGTTGCTCAACCGCCATGTCAGGGCTGTAAAACGCTCATGGTTTTGGGGAATAATGGTAAACGAGCCCTTGTTGACATGACCCAATTCACGAATCAAAAACTGAAAGTCATAATTTGCCAGATTGTGGAAAAAGACACTGATGAAACGAGGAGCTGAAAAGTTCAAATTGCATTTACTATGCGCAGCTCCACGATACTCTCCCGTAAAGTGCGAGATCACGAACGGTGTCTTCAGCACTGATCAGTGGCTTTTCGCAATTATTTTTAAAACCAGGGAAAGACCCGAACTTACCTCAAAGTTACCGTCCAATAGCATTGCTATCTGTGACATTCAAGCTCCTGAAAAGATTGATCCTGAATAGAATAGCGCCAGCGATTGAGGCACTGATCCCAATTGAACAAGCAGGATTCCGACCTGGCCGTGATTGCAGTGACCAAGTTCTTTCCCTGACCACCTTTGTGGAAGCTGGGTTTGAGAAGAAACTGAAGAGCGTATCAGCCTTTCTGGATCTCACAGCAGCATATGATACTGTTTGGAAGGAGGGATTTCTATTGAAATTGATCAAGGCTGTTCCTTGTTTAAAGATTATGAACTTGTTAGACAACATGCTAAGTAACAGATTGTTCCAAGTCTACTCTGAGCAGAACAAAAGCCAATTCCGTAAACTGAATAATGGCCTGCCGCAAGGTTCTGTTCTCTCACCCATTCTTTTTAATCTGTACACCCATGATCTTCCGAAAACAGTAGCCCGTAAGTTCATGTATGCGGACGATATCAACCTCACTGTTCAACATGCTAATTTCGCAGAAGCTGAGGCCGTTCTCACCCAACACCTCGAAGTCCTGGATGACTTTTTCACAAAATGGCGCTTACAACCAAATCCTCAGAAAAGTGAGATAACTGCTTTCCATCTGGACAACAGGCATGCAAATTACCATCCTAGAGTCAATTTTAGAGGTAAAGAATTACAGTATAATAGCACCCCTAAATATCTGGGAATGACTTTGGATAGATCTCTGACCTACAAAACCCATCTGTGTAAATCTGCTGCGAAATTGAAGAGCCGCAATAACCTCCTTCAGCGCCTGGCTGGAACATCATGGGGAGCGGATGCCAACACTCTGAGAACAACTGCTCTTGCGCTAATCTATTCTTTAGCCGAGTTTTGCTCTGGGGTATGGCTTAATAGCTGCCACACTCAACGGGTGGATGTTCAGCTCCGACAGAGCATGCGTATTGTATCTGGAACACTACTTCCTACTCCAGTCCAGTGGTTACCAGTGCTGAGTAATATCGCACCTCCTCATATCAGAAGGGAGAAAAATCTGGTTCATCTTTGGTCGAGAGTGCAAAATAACAAGGCCCTCCCAATACATGAAGACATGAAACATCTTGGCCCATCTAGATTGAAATCCCGTAAACCTGCATGGAAAACTGCCTTGGATTTAACAAGCAGAAATTTTAAACCTAATGAAAATTGGCGGGTTGAGTGGACAACATCTACACCACCAGGCATCGTGAACGTTGAAGATCCTCACATAAAACTTGCTGGCTTCAATCTGCCCAGACATACCTGGACTAGACTCAATCGTATTAGATGTGGCTTGGGAAGATGTGCTTCTGTTCTCCACAAATGGGGTTGGAAAGACTCACCGAATTGCGATTGCGCTGACATTCCACAGACAATGGAGCACTTAGTACTGGAATGTCCTCTCCGAGTTTTTCCAGGAAGTCTGGAGGACCTGCATTCTGCTACAACTGAGGCTGTCAAATGGATCAACGAGTTGGGCGTTGATTTATAATTATTTTTTTTATCTGCTTTATCTTTATATATATAATTCTTCGACACGTGTGTATGTGACTAAACTCCTCCTAAACGACTGAACCGATTTTGATGGAATTTGGTATGTATATTAGGCTGGGTCCATGTATCGTTTAGATTCACAATCTGACCCGATAGGTGGAATGAATACAATTTTAGAACCACAATTTACACACAATTTTAGAACCACAATATATAGTCAAAAACAGTCGTCATGGAAACCACTAGCCTTGGCCTTCGTGAAAGCTATGTCTTTGGACGGATTGTCTCTGCACGTTAGAGCCACCTGGTCGCAACCTGTGCAACTACCGCCATTACTTACACTCCGTCCGTGGCGAAAAGTTGTGTTTTATACCAAAGGTGGCAGTGATGTCGAATTCTACTGTTTGTCTCTGCACGTTAGAGCGTTTCAAAGTCCCGTATGCGTTCATATACCATTCATCCAATTGCCATGAAACTTGGGTGATATGTTGAGTGAGCTCCAGGGAAGGTGTTTGGCTTAGTAAATCCATTTTACAATAGATAGCGCACGAATAGATTCAACAAATGAGCGACGACGCGCGAAGCGTTTCAAAAAGGACCCGTATGCGTTCAAATACCATTCGTCCGATAGCGATGAAACTTGGGTGAGATGTTGTGTACACTCCAGGGAAGGCTTCTGGCTTAGTAAATCAATTTCACATCAGGTAGCGCACGACTAGATTCAACAAATGAGTGACGACGCGCGAAGCGTTTCAACAAAATCCCGTATAAGTTAATATTCCATTATAGATTGAGATGAAACTTTGATGAGTTGTTGTGTACACTTAAGTGAAGGCTTCTAACTTAGTAATTCATTTCACAGGAGGTTGCGCACGAGTAGATTCAACAAATGAGCGGCGACGTGCGAAGCGTTTCAACAAAGTCCCGTATGCGTTCAAATACCATTCGTCCGATAGCGATGAAACTTGGGTGAGATGTTGTGTACACTTACGTGAGGGTTTCTAACATAGTAAATCCATTTTACAATAGGTAGCTCACGAGTAGATTCAACAAATGAGCAACGACGCGCGAACTTTTAATCAAAGTCCCGTATGCATTCATATACCATTCATCCGATTGCAATGAAACTTGGGTGAGATGTTGTGTACACTTATGTGAGGGTTTCTAACTTAGTAAATACATTTCACAGGAGGTTTCTCACGAGTAGATTCAACAAATGAGTTACGACGCACGAAGCGTTTCAATAAGGTCCCGTATGCGTTCAAATACCATTCGTCCGATTACGATGAAACTTGGGTGAGATGTTGTGTACACCCTACGGAAGGTTTCTGGCTTAATAAATCCATTTTACAATAGGTAGCGCACGAGTAGATTCAATAAATATGTGACGGCACGCGAATCATTTCAACAAAGTACCGTATGCGGCCATATACCATTTAACAGATTGCCATGAAACTTTGGTGAATTGTTGTGTACACTCCAGGAAATGTTTCTGTCTTAGTAAATCCAGTTTTTACAAGTAGCGCGCGAGTAGATTCAACAAATGAGCGACGGCGCGCGAATCGTGTCCTCATTGTCCCGTATGCGGTCATATATCATTCATCCGATTGCGATCAAACCTTGGTGAATCATTGAGTGCACGCCAGAGAAGGTTTCAGGCTTAGTAAATCTATTTTACAATAGGTAGCGCATGAGTAGATTCAACAAATGAGTGACGGCACGCGAATCGTTTAAAGAAAATCACTTATGCGTTCATAAGGCATTCGTCCGATTCCGATGAAACTTTGATGAGTTGTTATGTACACGCCAGGGAAGGTGTTCAACTTAGTAAATCCATGTTACAATATTGGTAGCGCACGAGTTGATGTAACAAATGAGTGACGACGCGCGAAGCGTTCCAACAAAATCCTGTATGCGTTCAAATACTATTCATCGATTGCGATGAAATTTGATGAGTTGTTGTGTACACTTACGTGAAGCTTTCTAACTTAGTAAATCCATTTCACAGTTGGTAGAGCACGAGTAGATTCAACAAATGAGTGACAGCGCACGAATCATTTAAACCAAATCCCTCATGCGTTAAATGCCATTTATCCATTTGCGATGAAACTTTGGAGAGTTGTTGTGCACGCTCCAACGAATGTTTCTAAATTAGTTAATTCAATTCGCGATAGTTTAGAGGCAGTTAACAGAAATTGAAAAAAATATTGTGTATCCAAAAGCACTTCAAAAAACAAAGTTATAACACTTTCTTTGATTGGCAGGACAACGTCTGCCGGGTCAGCTTGTAATTTATATAATTTGTTAGTATTATTGCTGTGTTATATGAATCTGTATTTATGTAGGTGATTGTGTTGTGTTAACATCATACGATAAATAAAAAAATCGCAAATATGGCATGACGTGGCATGCTCATACAGCTGCTGCTGTTATGGCGTTAGGCTCATGGGTACTGGGTGGGCCAGTAATCCCTGTACATCATGAGCCAACTTGACAAGTTCATCCAAAAACCATCTGGCACAATCTGGCCCCTCACGGTATTTGTAAACGGATTGTGTGGGGTCATAGGCACACACCACATTAAATCCTATGTCAAAAGGTTCATGTTTTTGAATGGGTGTGGTTGAGCTCATGGTGGGATCTGGTTCACATCCCGCCATGGGTGTGGTGAGAGCTTCGAAATCTGCATACACCACATAGGGAACAGTGTCACGCTTATGAATATCCTTAAACTTTAACACAGCCTTGTCCCCTTGTGGCAATATCAGTCTCACCGCTACCTGAGAAACACAATCTACCCTATGACGTTCTAAAAGCGTAGGGGTTTTAAAATATTGCAAGCAACGATCACAAATATGTTTTGAACGCTTGTCCTTAGACATTTGAGTGCTTAGCAATCTACTCAGGCTTTTAATCAGGCAATAGTGATTCACCTCTCCCTCAAACAGTTATAAAGGATGAATGTGGTGTCATTTCGGTTCTTTTGTGGCATAAAGAGGACCCACAATCTCATTACCATCAAGGCCATACACCATGAACGCAAAGTACTGGTTGTCTTGTTCAAACCTATGGATTTCCGTTAAGTACATAGGGAACGATACTCTAGTTAAATTTAATGTTTGTTTTAATTCATCAAACTTGGCCTTGTACATTCCTGGTCGAAAACTGTCACGTTGTGCTAGCTGCAAATATCGCCCCACACCAGGGGAAACATTTATCATCTTTATTTTCAGTATTTACCACCGCTCTCCGACAGGCAATCGCTGATGGTAAAGAAATGTGTCTAGACCCAGCATTCAACGGGTTGAAATGACAAATGTTAATTTGTAGGTAATGGATTTTGTCTAACGCTAAACCACTTGGTCCTTGTTGCCGTTTATCAAATTTTGATAGCAAGGCAATCACCACATGGCTTTGATACCACTCGTTCAGATTATCGGCTATCAAAAGCTCTTGCATTTTACTGCCAATATAAAATGGTTTTTTATGCTCACCATCCTTGTTAGCCTACTTTCGATTTTTGCAAAAAAATGAAAGTAGACTTATGAGATCAACACAGGGCGAAAAATTGTGTGTCTGTCTGTATGTGTGTATGTGTGTGTGTGAGTCTGTGTGTGTGTGTGCGTGAGTGTGTGTACTCTGAATGTCTCTCCCCCCTATCAATTCAAACACGGTGAAACCGAATTGAACGAATTTGGTACAGAGGTAGCTCTAGCATAGGGCACCTCAGTGTCATACTTTATATCGCCGCCATCTTTACCAAAACTGAATGGCGGCGACTCAAACGTTCAAAACGTAAACTCACATTACGGCTAAACTAATCATCCGATCTCTACCAAATTTGGTGACAACATACCTGTTTACAGGACGCGACTTTCACCCAAACTTCAAGGTCATCGGCCTTGCCATTTCAGGATGGCGGCCGTGTGAATTATGCAACCATGATAATCAAAAGCTTAAGTCCCACCAATTCAGATTATCAAGCCTAGGGTGGTTTAAGCTATCCTGAAGGTCGTGATCCGTTATTTATTATAATTTAATATTATAATATTATTCTGTATGAGTGGCTTTAAAGAGCTGAGCCGTATCTGCCACACGACAAGATGGCAGCTGTCCTCATGAGCCTGTCTTATATTTCAGTAGTTTTAGTATGTTGTATGTGATATACCCTACTGATACAATAATATAAAATTTGTATGAAATGATCTATAATGAAGATGTACTGCAGTGAAGAAATAGTTTATTTCAAGTCATTATTTGCCAACAGGTTGTATCTAATATATCAGTTAAGATCTCCATGATGTTAAGCATATGGTTAGCTCTGGGCTAGCGTGTTAGTCTGTCACGCAGTTGACTGGGGATCGAATACTGCTACAGTTAACTTTTTTTCTTGAATTCTTTTACAAATGATGTGCACAAGCTCTTTCCACAGATACTGAATAAAATGTAATTTAGCTCAAAGGGGAGGTTAATGTATACACTCGTTTATTAATAAAATCACAGTCCCAGCATTGCACATAAACAGAAGACATTAGGAAAAGGAGAATAGATGAACTAGATACACGTTGTTATCAACCACAGCCTTCTTAATGTCTCTGTACGGTGCCGTCCTCTTGTGGGTTATGTGGGTAATATTGTTCCAAACATACCGCTGTGTAAATACCTGGCCTCCTGAAGTATGGCAATTTTGTAATACTGGTAGTTCAACTATTAGCCACGATCGCGCTCCGATTACCTTTAAACACTGCCAGCTGGATCGCCTCCCTCCTGGCTACTTTAAACTGCCTGCTCGTTGAACACCCAGAGGCGTACAAGATAAATATTAATTCACTGCTAGTTCGCAGCACCAACCTACTGTGATCGGCGCGGATTTTTAAAGGGGAAGGTACCCAAAACGAAAGATTCTTAAGTTTGCAGGCTGGCTTAATATAGAGATTAACGGACGTGAATGCATTACAATAAGTCAGTATTTTTGTTATTCAATCATCATAAAGTATATAATATTGATCTTGACACTTACTGGCTAATTATCAATATAAAAGAAAACAAACACTACATGGTGGTAGAGGTGGTTTTAGGGATGAGGACAATGAGTTATAAATATACCCATACATTTAGGAGAAAGTAGGCTATATGTTCTTTGCTGAACATCTTGTTTTTATATATGAAATCGCACATGAGTTGTGTATTGACGTTTAAAGCCGTATGCAACCTTTGCGCTGTACAAATTTGTTTTTTAAAAATTTCGGAACAAGATTCCATAAAGTCTTTTGGGATCAAACTCTCTCTAACATTCACTATGTGGCCAGAGCACACACGTGACTTGAAACAGGACTCGAGAGGCTCCCAAGTTAATGTATCAATAGCAGTGGAAAAAGACATGATTTTTATAAAAGAAACAATCTCACCACAGTGTTCAGCCGTAGTCTGCTCGGTAAACAATGGTCCCAAACACACAGCAGTGGCTGTAGTGGACAAGCCTTTTCCAACACACACTAAAAAATGAGATAAAATAAATCACCATGAGTATATCTATTTCAAATAGCACCTTTCATAAACAAAAATAAACAAATAAATAAAATAAAAAGCAGATTTTTTATATATAACAAAAAATCTTACCTTGCTTTGTAAAAAGCCCTGCGTTTGCCTTTCCCTAGGTTCGAGTGGAATGGAGTTTCTGTCTCCCAACACCAGGTATGCCAATTATCTAAAACAAAAAAATAACAATACATCAATCAAATGGTAAACCAATAATCATTTAATCATTGATTAGCATAAAATAAAATAAACAGTGTTATTCCAACACTTACCTCAAATATATAATGTATCCAATATAGTAACCAACTGGGCTTGAGCACACGAATGCAATCAATTGTATACACATAAGACACAGCCTATGTTAACACAGCAACGTGTAAAACAGTAATGACTGACTGTGTGTCATAACATGATCAACACTCTAATACCCCCCGCCCTCCTCTCCTCGCCCGGCCCCTCGCCCTGTGTCCCTCATACCACAGCTGTTAACATCGCTCTTGCCCTGCAATTGGCTATGGCAATGGTAGATGGAGGAGTTATACTCGCTTACTGCCTTATTTCTCTGACGTCATTGCGATATTGTTCGACCTTCAAGTGACCTCTACGTCACTGTAATTTTCCATTGGCCTGATGTCAGCTCTGGCCACATTCCTGAAACGCGATAACATGTCACATCCTGTCACCCAGCCAGCCAAGCTTCTAGCAGGCCTCTCGAGCAGATATTCTATTTTTAGCCTACTTTTCACGTTTTGCAAAAATGAGGAAAAAGTAAACTTATGAGATCGATCCGGGAAAATGTGTGTCTGTCTGTCTGTCTGTCTGTCCTTCTGTCTGTCTGTCTGTCTGTCTGGCTGTGTGTGTGTCCCCCCCCCCTATCAACTCCTAAACGGCTGCAGCAATTAAACCAAATTTAGTATGAGTAAAGATGTGCACCGGAATATCTCACGTCCATATTTGAAAATGATGTCAGTGCTACCAACTGCTGAAAAAACGCACTAGAAATTTGAACTCCATGTTGGATATCTCGCAAGGTATGCATGGGAGCCATTCCAAAATTGGTACACATGCAGATAATACTATTTCAGTTTAATTTCCAGGAGGCTAACAATGACAGTGTTGCCAAAATAATTTTAAGCCTTCTGATAGGTCCAATGTTTAAATGCACATACCTTCTACACTATCAATTGGATTTCAACCAAATTTTGTATGTAATATCTGTACATAAACAGATATGATTGACCGTATTCCTAAGAGCCACCAGGGCTGCCAACTGTTAATAATTGCTCTCTATATTTTTTATCCAAATACCAATATATCAGAAAGTATGCAAGCCAACAGTTTTAAACTATGCACACGTATATTCTGACATTTTAGATTAATTTGGAGTAACGTATATACGTCAGTTCTACCAACATGATTATAAGCCTGCTGATAGTACCAATTTTTAAATACATGAAACTTCTATACTATCAGTTCGATTTCAACCAAATTTCGTATGTGCTATGTGTACCATTACAGATATGACTGTAAGTATTGTTAAGAGCAATCAGGGCTGCCAACTGTTAATAAAGGCTGTCTATTTTTTACCCTAATATCAATATATCAGAAAGTATGCAAGCCAACAGCTCTATACTTTGCACACGTATAGCACCTGACATTGTAGATTAATTTGGAGTAATTAATACAAGGCAGTGCTGCCAACATGATTCTATGCCTGCTGATATGTCCAATTTTAAAATACATGTAACTTCTATACTAACAAATGTATTTCATCCAAAACTGGCACAACAAGATATCATAATATTTCAGATTATTTCTGACCAGCACACGCATGGTATTGTTGGCAACATGCTTTTACGTGTGCTGATATATCCAGTGTCTAACTGCATGTAACATCCATTTGACTTCAACCTAATTTTGTATTCTGTACCTTAAGAGATGGAACTAATAATATATTCAGTCACCAGGGCTGCCAACTGTAGTGCTCTATTAGGCTACATTATACCAGGTATATTTTGAACTAATTTGATATTTCGATATTACCAACTTAATTTTGTCATTATTCTAGATAGGCTCATATACTGTAGAATAATCATTGGCATGAAAAGTAGGCTGTATAATTCTTCACGGAACTTCTTGTTTCCATTCTGGCTGCTAGTCTCATTCGTCTCATAGCATTATGAATTTTGTCTGGTTACTGGTCAGTGTTTACCAACCTGTTTTAACGATCGCCATGAGGGATTTTTTGAAAATATTCGCCTACATTCATCTGTCATAGGAAAAAAAATATATCAAAAAGCGACCCCTCGGTTTGCCATACATCGCCCCGTCGAAATAGCCAATTCCCGTATCCACCATGGCCAATCATAGCCTCGTTGTAACATACGTCAAGCGCTACCGGCTCTCTGTCTACAAACACTCTTTTATTTAAAAAAAAATGTAAAAAGTTTTAAAATGCATAGTTTTGTGTCCTAGTGACTTCACATTTATTTTCATGGTAGGGGGGGGGGGGGTATGGACCTTTCATTTGGGTCCAACAAACCTATTTGTCAACGTGTTAGTTTCCAAAATAGTCAAAATTCAAAATGTTTTCAAAATTTTCAAAAAATATAAAGTATTATTATAAAAAATAAATGTCATAGAGACCATAACTATGGAATAACATTCTATCATGTTTGGTATTCAAACTATCGCCTACTTTCGAAAACGAACTTTTGAAAAAAAATTGAAAAATATAACGAGTGGTCTATAGGAAAGAGGACGTCAGCTCGAGTCCAACGACACCTCATTTGTTAAAATCCGATCATCCGTTCGCCAATGATCACCAATGTTCGCGAGAAAGTAGGCTATCATTTTGTGTTTCCTCCTACACCCTTGAAACTTGCTGTCCGCCTAGAGGGAATACCCACCTTTAATTAACGTCAAACAAACTTTTTTCCGATTCACCGTTTCCAAAATAGAGCCAATCCAAAAAAACAAGAATTTTCAATTTAAAAAAAATACCAACACACATGCTTAGCCAAGAGAACGTCACCCCAACGCCAACAATACCTCGTTTGTTAAAATCCGACCAAGCGTTCGGGAGATATCGGCAAAGTTTTATATGAAAGTAGGGGGCGACTCAGAACCGGCCTTACCCCACTACTGCACAGTTTTATTCCTAGAGACTTTAAATTTATTTTGGAGGGGGGGGTAGAAGGGGCAGGGCCATTCATTTACGTCCAACAAAATTTTTTGTCAACTCTTTGGTTTCCAAAATATAAAAATTCAAAATTTAAGTGTTTTCAAAAAATCTCAAAAAATAAAAAAGTTTTATTATAAAAATCAAGATGTTCAGTAAAGAACATATAGCCTACTTTCTCCTAAATGCATGAGTATTGTTATAACTCTTGTCCTTTTCAAGGAGTATAATTGAATGTTGGTTGTAGTAGATTGTTGAAATACAACGTGCTCTAGGGATATTAAACACGAATATGAGGTGCCCTTTGCTAGTGCTACCTCTGTAAAAAAATACATTCAATTCGGTTTTACCGTGTTTGAATTGATGGGGGGAATCGATTTGCACACATACTTGGCCACCATCTGCAAACAATTGGGCTGATGATCTTGCAGTTGGGTCAGAATATGCTTCCCACATAAAGATATGTCATTGCAAAATTTGGTAGAGACTAGATTATTAGGTTGGTTGTAATTACATTTTAGCTTTTAATATTTGGGAGGCCGCGATTATGTTCCATCAAGGTGGCGGTGTTATAAAACATGACACTGGGGTGCCCTTTGCTAGTTCTACCTCTGTACCAAATTTCGTTCCATTCGGTTTCAACGTGTTCGAATTAATAGGGGGAATCGATTTTCACACAAAGGTGGCCGCCGTCCGCAAAATATTAGGCTAATGATCTATTAGTTTGGTCAAAGGATGCACCTCCCATAAAGGTATGTTCTGGCAAAATTTGGTAGAGATCGGATGATTAGGTGAATCGTAATTTGATTTAAGCTTTGAACATTTGTGTGGCTGCCATTACGTTTCCGTCAAGATGGCGGCGATATAAAACATAACACTGAGGTGCCCTTTGCTAGTGCTACCTCTTTATACCAAATTTCGTTCCATTCGGTTTCACCGTGTTCGAATTAATAGGGGGAATCGATTTTGACACCAAGATGGCCGCCATCCGAAAACTATCAGTCTAATGACCTATTAGATTGGTCAAAGGGTGCTCCCTCCATAAAGGTATGTTGTTGCAAAATTTGGTAGAGATCGGATGATTATGTTAGTCGTAATTTGATTTAAGCTTTGAACATTTGTGTGGCCTCCATTACGTTTCTGTCGAGATGGCGGCGATATAAAACATGATACTGAGGTGCGCTTTGCTAGTGCTACCTCTGTACCAAATTTCGTTCCATTCAGTTTCACCGTGCTTGAATTAATAGGGGAAATCGATTTTGACACAAAGATGGCCGCCATCCGCAAACTATTAGGCTAATGATCTATTAATTTGGTCAAAAGATGCTTCCTCCAAAAAGGTATGATGTTGCAAAATTTGGTAGAGATAGGATGTTTAGGTTAGTCGTAATTTGATTTAAGGTTTGATAATTTGTGTGGCCGCCATTACGTTTCCGTCAAGATGGCGGCAATATAAAATATGACACTGAGGTGCCCTTTGCTAGTACTACGTCTGTACCATATTTCGTTCCATTCGGTTTCACCGTGTTCGAATTAATAGGGGGAATCGATTTTCACACAAAGATGGTCGCCATCCGCAAAATATTAGGCTGATGACCTATTAGTTAGGTAAAAGGATGCTCCCCCATAAAGGTATGTTTTTGCAAAATTTGGTAGAGATCGGATGATTGGGTTAGTGGTAATTTGATTTAAGCTTTGAACATTTGTGTGGCCGCCATTGCGTTTCCGTCAAGATGGCGGCGATATAAAACATGACACTGAGGTGTCCTTTGCTAGTGCTACCTTTGTACCAAATTTCGTTCCATTCGCGTTCACAGTGCTCGAATTGATAGGGGGGGGGGGGACAAACATTCAGAGTACACACACTCACACACACACACATATACACACACACACACAGACTCACACACACACATACACAGACAGACACACTTTTTTCGCCCTGTGTTGATCTCATAAGTCTACTTTCATTTTTTGCAAAAATCGAAAGTAGGCTAATAAAGGTCATAGAGACCATTCGTTTCAACTATGGCACTTTGTTCTATCATGTTTGGTTTTCAAACTATCGTCTATCTTCAAAAACAAAAATTTTCATTTTGTTTTCTTTTTTCAAAAATATGACGAGCGGTCCATAGGAAAGAGGACGAGAGCTCGAGTCCAACGACAACTCATTTCTAAAAATCCCACCAGGCGTTCGAGTGATATCAGCAATGTAGGCTGTGCGTTTAAACCCGCCTTGCCCCCCTACTGTCCTCATATTAACGAACAGTCAGTGGTAATGCAGTTGTGTGCGGCAGAACGATTGGTCCTTCTATTAACGAATAGTTAGTGGTAATGCAGCTGAAGTGTACAAGTTGCTACACAAGTAGCAGGTAGGCTGTAGTGTACAGGTTGCTACACTAGAAGCGGGAAGGCTGAAGTATACAGGTTGCTACACTGGTAGGAGTTAGGCTGTAGTATACAGGTTGCCACACTGGTAGCGGGTAGGCTGTAGTATAAAGGTTGCTACACTAGTAGCAGGTAGGCTGTAGTATACAGGTTGCTACACTAGTAGCAGGTAGGCTGTAGTATACAGGTTGCTACACTAGTAGCAGGTAGGCTGTAGTATACAGGTTGCTACACTAGTAGCGGGTAGGCTGTAGTGTACAAGTTGCTACACAAGTAGCAGGTAGGCTGTAGTGTACAGGTAGCTACACTAGTAGCGGCTAGGCTGTAGTATAGAGGTTGCTACACTGGTAGGAGGTAGGCTGTAGTATACAGGTTTCTACACTAGTAGCGGGTAGGCTGTAGTATACCGGTTACTACACTAGTAGCAGGTAGGCTGTAGTGCACAGGTTGTTACACTAGTAGCGGGCAGGCTGTAGTGTACAGGTTGCTACACTAGTAGCGGGTAGGCTGTAGTACACAGGTTGCTACACTAGTAGCAGGTAGGCTGTAGTAAACAGGTTGCTACACTAGTAGAGGGTAGGCTGTAGTATACAGGTTGCTACACTAGTAGCAGGTAGGCTGTAGTATACAGGTTGCTACTCTGGTAGGAGTTAGGCTGTAGTATACAGGTTGCCACACTGGTAGCGGGTAGGCTGTAGTATACCGGTTGCTACACTAGTAGCAGGTAGGCTGTAGTGTACAGCTTGCTACACTGGTAGCGGGTAGGCTGTAGAATAAAGGTTGCTACACTAGTAGCAGGTAGGCTGTAGTATACAGGTTGCTACACTAGTAGCAGGTAGGCTGTAGTATACAGGTTGCTACACTAGTAGCAGGTAGGCTGTAGTATACAAGTTGCTACACTAGTAGCGGGGAGGCTGTAGTGTACAAGTTGCTACACAAGTAGCAGGTAGGCTGTAGTGTACAGGTTGCTACACTAGTAGCGGCTAGGCTGTAGTATAGAGGTTGCTACACTGGTAGGAGGTAGGCTGTAGTATACAGGTTGCTACACTAGTAGCGGGTAGCCTGTAGTATACCGGTTGCTACACCAGTAGCAGGTAGGCTGTAGTGCACAGGTTGTTACACTAGTAGCGGGCAGGCTGTAGAATACAGGTTGCTACACTAGTAGAGGGTAGGCTGTAGTACACAGGTTGCTACACTAGTAGCAGGTAGGCTGTAGTATACAGGTTGCTACACTAGTAGAGGGTAGGCTGTAGTATACAGGTTGCTACACTAGTAGCAGGTAGGCTGTAGTGTACAGGTTGCTACAATAGTAGCGAGTAGGCTGTAGTATAAAGGTTGCTACGCTAGTATCAGGTAGTCTGTAGTATACAGATTGCTACACTAGTAACGGGTAGGCGGTAGTGTAAAGGTTGCTACACTAGTAGCAGGTAGGCTGTAGTATACTGGTTGCTACACTAGTAGCGGGTAGGCTGTAGTGTACAGGTTGCTACACTAGTAGCAGGTAGGCTGTAGTATACAGGTTGCTACATTAGTAGCGGGTAGGCTGTAGTGTACAGGTTGCTACACTAGTAGCGTGTAGGCTGTAGTATACAGGTTGCTACACTAGCAGCGAGTAGGCTGTAGTGTACAGGTTGCTACACAAGTAGCGGGTAGGCTGTAGTGTACAGGTTGCTACACTAGTAACGGTAGGCTGTAGTGTACAGGTTACTACACTAGTAGCAGGTAGCCTGTAGTATACAGGTTGCTACACTAGTATTAGGTAGGCTGTAGTATACAGGTTGCTACACTAGTAGCAGGTAGGCTGTAGTATACAGGTTGCTACACTAGTAGCAGGTAGGCTGTAGTATACAGGTTGCTACACTAGTAGCGGGTAGGCTGTAGTGTACAAGTTGCTACACAAGTAGCAGGTAGGCTGTAGTGTACAGGTTGCTACACTAGTAGCGGCTAGGCTGTAGTATAGAGGTTGCTACACTGGTAGGAGGTAGGCTGTAGTATACAGGTTGCTACACGTAGGCTGTAGTATACCGGTTGCTACACTAGTAGCAGGTAGGCTGTAGTGCACAGGTTGTTACACTAGTAGCGGGCAGGCTGTAGTATACAGGTTGCTACACTAGTAGCGGGTAGGCTGTAGTACACAGGTTGCTACACTAGTAGCAGGTAGGCTGTAGTAAACAGGTTGCTACACTAGTAGAGGGTAGGCTGTAGTATACAGGTTGCTACACTAGTAGCAGGTAGGCTGTAGTATACAGGTTGCTACTCTGGTAGGAGTTTAGCTGTAGTATACAGGTTGCCACACTGGTAGCGGGTAGGCTGTAGTATACCGGTTGCTACACTAGTAGCAGGTAGGCTGTAGTGTACAGCTTGCTACACTAGTAGCGGGTAGGCTGTAGAATAAAGGTTGCTACACTAGTAGCAGGTAGGCTGTAGTATACAGGTTGCTACACTAGTAGCAGGTAGGCTGTAGTATACAGGTTGCTACACTAGTAGCAGGTAGGCTGTAGTATACAAGTTGCTACACTAGTAGCGGGGAGGCTGTAGTGTACAAGTTGCTACACAAGTAGCAGGTAGGCTGTAGTCTACAGGTTGCTACACTAGTAGCGGCTAGGCTGTAGTATAGAGGTTGCTACACTGGTAGGAGGTAGGCTGTAGTATACAGGTTGCTACACTAGTAGCGGGTAGCCTGTAGTATACCGGTTGCTACACTAGTAGCAGGTAGGCTGTAGTGCACAGGTTGTTACACTAGTAGCGGGCAGGCTGTAGAATACAGGTTGCTACACTAGTAGAGGGTAGGCTGTAGTACACAGGTTGCTACACTAGTAGCAGGTAGGCTGTAGTGTACAGGTTGCTACACTAGTAGAGGGTAGGCTGTAGTATACAGGTTGCTACACTAGTAGCAGGTAGGCTGTAGTGTACAGGTTGCTACAATAGTAGCGAGTAGGCTGTAGTATAAAGGTTGCTACGCTAGTATCAGGTAGTCTGTAGTATACAGGTTGCTACACTAGTAACGGGTAGGCGGTAGTGTACAGGTTGCTACACTAGTAGCAGGTAGGCTGTAGTATACTGGTTGCTACACTAGTAGCGGGTAGGCTGTAGTGTACAGGTTGCTACACTAGTAGCAGGTAGGCTGTAGTATACAGGTTGCTACATTAGTAGCGGGTAGGCTGTAGTGTACAGGTTGCTACACTAGTAGCGTGTAGGCTGTGGTATACAGGTTGCTACACTAGCAGCGAGTAGGCTGTAGTGTACAGGTTGCTACACAAGTAGCGGGTAGGCTGTAGTGTACAGGTTGCTACACTAGTAACGGTAGGCTGTAGTGTACAGGTTACTACACTAGTAGCAGGTAGCCTGTAGTATACAGGTTGCTACACTAGTATTAGGTAGGCTGTAGTATACAGGTTGCTACACTAGTAGCAGGTAGGCTGTAGTATACAGGTTGCTACACTAGTAGCAGGTAGGCTGTAGTATACAGGTTGCTACACTAGTAGCAGGTAGGCTGTAGTATACAGGTTGCTACACTAGTAGCAGGTAGGCTGTAGTATACAGGTTGCTACACTAGTAGCGGGTAGGCTGTAGTATACAGGTTGCTACACTAGTAGCGGGTAGGCTGTAGTATACAAGTTGCTACACTAGTAGCAGGTAGGCTGTAGTATACAGGTTGCTACACCAGTAGCAGTTAGGCTGTAGTATGCAGGTTGCTACACTGGTAGCGGGTAGGCTGTAGTGTACAGGTTGCTACACTACTAGCAGGTAGGCTGTAGTGTACAGGTTGCTACAGTAGTAGTGGGTAGGATGTAGTATACAGGTTGCTACACTAGTAGCGGGTAGGCTGTAGTATACAGGTTGCTACACTAATAGCGGGTAGGCTGTAGTATACAGGTTGCTACACTAGTAGCAGGTAGGCTGTAGTATACAGGTTGCTACACCAGTAGCAGGTAGGCTGTAGTATACAGGTTGCTACACTGGTAGTGGATAGGCTGTAGTGTACAGGTTGCTACACTAGTAGCAGGTAGGCTGTAGTGTACAGGTTGCTACACTAGTAGCGGGTAGGATGTAGTAAACAGGTTGCTACACTAGTAGCAGGTAGGCTGTAGTATAGAGGTTGCTACACTAGTAGCAGGTAGGCTGTAGTATACAGGTTGCTACACTAGTAACGGGTAGGCAATAGTATACAGGTTGCTACACTAGTAGCAGGTAGGCTGTAGTATACAGGTTGCTACACTAGTAGCAGGTAGGCTGTAGTATAGAGGTTGCTACACTAGTAGCGGGTAGGCTGTAGAATACAGGTTGCTACACTAGTAGCGGGTAGGCTGTAGTATACAGGTTGCTACACTAGTAGCGGGAAGGCTGTAGTATACAGGTTGCTACACAAGTAGCGGGTAGGATGTAATATACAGGTTGCTACAAAAGTAGCGGGTAGGCTGTAGTATACAGGTTGCTACACTAGTAGCGTTTAGGCTGTAATGTACAGGATGTTAGACTAGTAGCAGGTAGGTTGTTGTATACAGGTTGCTACACTAGTAGCAGGTAGGCTGTAGTATACAGGTTGCTACACTAGTAGCAGGTAGGCTGTAGTATACAGGTTGCTACACTAGTAACGGGTAGGCTGTTGTATACAGGTTGCAACACTAGTAGCAGGTAGGCTGTAGTGTACAGGTTGCTACACTAGTAACGGGTAGGCTGTAGTATACAGGTTGCTACACTAGTAGCAGGTAGGCTGTAGTGTACAGTTTGCTACACTAGTAGCAGGATAGGCTGTAGTATACAGGTTGCTAAACTAGCAGTAGGTAGGCTGTAGTATACAGGTTGCTACACTAGTAACGGGTAGGCTGTAGTATACAGGTTGCTACACAAGTAGCGGGTAGGCTGTAGTATACAGGTTGCTACACTAGTAGCGGGTAGGCTGTAGTATAGAGGTTGCTACACTAGTAGCGGATAGGCTGTAGAGTACAGGTTGCTACACTAGTAGCAGGTAGGCTGCAGTATACAGGTTGCTACACTAGTAGCAGGTAGGCTGTAGTATACTGTTTGCTACACTAGTAGCGGGTAGGCTGTAGTACACAGGTTGCTACACTAGTAGCAGGTAGGCTGTAGTATACAGGTTGCTACACTAGTAGCAGGTAGGCTGTAGTATACAGGTTGCTACACTAGTAGCAGGTAGGCTGTAGTATACAGGTTGCTACACTAGTAGCAGGTAGGCTGTAGTGTACAGGTTGCTACACTAGTAGCAGGTAGGCTGTTGTATACATTTTGCTACACTAGTAGTGGGTAGGCTGTAGTGTACACGTTGCTAAACTAGTAACGGGTAGGCTTTAGTGTACAGGTTGCTACACTGGTAGCAGGTAGCCTGTAGTGTACAGGTTGCTACACTAGTAGCGGGTAGGCTGTAGTATACAGGTTGCTACACTAGTAGCAGGTAGGCTGTAGTATACAGGTTGCTACACTCGTAGCGGGTAGGCTGTAGTATACAGGTTGCTACACTAGTAGCGGGTAGGCTGTAGTATACAGGTTGCTACATTAGTAGCGGGTAGGCTGTAGTGTACAGGTTGCTACACTAGTAGCGGGTAGGCTCTAGTATAAAGGTTGCTACACTAGTAGCGGGTAGGCTGTAGTATACAGGTTGCTACACTAGTAGCGGGTAGGCAGTAGTATTCAGGTTGCTATACTAGTAGCGGGTAGGCTGTAGTGTACCGGTTGCTACAATAGTAGCGAGTAGGCTTTAGTATACAGGTTGCTACACTAGTAGCGGGTAGGCTGTAGTATACAGGTTGCTACACTAGTAGCGGTTAGGCTGTAGTACACAGGTTGCTACACTGGTAGCGGGTAGGCTGTAGTATACAGGTTGCTACACTAGTAGCGGGTAGGCAGTAGAATACAGGTTGCTACACTAGTAGCGGGTAGGCTGTAGTGTACAGTTTGCTACACTAGTAGCGGGTAGGCTGTAGTGTACAGGTTGCTACACTAGTAGCGGGTGGGCTGTAGTATGCAGGTTGCTACACTAGTAGCAGGTAGGCTGTAGTATGCAAGTTGCTACACTAGTAGCTGGTAGGCTGTAGTGTACAGGATGCTACACTAGTAGCGGTTAGGCTGTAGTATACAGGTTGCTACACTGGTAGCGGGTAGGCTGTAGTATACAGGTTGCTACACTAGTAGCGTGTAGGCAGTAGTATACATTTTGCTACACTAATAGCGGGTAGGCTGTAGTGTACAGCTTGCTACACTAGTAGCGGGTAGGCTGTAGTGTACAGGTTGCTACACTAGTAGCAGGTAGGCTGTAGTATGCAGGTTGCTACACTAGTAGCAGGTAGGCTGTAGTATACAAGTTGCTAAACTAGTAACGGGTAGGCTGTAGTATACAGGTTGCTACACTAGTAGCATGTAGGCTGTAGTGTACAGGTTGCTACACAAGTCGCAGGATAGGCTGTAGTATACAGGTTGCTACACTAGTAGCAGGTAGGCTGTAGTATACAGGTTGAAACACTAGTAGCAGGTCGGCTGTAGTATACAGGTTGCTACACTAGTAGCAGGTAGGCTGTAGTATACAAGTTGCTACATTAGTAGCGGGTAGGCTGTAAAATACAGGTTGCTACACTAGTAGAAGGTAGGCTGTAGTATACAGGTTGCTACACTAGTAGCAGGTAGGCTGTAGATTACAGGTTGCTTCACTAGTAGCAGATAGGCTGTAGTGTACAGGTTGGCACATTAGTAGCGGGAAGGCTGTAGAATAGAGGTTGCTACACTAGTAGCCGATAGGCTGTAGTGTACAGGTTGCTACACTAGTAGCTGGTAGGCTGCAGTATACAGGTTGCTACACTAGTAGCAGATAGGCTGTAGTATACTGTCTGCTACACTAGTAGCGGGTAGGCTGTAGTATACAGGTTGCTACACTAGTAGCAGGTAGGCTGTAGTATACAGGTTGCTACACTAGTAGCAGGTAGGCTGTAGTATACAGGTTGCTACACTAGTAGCAGGTAGGCTGTAGTATACAGGTTGCTACACTAGTAGCAGGTAGGCTGTAGTGTACAGGTTGCTACACTAGTACCAGGTAGGCTGTAGTATACATGTTACTACACTAGTAGTGGGTAGGCTGTAGTGTACAGTTTGCTACACTAGTAACGGATAGGCTGTAGTGTACAGGTTGCTACACTGGTAGCAGGTAGCCTGTAGTGTACAGGTTGCTACACTAGTAGCGGGTAGGCTGTAGTATACAGGTTGCTACACTAGTAGCAGGTAGGCTGTAGTATACAGGTTGCTACACTAGTAGCGGGTAGGCTGTAGTATACAGGTTGCTACACTAGTAGCGGGTAGGCTCTAGTATACAGGTTGCTACACTAGTAGAGGGTAGGCTGTAGTGTACAGGTTGCTACACTAGTAGCGGGTAGGCTGTAGTATACAGGTTGCTACACCAGTAGCGGGTAGGCTGTAGTATACAGGTTGCTACACTAGTAGCGGGTAGGCAGTAGTATACAGGTTGCTATACTAGTAGCGGGTAGGCTGTAGTGTACAGGTTGCTACAATAGTAGCGGGTAGGCTTTAGTATACAGGTTGCTACACTAGTAGCGGGTAGGCTGTAGTATACAGGTTGCTACACTAGTAGCGGTTAGGCTGTAGTATACAGGTTGCTACACTGGTAGCGGGTAGGCTGTAGTATACAAGTTGCTACATAGTAGCGGGTAGGCAGTAGTATACAGGTTGCTACCCTAGTAGCGGGTAGGCTGTAGTGTACAGCTTGCTACACTGGTAGCGGGTAGGCTGTAGAGTAGAGATTGCTACACTAGTAGCAGGTAGGCTGTAGTATGCAGGTTGCTACACTAGTAGCAGTTAGGCAGTAGTATACAAGTTGCTACACTAGTAGCAGATAGGCTGTAGTATACAGGTTGCTACACTAGTAGCGGGTAGGCTGTTGTGTACAGGTTGCTACACTAGTAGCGGGTAGGCTGTAGTATACATGTTGCTACACTAGTAGCGGTTAGGCTGTAGTATAGAGGTTGCTACACTAGTAGCGGATAGGCTGTAGTGTACAGGTTGCTACACTAGTAGCAGGTAGGCTGCAGTATTCAGGTTGCTACATTAGTAGCAGGTAGGCTGTAGTATACTGTTTGCTACACTAGTAGCGGGTAGGCTGTAGTACACAGGTTGCTACACTAGTAGCAGGTAGGCTGTAGTATACAGGTTGCTACACTAGTAGCAGGTAGGCTGTAGTATACAGGTTGCTACACTAGTAGCAGGTAGGCTGTAGTATACAGGTTGCTACACTAGTAGCAGGTAGGCTGTAGTGTACAGGTTGCTACACTAGTAGCAGGTAGGCTGTTGTATACATGTTGCTACACTAGTAGTGGGTAGGCTGTTGTGTACACGTTGCTACACTAGTAACGGGAAGGCTTTAGTGTACAGGTTGCTACACTGGTAGCAGGTAGCCTGTAGTGTACAGGTTGCTACACTAGTAGCGGGTAGGCTGTAGTATACAGGTTGCTACACTAGTAGCAGGTAGGCTGTAGTATACAGTTTGCTACACTAGTAGCGGGTAGGCTGTAGTATACAGGTTGCTACACTAGTAGCGGGTAGTCTGTAGTATACAGGTTGCTACACTAGTAGCGGGTAGGCTGTAGTGTACAGTTTGCTACACTAGTGGCGGTTGAGCTGTAGTATACAGGTTGCTACACTGGTAGCGGGTAGGCTGTAGTATACAGGTTGCTACACTAGTAGCGGGTAGGCAGTAGTATACAGGTGGCTACACTAATAGCGGGTAAGCTGTAGTATACCGGTTGCTACACTGGTAGCGGGTAGGCTGTAGTATACCGGTTGCTACACTAGTAACAGGTAGGCTGTAGTGTACAGGTTGCTACACTAGTAGCAGGTAGGCTGTAGTATGCTGGTTGCTACACTAGTAGGAGGTAGGCTGTAGTATACAAGTTGCTACACTGGTAACGGGTAGGCTGTAGTATACAGGTTGCTACACTAGTAGCAGTTAGGCTGTAGTATACCGGTTGCTACACTAGTAGCAGGTAGGCTGTAGTATACAGGTTGCTACACTAGTAGCAGGTAGGCTGTAGTGCACAGGTTGTTACACCAGTAGCGGGCAGGCTGTAGTATACAGGTTGCTACACTAGTAGCGGGTAGGCTGTAGTACACAGGTTGCTACACTAGTAGCAGGTAGGCTGTAGTAAACAGGTTGCTACACTAGTAGAGGGTAGGCTGTAGTATACAGGTTGCTACACTAGTAGCAGGTAGGCTGTAGTATACAGGTTGCTACTCTGGTAGGAGTTAGGCTGTAGTATACAGGTTGCCACACTGGTAGCGGGTAGGCCGTAGTATACCGGTTGCTACACTAGTAGCAGGTAGGCTGTAGTGTACAGCTTGCTGCACTGGTAGCGGGTAGGCTGTAGTATAAAGGTTGCTACACTAGTAGCAGGTAGGCTGTAGTATACAGGTTGCTACACTAGTAGCAGGTAGGCTGTAGTATACAAGTTGCTACATTAGTAGCGGGCAGGCTGTAGATTACAGGTTGCTTCACTAGTAGCAGATAGGCTGTAGTGTACAGGTTGGCACACTAGTAGCGGGTAGGCTGTAGTATAGAGGTTGCTACACTAGTAGCCGATAGGCTGTAGTGTACAGGTTGCTACACTAGTAGCTGGTAGGCTGCAGTATACAGGTTGCTACACTAGTAGCAGATAGGCTGTAGTATACTGTCTGCTACACTAGTAGCGGGTAGGCTGTAGTATACAGGTTGCTACACTAGTAGCAGTTAGGCTGTAGTATACAGGTTGCTACACTAGTAGCAGATAGGCTGTAGTATACTGTCTGCTACACTATTATCGGGTAGGCTGTAGTATACAGGTTGCTACACTAGTAGCAGGTAGGCTGTAGTATACAGGTTGCTACACTAGTAGCAGGTAGGCTGTAGTATACAGGTTGCTACACTAGTAGAAGGTAGGCTGTAGTATAAAGGTTGCTACATTAGTAGCGGGTAGGCTGTAGTGTACAGGTTGCTACTCTAGTAGCGGGTAGGCTGTAGTATACAGGTTGCTACTCTAGTGGCGTGTAGGCTGTAGTGTACAGGTTGCTACACAAGTAGCGGGTAGGCTGTAGTGTACAGGTTGCTACACTAGTAACGGGTAGGCTGTAGTGTACAGGTTACTACACTAGTAGCAGCTAGCCTGTAGTATACAGGTTG
The DNA here is from genome assembly GCA_946902985.2 of Meconema thalassinum. Classification (NCBI taxonomy): domain Eukaryota; kingdom Metazoa; phylum Arthropoda; class Insecta; order Orthoptera; family Tettigoniidae; genus Meconema; species Meconema thalassinum. The sequence continues at coordinate 136,561 of CAMPQE020000432.1, forward strand.
CTACACTAGTATTAGGTAGGCTGTAGTATACAGGTTGCTACACTAGTAGCAGGTAGGCTGTAGTATACAGGTTGCTACACTTGTAGCGGGTAGGCTGTAGTATACAGGTTGCTACACTAGTAGCGGGTAGGCTGTAGTATACAGGTTGCTACACTAGTAGCGGGTAGGCTGTAGTGTACAGGTTGCTACACTAGTAGCGGGTAGGCTGTAGTATACAGGTTGCTACACTAGTAGCAGGTAGGCTGTAGTATACAAGTTGCTACACTAGTAGCAGGTAGGCTGTAGTATACAGGTTGCTACACCAGTAGCAGTTAGGCTGTAGTATGCAGGTTGCCACACTGGTAGCGGGAAGGCTGTAGTGTACAGGTTGCTACACTACTAGCAGGTAGGCTGTAGTGTACAGGTTGCTACAGTAGTAGTGGGTAGGATATAGTATACAGGTTGCTACACTAGTAGCGGGTAGGCTGTAGTATACAGGTTGCTACACTTATAGCGGGTAGGCTGTAGTATACAGGTTGCTACACTAGTAGCAGGTAGGCTGTAGTATACAGGTTGCTACACCAGTAGCAGGTAGGCTGTAGTATACAGGTTGCTACACTGGTAGTGGATAGGCGGTAGTGTACAGGTTGCTACACTAGTAGCAGGTAGGCTGTAGTGTACAGGTTGCTACACTAGTAGCGGGTAGGATGCAGTATACAGGTTGCTACACTAGTAGCAGGAAGGCTGTAGTATAGAGGTTGCTACACTAGTAGCAGGTAGGATGTAGTATACAGGTTGCTACACTAGTAGCAGGTAGGCTGTAGTATATAGGTTGCTACATTAGTAGCGGGTAGGCTGTAATATACTGTTTGCTACACTAGTTACGGTTAGGCTGTAGTATACAGGTTGCTACACTAGTAACGGGTAGGCTTTAGAATACAGGTTGCTACACTAGTAGCAGGTAGGCAGTAGTATACAGGTTGCTACACTACTAGCGGGTAGGCTGTAGTATACAGGTTGCTACACTAGTAGCGGGTAGGCTGTAGTATACAGGTTGCTACACTAGTAGCGGGAAGGCTGTAGTATACAGGTTGCTACACAAGTAGCGGGTAGGCTGTAGTAAACAGGTTGCTACACAAGTAGCGGGTAGGCTGTAGTATACAGGTTGCTACACTAGTAGCGTTTAGGCTGTAGCGTACAGGTTGCTACACTAGTAGCAGGTAGGCTGTAGTATACAGGTTGCTACACTAGTAGCAGGTAGGCTGTAGTATACAGGTTGCTACACTAGTAGCAGGAAGGCTGTAGTATACAGGTTGCTACACTAGTAACGGGTAGGCAATAGTATACAGGTTGCTACACTAGTAGCAGGTAGGCTGTAGTATACAGGTTGCTACACTAGTAGCAGGTAGGCTGTAGTATACAGGTTGCTACGCTAGTAGCGGGTAGGCTGTAGTATACAGGTTGCTACACTAGTAGCGGGTAGGCTGTAGTATACAGGTTGCTACACTAGTAGCGGGAAGGCTGTAGTATACAGGTTGCTACACAAGTAGCGGGTAGGATGTAGTATACAGGTTGCTACACAAGTAGCGGGTAGGCTGTAGTATGCCGGTTGCTACACTAGTAGCGTTTAGGCTGTAATGTACAGGATGTTAGACTAGCAGCAGGTAGGTTGTAGTATACAGGTTGCTACACTAGTAGCAGGTAGGCTGTAGTATTCAGGTTGCTACACTTGTAGCAGTTAGGCTGTAGTATACAGGTTGCTACACTAGTAACGGTTAGGCTGTTGTATACAGGTTGCAACACTAGTAGCAGGTAGGCTGTAGTGTACAGGTTGCTACACTAGTAACGGGTAGGCTGTAGTATACAGGTTGCTACACTAGTAGCAGGTAGGCTCTAGTGTACAGGTTGCTACACTAGTAGCAGGTTAGGCTGTAGTATACAGGTTGCTACACTAGTAGCAGGTAGGCTGTAGTTTACAGGTTGCTACACTAGTAACGGGTAGGCTGTAGTATACAGGTTGCTACACAAGTAGCGGGTAGGCTGTAGTATACAGGTTGCTACACTAGTAGCGGGTAGGCTGTAGTGTACAGGTTGCTACACTAGTAGCGGGTAGGCTGTAGTATACAGGTTGCTACACTAGTAGCAGGTAGGCTGTAGTATACAAGTTGCTACACTAGTAGCAGGTAGGCTGTAGTATACAGGTTGCTACACCAGTAGCAGTTAGGCTGTAGTATGCAGGTTGCCACACTGGTAGCGGGAAGGCTGTAGTGTACAGGTTGCTACACTACTAGCAGGTAGGCTGTAGTGTACAGGTTGCTACAGTAGTAGTGGGTAGGATATAGTATACAGGTTGCTACACTAGTAGCGGGTAGGCTGTAGTATACAGGTTGCTACACTTATAGCGGGTAGGCTGTAGTATACAGGTTGCTACACTAGTAGCAGGTAGGCTGTAGTATACAGGTTGCTACACCAGTAGCAGGTAGGCTGTAGTATACAGGTTGCTACACTGGTAGTGGATAGGCTGTAGTGTACAGGTTGCTACACTAGTAGCAGGTAGGCTGTAGTGTACAGGTTGCTACACTAGTAGCGGGTAGGATGCAGTATACAGGTTGCTACACTAGTAGCAGGAAGGCTGTAGTATAGAGGTTGCTACACTAGTAGCAGGTAGGATGTAGTATACAGGTTGCTACACTAGTAGCAGGTAGGCTGTAGTATATAGGTTGCTACACTAGTAGCGGGTAGGCTGTAATATACTGTTTGCTACACTAGTTACGGTTAGGCTGTAGTATACAGGTTGCTACACTAGTAACGGGTAGGCTTTAGAATACAGGTTGCTACACTAGTAGCAGGTAGGCAGTAGTATACAGGTTGCTACACTACTAGCGGGTAGGCTGTAGTATACAGGTTGCTACACTAGTAGCGGGTAGGCTGTAGTATACAGGTTGCTACACTAGTAGCGGGAAGGCTGTAGTATACAGGTTGCTACACAAGTAGCGGGTAGGCTGTAGTAAACAGGTTGCTACACAAGTAGCGGGTAGGCTGTAGTATACAGGTTGCTACACTAGTAGCGTTTAGGCTGTAGCGTACAGGTTGCTACACTAGTAGCAGGTAGGCTGTAGTATACAGGTTGCTACACTAGTAGAAGGTAGGCTGTAGTATACAGGTTGCTACACTAGTAGCAGGTAGGCTGTAGTATACAGGTTGCTACACTAGTAACGGGTAGGCAATAGTATACAGGTTGCTACACTAGTAGCAGGTAGGCTGTAGTATACAGGTTGCTACACTAGTAGCAGGTAGGCTGTAGTATACAGGTTGCTACGCTAGTAGCGGGTAGGCTGTAGTATACAGGTTGCTACACTAGTAGCGGGTAGGCTGTAGTATACAGGTTGCTACACTAGTAGCGGGAAGGCTGTAGTATACAGGTTGCTACACAAGTAGCGGGTAGGATGTAGTATACAGGTTGCTACACAAGTAGCGGGTAGGCTGTAGTATGCCGGTTGCTACACTAGTAGCGTTTAGGCTGTAATGTACAGGATGTTAGACTAGCAGCAGGTAGGTTGTAGTATACAGGTTGCTACACTAGTAGCAGGTAGGCTGTAGTATTCAGGTTGCTACACTTGTAGCAGTCAGGCTGTAGTATACAGGTTGCTACACTAGTAACGGTTAGGCTGTTGTATACAGGTTGCAACACTAGTAGCAGGTAGGCTGTAGTGTACAGGTTGCTACACTAGTAACGGGTAGGCTGTAGTATACAGGTTGCTACACTAGTAGCAGGTAGGCTCTAGTGTACAGGTTGCTACACTAGTAGCAGGTTAGGCTGTAGTATACAGGTTGCTACACTAGTAGCAGGTAGGCTGTAGTTTACAGGTTGCTACACTAGTAACGGGTAGGCTGTAGTATACAGGTTGCTACACAAGTAGCGGGTAGGCTGTAGTATACAGGTTGCTACACTAGTAGCGGGTAGGCTGTAGTATAGAGGTTGCTACACTTGTAGCGGATAGGCTGTAGTGTACAGGTTGCTACACTAGTAGCAGGTAGGCTGCAGTATACAGGTTGCTACACTAGTAGCAGGTAGGCTGTAGTATACTGCTTGCTACACTAGTAGCGGGTAGGCTGTAGTACACAGGTTGCTACACTAGTAGCAGGTAGGCTGTAGTATACAGGTTGCTACACTAGTAGCAGGTAGGCTGTAGTATACAGGTTGCTACACTAGTAGCAGGTAGGCTGTAGTATACAGGTTGCAACACTAGTAGCAGGTAGGCTGTAGTGTACAGGTTGCTACACTAGTAGCAGGTAGGCTGTTGTATACATGTTGCTACACTAGTAGTGGGTAGGCTGTAGTGTACACGTTGCTACACTAGTAACGGGTAGGCTTTAGTGTACAGGTTGCTACACTGGTAGCAAGTAGCCTGTAGTGTACAGGTTGCTACACTAGTAGCGGTAGGCTGTAGTATACAGGTTGCTACACTAGTAGCAGGTAGGCTGTAATATACAGGTTGCTACACTAGTAGCGGGTAGGCTGTAGTATACAGGTTGCTACACTAGTAGCGGGTAGGCTGTAGTATACAGGTTGCTACACTAGTAGCGGGTAGGCTGTAGTGTACATGTTGCTACACTAGTAGCGGGTAGGCTCTATTATAAAGGTTGCTACACTAGTAGCGGGTAGGCTGTAGTATACAGGTTGCTACACTAGTAGCGGGTAGGCAGTAGTATTCAGGTTGCTATACTAGTAGCGTGTAGGCTGTAGTGTACAGGTTGCTACAATAGTAGCGAGTAGGCTTTAGTATACAGGTTGCTACACTAGTAGAGGGTAGGCTGTAGTATACAGGTTGCTACACTAGTAGCGGTTAGGCTGTAGTACACAGGTTGCTACACTGGTAGCGGGTAGGTTGTAGTATACAGGTTGCTACACTAGTAGCGGGTAGGCAGTAGAATACAGGTTGCTACACTAGTAGCGGGTAGGCTGTAGTGTACTGTTTGCTACACTAGTAGCGGGTAGGCTGTAGTGTACAGGTTGCTACACTAGTAGCAGGTAGGCTGTAGTATGCAGGTTGCTACACTAGTAGCAGGTAGGCTGTAGTATGCAAGTTGCTACACTAGAAGCTGGTAGACTGTAGTGTACAGGTTGCTACACTAGTAGCGGTTAGGCTGTAGTATACAGGTTGCTACACTGGTAGCGGGTAGGCTGTAGTATACAGGTTGCTACACTAGTAGCGTGTAGGCAATAGTATACAGTTTGCTACACTAATAGCGGGTAGGCTGTAGTGTACAGCTTGCTACACTAGTAGCGGGTAGGCTGTAGTGTGCAGGTTGCTACACTAGTAGCAGGTAGGCTGTAGTATGCAGGTTGCTACACTAGTAGCAGGTGGGCTGTAGTATACAAGTTGCTACACTAGTAACGGGTAGGCTGTAGTATACAGGTTGCTACACTAGTAGCAGGTAGGCTGTAGTGTACAGGTTGCTACACAAGTCGCAGGTTAGGCTGTAGTATACAGGTTGCTACACTAGTAGCAGGTAGGCTGTAGTATACTGGTTGCTACACTAGTAGCAGGTCGGCTGTAGTATACAGGTTGCTACACTAGTAGCAGGTAGGCTGTAGTATACAAGTTGCTACATTAGTAGCGGGTAGTCTGTAAAATACAGGTTGCCACACTAGTAGAAGGTAGGCTGTAGTATACAGGTTGCTACATTAGTAGCAGGTAGGCTGTAGATTAAAGGTTGCTTCACTAGTAGCAGATAGGCTGTAGTGTACAGGTTGGCACATTAGTAGCGGGTAGGCTGTAGTATAGAGGTTGCTACACTAATAGCCGATAGGCTGTAGTGTACAGGTTGCTACACTAGTAGCTGGTAGGCTGCAGTATACAGGTTGCTACACTAGTAGCAGATAGGCTGTAGTATACTGTCTGCTACACTAGTAGCGGGTAGGCTGTAGTATACAGGTTGCTACACTAGTAGCAGGTAGGCTGTAGTATACAGGTTGCTACACTAGTAGCAGGTAGGCTGTAGTATACAGGTTGCTACACTAGTAGCAGGTTGGCTGTAGTATACAGGTTGCTACACTAGTAGCAGGCAGGCTGTAGTGTACAGGTTGCTACACTAGTACCAGGTAGGCTGTAGTATACATGTTACTACACTAGTAGTGGGTAGGCTGTAGTGTACAGGTTGCTACACTAGTAACGGATAGGCAGGAGTGTACAGGTTGCTACACTGGTAGCAGGTAGCCTGTAGTGTACAGGTTGCTACACTAGTAGCGGGTAGGCTGTAGTATACAGGTTGCTACACTAGTAGCAGGTAGGCTGTAGTATACAGGTTGCTACACTAGTAGCGGGTAGGCTGTAGAATACAGGTTGCTACACTAGTAGCGGGTAGGCTCTAGTATACAGGTTGCTACACAAGTAGCGGGTAGGCTGTAGTGTACAGGTTGCTACACTAGTAGCGGGTAGGTTGTAGTATACAGGTTGCTACACTAGTAGCGGGTAGGCTGTAGTATACAGGTTGCTACACTAGTAGCGGGTAGGCAGTAGTATACAGGTTGCTATACTAGTAGCGGGTAGGCTGTAGTGTACAGGTTGCTACAATAGAGGCGGGTAGGCTTTAGTATACAGGTTGCTACACTAGTAGCGGGTAGGCTGTAGTATACAGGTTCCTACACTAGTAGCGGTTAGGCTGTAGTATACAGGTTGCTACACTGGTAGCGGGTAGGCTGTAGTATACAAGTTGCTACATTGTAGCGGGTAGGCAGTAGTATACAGGTTGCTACCCTAGTAGCGGGTAGGCTGTAGTGTACAGCTTGCTACACTGGTAGCGGGTAGGCTGTAGTGTAGACGTTGCTACACTAGTATTAGGTAGGCTGTAGTATACAAGTTGCTACACTAGTAGCAGGTAGGCTGTAGTATACAGGTTGCTACACTAGTAGCGGGTAGGCTGTTTTGTACAGGTTGCTACACTAGTTGCGGGTAGGCTGTAGTATACAGGTTGCTACACTAGTAGCGGGTAGGCTGTAGTATAGAGGTTGCTACACTAGTAGCGGATAGGCTGTAGTGTACAGGTTGCTACACTAGTAGCAGGTAGGCTGCAGTATACAGGTTGCTACACTAGTAGCAGGTAGGCTGTAGTATACTGTTTGCTACACTAGTAGCGGGTAGGCTGTAGTACACAGGTTGCTACACTAGTAGCAGGTAGGCTGTAGTATACAGGTTGCTACACTAGTAGCAGGTAGGCTGTAGTATACAGGTTTGCTACACTAGTAGCAGGTAGGCTGTAGTATACAGGTTGCTACACTAGTAGCAGGTAGGCTGTAGTGTACAGGTTGCTACACTAGTAGCAGGTAGGCTGTTGTTTACATGTTGCTACACTAGTAGTGGGTAGGCTGTTGTGTACAGGTTGCTACACTAGTAGCGGGTAGGCTGTAGTATACAGGTTGCTACACTAGTAGCAGGTAGGCTGTAGTATACAGGTTGCTACACTTGTAGCGGGTAGGCTGTAGTATACAGGCTGCTACACTAGTAGCGGGTAGTCTGTAGTATACATGTTGCTACTCTTGTAGCGGGTAGGCTGTAGTGTAGAGGTTGCTACAATAGTAGCGGGTAGGTTCTAGTATAAATGTTGCTACACTAGTAGCGGGTAGGCTGTAGTATACAGGTTGCTACACTAGTAGCGGGTAGGCAGTAGTATTCAAGTTGCTATACTAGTAGCGGGTAGGCTGTAGTGTACAGGTTGCTACAATAGTAGCAAGTATGCTTTAGTATACAGGTTGCTACACTAGTAGCGGGTAGGCTGTAGTATACAGGTTGCTACACTAGTAGCGGTTAGGCTGTAGTACACAGGTTGCTACACTGGTAGCGGGTAATCTGTAGTATACAGGTTGCTACACTAGTAGCGGGTAGGCAGTAGTATACAGGTTGCTACACTAGTAGCGGGTAGGCTGTAGTGTACAGTTTGCTACACTAGTAGCGGGTAGGCTGTAGTGTACAGGTTGCTACACTAGTAGCAGGTAGGCTGTAGTATGCAGGTTGCTACACTAGTAGCAGGTAGGCTGTAGTATGCAAGTTGCTACACTAGTAGCTGGTAGGCTGTAGTGTACAGTTTGCTACACTAGTAGCGGTTAGGCTGTAGTATACAGGTTGCTACACTAGTAGCAGGTAGGCTGTAGTATACAGGTTGCAACACTAGTAGCAGGTAGGCTGTAGTGTACAGGTTGCTACACTAGTAGCAGGTAGGCTGTTGTATACATGTTGCTACACTAGTAGTGGGTAGGCTGTAGTGTACACGTTGCTACACTAGTAACGGGTAGGCTTTAGTGTACAGGTTGCTACACTGGTAGCAAGTAGCCTGTAGTGTACAGGTTGCTACACTAGTAGCGGTAGGCTGTAGTATACAGGTTGCTACACTAGTAGCAGGTAGGCTGTAATATACAGGTTGCTACACTAGTAGCGGGTAGGCTGTAGTATACAGGTTGCTACACTAGTAGCGGGTAGGCTGTAGTATACAGGTTGCTACACTAGTAGCGGGTAGGCTGTAGTGTACATGTTGCTACACTAGTAGCGGGTAGGCTCTATTATAAAGGTTGCTACACTAGTAGCGGGTAGGCAGTAGTATTCAGGTTGCTATACTAGTAGCGTGTAGGCTGTAGTGTACAGGTTGCTACAATAGTAGCGAGTAGGCTTTAGTATACAGGTTGCTACACTAGTAGAGGGTAGGCTGTAGTATACAGGTTGCTACACTAGTAGCGGTTAGGCTGTAGTACACAGGTTGCTACACTGGTAGCGGGTAGGTTGTAGTATACAGGTTGCTACACTAGTAGCGGGTAGGCAGTAGAATACAGGTTGCTACACTAGTAGCGGGTAGGCTGTAGTGTACTGTTTGCTACACTAGTAGCGGGTAGGCTGTAGTGTACAGGTTGCTACACTAGTAGCAGGTAGGCTGTAGTATGCAGGTTGCTACACTAGTAGCAGGTAGGCTGTAGTATGCAAGTTGCTACACTAGAAGCTGGTAGACTGTAGTGTACAGGTTGCTACACTAGTAGCGGTTAGGCTGTAGTATACAGGTTGCTACACTGGTAGCGGGTAGGCTGTAGTATACAGGTTGCTACACTAGTAGCGTGTAGGCAATAGTATACAGGTTGCTACACTAATAGCGGGTAGGCTGTAGTGTACAGCTTGCTACACTAGTAGCGGGTAGGCTGTAGTGTGCAGGTTGCTACACTAGTAGCAGGTAGGCTGTAGTATGCAGGTTGCTACACTAGTAGCAGGTGGGCTGTAGTATACAAGTTGCTACACTAGTAACGGGTAGACTGTAGTATACAGGTTGCTACACTAGTAGCAGGTAGGCTGTAGTGTACAGGTTGCTACACAAGTCGCAGGTTAGGCTGTAGTATACAGGTTGCTACACTAGTAGCAGGTAGGCTGTAGTATACTGGTTGCTACACTAGTAGCAGGTCGGCTGTAGTATACAGGTTGCTACACTAGTAGCAGGTAGGCTGTAGTATACAAGTTGCTACATTAGTAGCGGGTAGTCTGTAAAATACAGGTTGCCACACTAGTAGAAGGTAGGCTGTAGTATACAGGTTGCTACATTAGTAGCAGGTAGGCTGTAGATTAAAGGTTGCTTCACTAGTAGCAGATAGGCTGTAGTGTACAGGTTGGCACATTAGTAGCGGGTAGGCTGTAGTATAGAGGTTGCTACACTAATAGCCGATAGGCTGTAGTGTACAGGTTGCTACACTAGTAGCTGGTAGGCTGCAGTACACAGGTTGCTACACTAGTAGCAGATAGGCTGTAGTATACTGTCTGCTACACTAGTAGCGGGTAGGCTGTAGTATACAGGTTGCTACACTAGTAGCAGGTAGGCTGTAGTATACAGGTTGCTACACTAGTAGCAGGTAGGCTGTAGTATACAGGTTGCTACACTAGTAGCAGGTTGGCTGTAGTATACAGGTTGCTACACTAGTAGCAGGCAGGCTGTAGTGTACAGGTTGCTACACTAGTACCAGGTAGGCTGTAGTATACATGTTACTACACTAGTAGTGGGTAGGCTGTAGTGTACAGGTTGCTACACTAGTAACGGATAGGCAGGAGTGTACAGGTTGCTACACTGGTAGCAGGTAGCCTGTAGTGTACAGGTTGCTACACTAGTAGCGGGTAGGCTGTAGTATACAGGTTGCTACACTAGTAGCAGGTAGGCTGTAGTATACAGGTTGCTACACTAGTAGCGGGTAGGCTGTAGAATACAGGTTGCTACACTAGTAGCGGGTAGGCTCTAGTATACAGGTTGCTACACAAGTAGCGGGTAGGCTGTAGTGTACAGGTTGCTACACTAGTAGCGGGTAGGTTGTAGTATACAGGTTGCTACACTAGTAGCGGGTAGGCTGTAGTATACAGGTTGCTACACTAGTAGCGGGTAGGCAGTAGTATACAGGTTGCTATACTAGTAGCGGGTAGGCTGTAGTGTACAGGTTGCTACAATAGAGGCGGGTAGGCTTTAGTATACAGGTTGCTACACTAGTAGCGGGTAGGCTGTAGTATACAGGTTCCTACACTAGTAGCGGTTAGGCTGTAGTATACAGGTTGCTACACTGGTAGCGGGTAGGCTGTAGTATACAAGTTGCTACATTGTAGCGGGTAGGCAGTAGTATACAGGTTGCTACCCTAGTAGCGGGTAGGCTGTAGTGTACAGCTTGCTACACTGGTAGCGGGTAGGCTGTAGTGTAGACGTTGCTACACTAGTATTAGGTAGGCTGTAGTATACAAGTTGCTACACTAGTAGCAGGTAGGCTGTAGTATACAGGTTGCTACACTAGTAGCGGGTAGGCTGTTTTGTACAGGTTGCTACACTAGTTGCGGGTAGGCTGTAGTATACAGGTTGCTACACTAGTAGCGGGTAGGCTGTAGTATAGAGGTTGCTACACTAGTAGCGGATAGGCTGTAGTGTACAGGTTGCTACACTAGTAGCAGGTAGGCTGCAGTATACAGGTTGCTACACTAGTAGCAGGTAGGCTGTAGTATACTGTTTGCTACACTAGTAGCGGGTAGGCTGTAGTACACAGGTTGCTACACTAGTAGCAGGTAGGCTGTAGTATACAGGTTGCTACACTAGTAGCAGGTAGGCTGTAGTATACAGGTTTGCTACACTAGTAGCAGGTAGGCTGTAGTATACAGGTTGCTACACTAGTAGCAGGTAGGCTGTAGTGTACAGGTTGCTACACTAGTAGCAGGTAGGCTGTTGTTTACATGTTGCTACACTAGTAGTGGGTAGGCTGTTGTGTACAGGTTGCTACACTAGTAGCGGGTAGGCTGTAGTATACAGGTTGCTACACTAGTAGCAGGTAGGCTGTAGTATACAGGTTGCTACACTTGTAGCGGGTAGGCTGTAGTATACAGGCTGCTACACTAGTAGCGGGTAGTCTGTAGTATACATGTTGCTACTCTTGTAGCGGGTAGGCTGTAGTGTAGAGGTTGCTACAATAGTAGCGGGTAGGTTCTAGTATAAATGTTGCTACACTAGTAGCGGGTAGGCTGTAGTATACAGGTTGCTACACTAGTAGCGGGTAGGCAGTAGTATTCAAGTTGCTATACTAGTAGCGGGTAGGCTGTAGTGTACAGGTTGCTACAATAGTAGCAAGTATGCTTTAGTATACAGGTTGCTACACTAGTAGCGGGTAGGCTGTAGTATACAGGTTGCTACACTAGTAGCGGTTAGGCTGTAGTACACAGGTTGCTACACTGGTAGCGGGTAATCTGTAGTATACAGGTTGCTACACTAGTAGCGGGTAGGCAGTAGTATACAGGTTGCTACACTAGTAGCGGGTAGGCTGTAGTGTACAGTTTGCTACACTAGTAGCGGGTAGGCTGTAGTGTACAGGTTGCTACACTAGTAGCAGGTAGGCTGTAGTATGCAGGTTGCTACACTAGTAGCAGGTAGGCTGTAGTATGCAAGTTGCTACACTAGTAGCTGGTAGGCTGTAGTGTACAGTTTGCTACACTAGTAGCGGTTAGGCTGTAGTATACAGGTTGCTACACTGGTAGCGGGTAGGCTGAAGTATACAGGTTGCTACACTAGTAGCGGGTAGGCAGTAGTATACAGGTTGCTACACTAATAGCGGGTAGGCTGTAGTGTACAACTTGCCACACTAGTAGCGGGTAGGCTGTAGTGTACAGGTTGCTACACTAGTAGCAGGTAGGCTGTAGTATGCAGGTTGCTACACTAGTAGCAGGTAGGCTGTAGTATACAAGTTGCTACACTGGTAACGGGTAGGCTGTAGTATACAGGTTGCTACACTAGTAGCAGGTAGGCTGTAGTGTACAGGTTGCTACACAAGTCGCAGGTTAGGCTGTAGTATACAGGTTGCTACACTAGTAGCAGGTAGGCTGTAGTATACTGGTTGTTACACTAGTAGCAGGTCGGCTGTAGTAAACAGGTTGCTACACTAGTAGCAGGTAGGCTGTAGTATACAAGTTGCTACATTAGTAGCGGGTAGGCTGTAAAATACAGGTTGCTACACTAGTAGAAGGTAGGCTGTATTATACAGGTTGCTACACTAGTAGCAGTTAGGCTGTAGATTACAGGTTGCTTCACTAGTAGCAGATAAGCTGTAGTGTACAGGTTGGCACACTAGTAGCGGGTAGGCTGTAGTATAGTGGTTGCTACACTAGTAGCCGATAGGCTGTAGTGTACAGGTTGCTACACTAGTAGCAGATAGGCTGTAGTATACTGTCTGCTACACTAGTAGCGGGTAGGCTGTAGTATACAGGTTGCTACACTAGTAGCAGGTAGGCTGTAGTATACAGGTTGCTAGACTAGTAGCGGGTAGGCTGTAGTATACTGTCTGCTACACTAGTAGCGGGTAGGCTGTAGTATACAGGTTGCTACACTAGTAGCTGGTAGGCTGTAGTATACAGGTTGCTACACTAGTAGCAGGTAGGCTGTAGTATACAGGTTGCTACACTAGTAGCTGGTAGGCTGCAGTATACAGGTTGCTACACTAGTAGCAGATAGGCTGTAGTATACTGTCTGCTACACTAGTAGCGGGTAGGCTGTAGTATACAGGTTGCTACACTAGTAGCAGGTAGGCTGTAGTATACAAGTTGCTACACTAGTAGCAGGTAGGCTGTAGTATACAGGTTGCTACACCAGTAGCAGTTAGGCTGTAGTATGCAGGTTGCTACACTGGTAGCGGGAAGGCTGTAGTGTACAGGTTGCTACACTACTAGCAGGTAGGCTGTAGTGTACAGGTTGCTACAGTAGTAGTGGGTAGGATATAGTATACAGGTTGCTACACTAGTAGCGGGTAGGCTGTAGTATACAGGTTGCTACACTTATAGCGGGTAGGCTGTAGTATACAGGTTGCTACACTAGTAGCAGGTAGGCTGTAGTATACAGGTTGCTACACCAGTAGCAGGTAGGCTGTAGTATACAGGTTGCTACACTGGTAGTGGATAGGCTGTAGTGTACAGGTTGCTACACTAGTAGCAGGTAGGCTGTAGTGTACAGGTTGCTACACTAGTAGCGGGTAGGATGCAGTATACAGGTTGCTACACTAGTAGCAGGAAGGCTGTAGTATAGAGGTTGCTACACTAGTAGCAGGTAGGATGTAGTATACAGGTTGCTACACTAGTAGCAGGTAGGCTGTAGTATATAGGTTGCTACACTAGTAGCGGGTAGGCTGTAATATACTGTTTGCTACACTAGTTACGGATAGGCTGTAGTATACAGGTTGCTACACTAGTAACGGGTAGGCTTTAGAATACAGGTTGCTACACTAGTAGCAGGTAGGCTGTAGTATGCAGGTTGCTACACTACTAGCGGGTAGGCTGTAGTATACCGGTTGCTACACTAGTAGCGGGTAGGCTGTAGTATACAGGTTGCTACACTAGTAGCGGGAAGGCTGTAGTATACAGGTTGCTACACAAGTAGCGGGTAGGCTGTAGTAAACAGGTTGCTACACAAGTAGCGGGTAGGCTGTAGTATACAGGTTGCTACACTAGTAGCGTTTAGGCTGTAGCGTACAGGTTGCTACTCTAGTAGCAGGTAGGCTGTAGTATACAGGTTGCTACACTAGTAGCAGGTAGGCTGTAGTATACAGGTTGCTACACTAGTAGCAGGTAGGCTGTAGTATACAGGTTGCTACACTAGTAACGGGTAGGCAATAGTATACAGGTTGCTACACTAGTAGCAGGTAGGCTGTAGTATACAGGTTGCTACACTAGTAGCAGGTAGGCTGTAGTATACAGGTTGCTACACTAGTAGCGGGTAGGCTGTAGTATACAGGTTGCTACACTAGTAGCGGGTAGGCTGTAGTATACAGGTTGCTACACTAGTAGTGGGAAGGCTGTAATATACAGGTTGCTACACAAGTAGCGGGTAGGATGTAGTATACAGGTTGCTACACAAGTAGCGGGTAGGCTGTAGTATGCCGGTTGCTACACTAGTAGCGTTTAGGCTGTAATGTACAGGATGTTAGACTAGCAGCAGGTAGGTTGTAGTATACCGGTTGCTACACTAGTAGCAGGTAGGCTGTAGTATTCAGGTTGCTACACTTGTAGCAGGTAGGCTGTAGTATACAGGTTGCTACACTAGTAACGGTTAGGCTGTTGTATACAGGTTGCAACACTAGTAGCAGGTAGGCTGTAGTGTACAGGTTGCTACACTAGTAACGGGTAGGCTGTAGTATACAGGTTGCTACACTAGTAGCAGGTAGGCTCTAGTGTACAGGTTGCTACACTAGTAGCAGGTTAGGCTGTAGTATACAGGTTGCTACACTAGTAGCAGGTAGGCTGTAGTTTACAGGTTGCTACACTAGTAATGGGTAGGCTGTAGTATACAGGTTGCTACACAAGTAGCGGGTAGGCTGTAGTATACAGGTTGCTACACTAGTAGCGGATAGGCTGTAGTATAGAGGTTGCTACACTTGTAGCGGATAGGCTGTAGTGTACAGGTTGCTACACTAGTAGCAGGTAGGCTGCAGTATACAGGTTGCTACACTAGTAGCAGGTAGGCTGTAGTATACTGTTTGCTACACTAGTACCGGGTAGGCTGTAGTACACAGGTTGCTACACTAGTAGCAGGTAGGCTGTAGTATACAGGTTGCTACACTAGTAGCAGGTAGGCTGTAGTATACAGGTTGCTACACAAGTAGCAGGTAGGCTGTAGTATACAGGTTGCTACACTAGTAGCAGGTAGGCTGTAGTGTACAGGTTGCTACACTAGTAGCAGGTAGGCTGTTGTATACATGTTGCTACACTAGTAGTGGGTAGGCTGTAGTGTACACGTTGCTACACTAGTAACGGATAGGCTTTAGTGTACAGGTTGCTACACTGGTAGCAAGTAGCCTGTAGTGTACAGGTTGCTACACTAGTAGCGGGTAGGCTGCAGTATACAGGTTGCTACACTAGTAGCAGGTAGGCTGTAATATACAGGTTGCTACACTAGTAGCGGGTAGGCTGTAGTATACAGGTTGCTACACTAGTAGCGGGTAGGCTGTAGTATACAGGTTGCTACACTAGTAGCGGGTAGGCTGTAGTGTACATGTTGCTACACTAGTAGCGGGTAGGCTCTATTATAAAGGTTGCTACACTAGTAGCGTGTAGGCTGTAGTATACAGGTTGCTACACTAGTAGCGGGTAGGCAGTAGTATTCAGGTTGCTATACTAGTAGCGGGTAGGCTGTAGTGTACAGGTTGCTACAATAGTAGCGAGTAGGCTTTAGTATACAGGTTGCTACACTAGTAGAGGGTAGGCTGTAGTATACAGGTTGCTACACTAGTAGCGGTTAGGCTGTAGTACACAGGTTGCTACACTGGTAGCGGGTAGGTTGTAGTATACAGGTTGCTACACTAGTAGCGGGTAGGCAGTAGAATACAGGTTGCTACACTAGTAGCGGGTAGGCTGTAGTGTACAGTTTGCTACACTAGTAGCGGGTAGGCTGTAGTGTACAGGTTGCTACACTAGTAGCAGGTAGGCTGTAGTATGCAGGTTGCTACACTAGTAGCAGGTAGGCTGTAGTATGCAAGTTGCTACACTAGTAGCTGGTAGACTGTAGTGTACAGGTTGCTACACTAGTAGCGGTTAGGCTGTAGTATACAGGTTGCTACACTGGTAGCGGGTAGGCTGTAGTATACAGGTTGCTACACTAGTAGCGTGTAGGCAATAGTATACGGGTTGCTACACTAATAGCGGGTAGGCTGTAGTGTACAGCTTGCTACACTAGTAGCGGGTAGGCTGTAGTGTACAGTTTGCTACACTAGTAGCAGGTAGGCTGTAGTATGCAGGTTGCTACACTAGTAGCAGGTGGGCTGTAGTATACAAGTTGCTACACTAGTAACGGGTAGGCTGTAGTATACAGGTTGCTACACTAGTAGCAGGTAGGCTGTAGTGTACAGGTTGCTACACAAGTCGCAGGTTAGGCTGTAGTATACAGGTTGCTACACTAGTAGCAGGTAGGCTGTAGTATACTGGTTGCTACACTAGTAGCAGGTCGGCTGTAGTATACAGGTTGCTACACTAGTAGCAGGTAGGCTGTAGTATACAAGTTGCTACATTAGTAGCGGGTAGGCTGTAAAATACAGGTTGCCACACTAGTAGAAGGTAGGCTGTAGTATACAGGTTGCTACACTAGTAGCAGGTAGGCTGTAGATTAAAGGTTGCTTCACTAGTAGCAGATAGGCTGTAGTGTACAGGTTGGCACATTAGTAGCGGGTAGGCTGTAGTATAGAGGTTGCTACACTAGTAGCCGATAGGCTGTAGTGTACAGGTTGCTACACTAGTAGCTGGTAGGCTGCAGTATACAGGTTGCTACACTAGTAGCAGATAGGCTGTAGTATACTGTCTGCTACACTAGTAGCGGGTAGGCTGTAGTATACAGGTTGCTACACTAGTAGCAGGTAGGCTGTAGTATACAGGTTGCTACACTAGTAGCAGGTAGGCTGTAGTATACAGGTTGCTACACTAGTAGCAGGTAGGCTGTAGTATACATGTTACTACACTAGTAGTGGGTAGGCTGTAGTGTACAGGTTGCTACACTAGTAACGGATAGGCAGGAGTGTACAGGTTGCTACACTGGTAGCAGGTAGCCTGTAGTGTACAGGTTGCTACACTAGTAGCGGGTAGGCTGTAGTATACAGGTTGCTACACTAGTAGCAGGTAGGCTGTAGTATACAGGTTGCTACACTAGTAGCGGGTAGGCTGTAGTATACAGGTTGCTACACTAGTAGCGGGTAGGCTCTAGTATACAGGTTGCTACACAAGTAGCGGGTAGGCTGTAGTGTACAGGTTGCTACACTAGTAGCGGGTAGGCTGTAGTATACAGGTTGCTACACTAGTAGCAGGTAGGCTGTAGTATACAGGTTTGCTACACTAGTAGCAGGTAGGCTGTAGTATACAGGTTGCTACACTAGTAGCAGGTAGGCTGTAGTGTACAGGTTGCTACACTAGTAGCAGGTAGGCTGTTGTTTACATGTTGCTACACTAGTAGTGGGTAGGCTGTTGTGTACAGGTTGCTACACTAGTAGCGGGTAGGCTGTAGTATACAGGTTGCTACACTAGTAGCAGGTAGGCTGTAGTATACAGGTTGCTACACTTGTAGCGGGTAGGCTGTAGTATACAGGCTGCTACACTAGTAGCGGGTAGTCTGTAGTATACATGTTGCTACTCTTGTAGCGGGTAGGCTGTAGTGTAGAGGTTGCTACAATAGTAGCGGGTAGGTTCTAGTATAAATGTTGCTACACTAGTAGCGGGTAGGCTGTAGTATACAGGTTGCTACACTAGTAGCGGGTAGGCAGTAGTATTCAAGTTGCTATACTAGTAGCGGGTAGGCTGTAGTGTACAGGTTGCTACAATAGTAGCAAGTATGCTTTAGTATACAGGTTGCTACACTAGTAGCGGGTAGGCTGTAGTATACAGGTTGCTACACTAGTAGCGGTTAGGCTGTAGTACACAGGTTGCTACACTGGTAGCGGGTAATCTGTAGTATACAGGTTGCTACACTAGTAGCGGGTAGGCAGTAGTATACAGGTTGCTACACTAGTAGCGGGTAGGCTGTAGTGTACAGTTTGCTACACTAGTAGCGGGTAGGCTGTAGTGTACAGGTTGCTACACTAGTAGCAGGTAGGCTGTAGTATGCAGGTTGCTACACTAGTAGCAGGTAGGCTGTAGTATGCAAGTTGCTACACTAGTAGCTGGTAGGCTGTAGTGTACAGTTTGCTACACTAGTAGCGGTTAGGCTGTAGTATACAGGTTGCTACACTGGTAGCGGGTAGGCTGAAGTATACAGGTTGCTACACTAGTAGCGGGTAGGCAGTAGTATACAGGTTGCTACACTAATAGCGGGTAGGCTGTAGTGTACAACTTGCCACACTAGTAGCGGGTAGGCTGTAGTGTACAGGTTGCTACACTAGTAGCAGGTAGGCTGTAGTATGCAGGTTGCTACACTAGTAGCAGGTAGGCTGTAGTATACAAGTTGCTACACTGGTAACGGGTAGGCTGTAGTATACAGGTTGCTACACTAGTAGCAGGTAGGCTGTAGTGTACAGGTTGCTACACAAGTCGCAGGTTAGGCTGTAGTATACAGGTTGCTACACTAGTAGCAGGTAGGCTGTAGTATACTGGTTGTTACACTAGTAGCAGGTCGGCTGTAGTAAACAGGTTGCTACACTAGTAGCAGGTAGGCTGTAGTATACAAGTTGCTACATTAGTAGCGGGTAGGCTGTAAAATACAGGTTGCTACACTAGTAGAAGGTAGGCTGTATTATACAGGTTGCTACACTAGTAGCAGTTAGGCTGTAGATTACAGGTTGCTTCACTAGTAGCAGATAAGCTGTAGTGTACAGGTTGCCACACTAGTAGCGGGTAGGCTGTAGTATAGTGGTTGCTACACTAGTAGCCGATAGGCTGTAGTGTACAGGTTGCTACACTAGTAGCAGATAGGCTGTAGTATACTGTCTGCTACACTAGTAGCGGGTAGGCTGTAGTATACAGGTTGCTACACTAGTAGCAGGTAGGCTGTAGTATACAGGTTGCTAGACTAGTAGCGGGTAGGCTGTAGTATACTGTCTGCTACACTAGTAGCGGGTAGGCTGTAGTATACAGGTTGCTACACTAGTAGCAGGTAGGCTGTAGTATACAGGTTGCTACACTAGTAGCAGGTAGGCTGTAGTATACAGGTTGCTACACTAGTAGCTGGTAGGCTGCAGTATACAGGTTGCTACACTAGTAGCAGATAGGCTGTAGTATACTGTCTGCTACACTAGTAGCGGGTAGGCTGTAGTATACAGGTTGCTACACTAGTAGCAGGTAGGCTGTAGTATACAAGTTGCTACACTAGTAGCAGGTAGGCTGTAGTATACAGGTTGCTACACCAGTAGCAGTTAGGCTGTAGTATGCAGGTTGCTACACTGGTAGCGGGAAGGCTGTAGTGTACAGGTTGCTACACTACTAGCAGGTAGGCTGTAGTGTACAGGTTGCTACAGTAGTAGTGGGTAGGATATAGTATACAGGTTGCTACACTAGTAGCGGGTAGGCTGTAGTATACAGGTTGCTACACTTATAGCGGGTAGGCTGTAGTATACAGGTTGCTACACTAGTAGCAGGTAGGCTGTAGTATACAGGTTGCTACACCAGTAGCAGGTAGGCTGTAGTATACAGGTTGCTACACTGGTAGTGGATAGGCTGTAGTGTACAGGTTGCTACACTAGTAGCAGGTAGGCTGTAGTGTACAGGTTGCTACACTAGTAGCGGGTAGGATGCAGTATACAGGTTGCTACACTAGTAGCAGGAAGGCTGTAGTATAGAGGTTGCTACACTAGTAGCAGGTAGGATGTAGTATACAGGTTGCTACACTAGTAGCAGGTAGGCTGTAGTATATAGGTTGCTACACTAGTAGCGGGTAGGCTGTAATATACTGTTTGCTACACTAGTTACGGATAGGCTGTAGTATACAGGTTGCTACACTAGTAACGGGTAGGCTTTAGAATACAGGTTGCTACACTAGTAGCAGGTAGGCTGTAGTATGCAGGTTGCTACACTACTAGCGGGTAGGCTGTAGTATACCGGTTGCTACACTAGTAGCGGGTAGGCTGTAGTATACAGGTTGCTACACTAGTAGCGGGAAGGCTGTAGTATACAGGTTGCTACACAAGTAGCGGGTAGGCTGTAGTAAACAGGTTGCTACACAAGTAGCGGGTAGGCTGTAGTATACAGGTTGCTACACTAGTAGCGTTTAGGCTGTAGCGTACAGGTTGCTACTCTAGTAGCAGGTAGGCTGTAGTATACAGGTTGCTACACTAGTAGCAGGTAGGCTGTAGTATACAGGTTGCTACACTAGTAGCAGGTAGGCTGTAGTATACAGGTTGCTACACTAGTAACGGGTAGGCAATAGTATACAGGTTGCTACACTAGTAGCAGGTAGGCTGTAGTATACAGGTTGCTACACTAGTAGCAGGTAGGCTGTAGTATACAGGTTGCTACACTAGTAGCGGGTAGGCTGTAGTATACAGGTTGCTACACTAGTAGCGGGTAGGCTGTAGTATACAGGTTGCTACACTAGTAGTGGGAAGGCTGTAATATACAGGTTGCTACACAAGTAGCGGGTAGGATGTAGTATACAGGTTGCTATACAAGTAGCGGGTAGGCTGTAGTATGCCGGTTGCTACACTAGTAGCGTTTAGGCTGTAATGTACAGGATGTTAGACTAGCAGCAGGTAGGTTGTAGTATACAGGTTGCTACACTAGTAGCAGGTAGGCTGTAGTATTCAGGTTGCTACACTTGTAGCAGGTAGGCTGTAGTATACAGGTTGCTACACTAGTAACGGTTAGGCTGTTGTATACAGGTTGCAACACTAGTAGCAGGTAGGCTGTAGTGTACAGGTTGCTACACTAGTAACGGGTAGGCTGTAGTATACAGGTTGCTACACTAGTAGCAGGTAGGCTCTAGTGTACAGGTTGCTACACTAGTAGCAGGTTAGGCTGTAGTATACAGGTTGCAACACTAGTAGCAGGTAGGCTGTAGTTTACAGGTTGCTACACTAGTAATGGGTAGGCTGTAGTATACAGGTTGCTACACAAGTAGCGGGTAGGCTGTAGTATACAGGTTGCTACACTAGTAGCGGGTAGGCTGTAGTATAGAGGTTGCTACACTTGTAGCGGATAGGCTGTAGTGTACAGGTTGCTACACTAGTAGCAGGTAGGCTGCAGTATACAGGTTGCTACACTAGTAGCAGGTAGGCTGTAGTATACTGTTTGCTACACTAGTACCGGGTAGGCTGTAGTACACAGGTTGCTACACTAGTAGCAGGTAGGCTGTAGTATACAGGTTGCTACACTAGTAGCAGGTAGGCTGTAGTATACAGGTTGCTACACAAGTAGCAGGTAGGCTGTAGTATACAGGTTGCTACACTAGTAGCAGGTAGGCTGTAGTGTACAGGTTGCTACACTAGTAGCAGGTAGGCTGTTGTATACATGTTGCTACACTAGTAGTGGGTAGGCTGTAGTGTACACGTTGCTACACTAGTAACGGATAGGCTTTAGTGTACAGGTTGCTACACTGGTAGCAAGTAGCCTGTAGTGTACAGGTTGCTACACTAGTAGCGGGTAGGCTGCAGTATACAGGTTGCTACACTAGTAGCAGGTAGGCTGTAATATACAGGTTGCTACACTAGTAGCGGGTAGGCTGTAGTATACAGGTTGCTACACTAGTAGCGGGTAGGCTGTAGTATACAGGTTGCTACACTAGTAGCGGGTAGGCTGTAGTGTACATGTTGCTACACTAGTAGCGGGTAGGCTCTATTATAAAGGTTGCTACACTAGTAGCGTGTAGGCTGTAGTATACAGGTTGCTACACTAGTAGCGGGTAGGCAGTAGTATTCAGGTTGCTATACTAGTAGCGGGTAGGCTGTAGTGTACAGGTTGCTACAATAGTAGCGAGTAGGCTTTAGTATACAGGTTGCTACACTAGTAGAGGGTAGGCTGTAGTATACAGGTTGCTACACTAGTAGCGGTTAGGCTGTAGTACACAGGTTGCTACACTGGTAGCGGGTAGGTTGTAGTATACAGGTTGCTACACTAGTAGCGGGTAGGCAGTAGAATACAGGTTGCTACACTAGTAGCGGGTAGGCTGTAGTGTACAGTTTGCTACACTAGTAGCGGGTAGGCTGTAGTGTACAGGTTGCTACACTAGTAGCAGGTAGGCTGTAGTATGCAGGTTGCTACACTAGTAGCAGGTAGGCTGTAGTATGCAAGTTGCTACACTAGTAGCTGGTAGACTGTAGTGTACAGGTTGCTACACTAGTAGCGGTTAGGCTGTAGTATACAGGTTGCTACACTGGTAGCGGGTAGGCTGTAGTATACAGGTTGCTACACTAGTAGCGTGTAGGCAATAGTATACGGGTTGCTACACTAATAGCGGGTAGGCTGTAGTGTACAGCTTGCTACACTAGTAGCGGGTAGGCTGTAGTGTACAGTTTGCTACACTAGTAGCAGGTAGGCTGTAGTATGCAGGTTGCTACACTAGTAGCAGGTGGGCTGTAGTATACAAGTTGCTACACTAGTAACGGGTAGGCTGTAGTATACAGGTTGCTACACTAGTAGCAGGTAGGCTGTAGTGTACAGGTTGCTACACAAGTCGCAGGTTAGGCTGTAGTATACAGGTTGCTACACTAGTAGCAGGTAGGCTGTAGTATACTGGTTGCTACACTAGTAGCAGGTCGGCTGTAGTATACAGGTTGCTACACTAGTAGCAGGTAGGCTGTAGTATACAAGTTGCTACATTAGTAGCGGGTAGGCTGTAAAATACAGGTTGCCACACTAGTAGAAGGTAGGCTGTAGTATACAGGTTGCTACACTAGTAACAGGTAGGCTGTAGATTAAAGGTTGCTTCACTAGTAGCAGATAGGCTGTAGTGTACAGGTTGGCACATTAGTAGCGGGTAGGCTGTAGTATAGAGGTTGCTACACTAGTAGCCGATAGGCTGTAGTGTACAGGTTGCTACACTAGTAGCTGGTAGGCTGCAGTATACAGGTTGCTACACTAGTAGCAGATAGGCTGTAGTATACTGTCTGCTACGCTAGTAGCGGGTAGGCTGTAGTATACAGGTTGCTACACTAGTAGCAGGTAGGCTGTAGTATACAGGTTGCTACACTAGTAGCAGGTAGGCTGTAGTATACAGGTTGCTACACTAGTAGCAGGTAGGCTGTAGTATACATGTTACTACACTAGTAGTGGGTAGGCTGTAGTGTACAGGTTGCTACACTAGTAACGGATAGGCAGGAGTGTACAGGTTGCTACACTGGTAGCAGGTAGCCTGTAGTGTACAGGTTGCTACACTAGTAGCGGGTAGGCTGTAGTATACAGGTTGCTACACTAGTAGCAGGTAGGCTGTAGTATACTGGTTGTTACACTAGTAGCAGGTCGGCTGTAGTAAACAGGTTGCTACACTAGTAGCAGGTAGGCTGTAGTATACAAGTTGCTACATTAGTAGCGGGTAGGCTGTAAAATACAGGTTGCTACACTAGTAGAAGGTAGGCTGTATTATACAGGTTGCTACACTAGTAGCAGTTAGGCTGTAGATTACAGGTTGCTTCACTAGTAGCAGATAAGCTGTAGTGTACAGGTTGGCACACTAGTAGCGGGTAGGCTGTAGTATAGTGGTTGCTACACTAGTAGCCGATAGGCTGTAGTGTACAGGTTGCTACACTAGTAGCAGATAGGCTGTAGTATACTGTCTGCTACACTAGTAGCGGGTAGGCGGTAGTATACAGGTTGCTACACTAGTAGCAGGTAGGCTGTAGTATACAGGTTGCTAGACTAGTAGCGGGTAGGCTGTAGTATACTGTCTGCTACACTAGTAGCGGGTAGGCTGTAGTATACAGGTTGCTACACTAGTAGCAGGTAGGCTGTAGTATACAGGTTGCTACACTAGTAGCAGGTAGGCTGTAGTATACAGGTTGCTACACTAGTAGCTGGTAGGCTGCAGTATACAGGTTGCTACACTAGTAGCAGATAGGCTGTAGTATACTGTCTGCTACACTAGTAGCGGGTAGGCTGTAGTATACAGGTTGCTACACTAGTAGCAGGTAGGCTGTAGTATACAAGTTGCTACACTAGTAGCAGGTAGGCTGTAGTATACAGGTTGCTACACCAGTAGCAGTTAGGCTGTAGTATGCAGGTTGCTACACTGGTAGCGGGAAGGCTGTAGTGTACAGGTTGCTACACTACTAGCAGGTAGGCTGTAGTGTACAGGTTGCTACAGTAGTAGTGGGTAGGATATAGTATACAGGTTGCTACACTAGTAGCGGGTAGGCTGTAGTATACAGGTTGCTACACTTATAGCGGGTAGGCTGTAGTATACAGGTTGCTACACTAGTAGCAGGTAGGCTGTAGTATACAGGTTGCTACACCAGTAGCAGGTAGGCTGTAGTATACAGGTTGCTACACTGGTAGTGGATAGGCTGTAGTGTACCGGTTGCTACACTAGTAGCAGGTAGGCTGTAGTGTACAGGTTGCTACACTAGTAGCGGGTAGGATGCAGTATACAGGTTGCTACACTAGTAGCAGGAAGGCTGTAGTATAGAGGTTGCTACACTAGTAGCAGGTAGGATGTAGTATACAGGTTGCTACACTAGTAGCAGGTAGGCTGTAGTATATAGGTTGCTACACTAGTAGCGGGTAGGCTGTAATATACTGTTTGCTACACTAGTTACGGATAGGCTGTAGTATACAGGTTGCTACACTAGTAACGGGTAGGCTTTAGAATACAGGTTGCTACACTAGTAGCAGGTAGGCTGTAGTATGCAGGTTGCTACACTACTAGCGGGTAGGCTGTAGTATACCGGTTGCTACACTAGTAGCGGGTAGGCTGTAGTATACAGGTTGCTACACTAGTAGCGGGAAGGCTGTAGTATACAGGTTGCTACACAAGTAGCGGGTAGGCTGTAGTAAACAGGTTGCTACACAAGTAGCGGGTAGGCTGTAGTATACAGGTTGCTACACTAGTAGCGTTTAGGCTGTAGCGTACAGGTTGCTACTCTAGTAGCAGGTAGGCTGTAGTATACAGGTTGCTACACTAGTAGCAGGTAGGCTGTAGTATACAGGTTGCTACACTAGTAGCAGGTAGGCTGTAGTATACAGGTTGCTACACTAGTAACGGGTAGGCAATAGTATACAGGTTGCTACACTAGTAGCAGGTAGGCTGTAGTATACAGGTTGCTACACTAGTAGCAGGTAGGCTGTAGTATACAGGTTGCTACACTAGTAGCGGGTAGGCTGTAGTATACAGGTTGCTACACTAGTAGCGGGTAGGCTGTAGTATACAGGTTGCTACACTAGTAGTGGGAAGGCTGTAATATACAGGTTGCTACACAAGTAGCGGGTAGGATGTAGTATACAGGTTGCTACACAAGTAGCGGGTAGGCTGTAGTATGCCGGTTGCTACACTAGTAGCGTTTAGGCTGTAATGTACAGGATGTTAGACTAGCAGCAGGTAGGTTGTAGTATACCGGTTGCTACACTAGTAGCAGGTAGGCTGTAGTATTCAGGTTGCTACACTTGTAGCAGGTAGGCTGTAGTATACAGGTTGCTACACTAGTAACGGTTAGGCTGTTGTATACAGGTTGCAACACTAGTAGCAGGTAGGCTGTAGTGTACAGGTTGCTACACTAGTAACGGGTAGGCTGTAGTATACAGGTTGCTACACTAGTAGCAGGTAGGCTCTAGTGTACAGGTTGCTACACTAGTAGCAGGTTAGGCTGTAGTATACTGGTTGCTACACTAGTAGCAGGTAGGCTGTAGTTTACAGGTTGCTACACTAGTAATGGGTAGGCTGTAGTATACAGGTTGCTACACAAGTAGCGGGTAGGCTGTAGTATACAGGTTGCTACACTAGTAGCGGATAGGCTGTAGTATAGAGGTTGCTACACTTGTAGCGGATAGGCTGTAGTGTACAGGTTGCTACACTAGTAGCAGGTAGGCTGCAGTATACAGGTTGCTACACTAGTAGCAGGTAGGCTGTAGTATACTGTTTGCTACACTAGTACCGGGTAGGCTGTAGTACACAGGTTGCTACACTAGTAGCAGGTAGGCTGTAGTATACAGGTTGCTACACTAGTAGCAGGTAGGCTGTAGTATACAGGTTGCTACACAAGTAGCAGGTAGGCTGTAGTATACAGGTTGCTACACTAGTAGCAGGTAGGCTGTAGTGTACAGGTTGCTACACTAGTAGCAGGTAGGCTGTTGTATACATGTTGCTACACTAGTAGTGGGTAGGCTGTAGTGTACACGTTGCTACACTAGTAACGGATAGGCTTTAGTGTACAGGTTGCTACACTGGTAGCAAGTAGCCTGTAGTGTACAGGTTGCTACACTAGTAGCGGGTAGGCTGCAGTATACAGGTTGCTACACTAGTAGCAGGTAGGCTGTAATATACAGGTTGCTACACTAGTAGCGGGTAGGCTGTAGTATACAGGTTGCTACACTAGTAGCGGGTAGGCTGTAGTATACAGGTTGCTACACTAGTAGCGGGTAGGCTGTAGTGTACATGTTGCTACACTAGTAGCGGGTAGGCTCTATTATAAAGGTTGCTACACTAGTAGCGTGTAGGCTGTAGTATACAGGTTGCTACACTAGTAGCGGGTAGGCAGTAGTATTCAGGTTGCTATACTAGTAGCGGGTAGGCTGTAGTGTACAGGTTGCTACAATAGTAGCGAGTAGGCTTTAGTATACAGGTTGCTACACTAGTAGAGGGTAGGCTGTAGTATACAGGTTGCTACACTAGTAGCGGTTAGGCTGTAGTACACAGGTTGCTACACTGGTAGCGGGTAGGTTGTAGTATACAGGTTGCTACACTAGTAGCGGGTAGGCAGTAGAATACAGGTTGCTACACTAGTAGCGGGTAGGCTGTAGTGTACAGTTTGCTACACTAGTAGCGGGTAGGCTGTAGTGTACAGGTTGCTACACTAGTAGCAGGTAGGCTGTAGTATGCAGGTTGCTACACTAGTAGCAGGTAGGCTGTAGTATGCAAGTTGCTACACTAGTAGCTGGTAGACTGTAGTGTACAGGTTGCTACACTAGTAGCGGTTAGGCTGTAGTATACAGGTTGCTACACTGGTAGCGGGTAGGCTGTAGTATACAGGTTGCTACACTAGTAGCGTGTAGGCAATAGTATACGGGTTGCTACACTAATAGCGGGTAGGCTGTAGTGTACAGCTTGCTACACTAGTAGCGGGTAGGCTGTAGTGTACAGTTTGCTACACTAGTAGCAGGTAGGCTGTAGTATGCAGGTTGCTACACTAGTAGCAGGTGGGCTGTAGTATACAAGTTGCTACACTAGTAACGGGTAGGCTGTAGTATACAGGTTGCTACACTAGTAGCAGGTAGGCTGTAGTGTACAGGTTGCTACACAAGTCGCAGGTTAGGCTGTAGTATACAGGTTGCTACACTAGTAGCAGGTAGGCTGTAGTATACTGGTTGCTACACTAGTAGCAGGTCGGCTGTAGTATACAGGTTGCTACACTAGTAGCAGGTAGGCTGTAGTATACAAGTTGCTACATTAGTAGCGGGTAGGCTGTAAAATACAGGTTGCCACACTAGTAGAAGGTAGGCTGTAGTATACAGGTTGCTACACTAGTAGCAGGTAGGCTGTAGATTAAAGGTTGCTTCACTAGTAGCAGATAGGCTGTAGTGTACAGGTTGGCACATTAGTAGCGGGTAGGCTGTAGTATAGAGGTTGCTACACTAGTAGCCGATAGGCTGTAGTGTACAGGTTGCTACACTAGTAGCGGGTAGGCTGTAGTATACAGGTTGCTACACTAGTAGCAGGTAGGCTGTAGTATACAGGTTGCTACACTAGTAGCAGGTAGGCTGTAGTATACAGGTTGCTACACTAGTAGCAGGTAGGCTGTAGTATACATGTTACTACACTAGTAGTGGGTAGGCTGTAGTGTACAGGTTGCTACACTAGTAACGGATAGGCAGGAGTGTACAGGTTGCTACACTGGTAGCAGGTAGCCTGTAGTGTACAGGTTGCTACACTAGTAGCGGGTAGGCTGTAGTATACAGGTTGCTACACTAGTAGCAGGTAGGCTGTAGTATACAGGTTGCTACACTAGTAGCGGGTAGGCTGTAGTATACAGGTTGCTACACTAGTAGCGGGTAGGCTCTAGTATACAGGTTGCTACACAAGTAGCGGGTAGGCTGTAGTGTACAGGTTGCTACACTAGTAGCGGGTAGGCTGTAGTATACAGGTTGCTACACTAGTAGCAGGTAGGCTGTAGTATACAGGTTTGCTACACTAGTAGCAGGTAGGCTGTAGTATACAGGTTGCTACACTAGTAGCAGGTAGGCTGTAGTGTACAGGTTGCTACACTAGTAGCAGGTAGGCTGTTGTTTACATGTTGCTACACTAGTAGTGGGTAGGCTGTTGTGTACAGGTTGCTACACTAGTAGCGGGTAGGCTGTAGTATACAGGTTGCTACACTAGTAGCAGGTAGGCTGTAGTATACAGGTTGCTACACTTGTAGCGGGTAGGCTGTAGTATACAGGCTGCTACACTAGTAGCGGGTAGTCTGTAGTATACATGTTGCTACTCTTGTAGCGGGTAGGCTGTAGTGTAGAGGTTGCTACAATAGTAGCGGGTAGGTTCTAGTATAAATGTTGCTACACTAGTAGCGGGTAGGCTGTAGTATACAGGTTGCTACACTAGTAGCGGGTAGGCAGTAGTATTCAAGTTGCTATACTAGTAGCGGGTAGGCTGTAGTGTACAGGTTGCTACAATAGTAGCAAGTATGCTTTAGTATACAGGTTGCTACACTAGTAGCGGGTAGGCTGTAGTATACAGGTTGCTACACTAGTAGCGGTTAGGCTGTAGTACACAGGTTGCTACACTGGTAGCGGGTAATCTGTAGTATACAGGTTGCTACACTAGTAGCGGGTAGGCAGTAGTATACAGGTTGCTACACTAGTAGCGGGTAGGCTGTAGTGTACAGTTTGCTACACTAGTAGCGGGTAGGCTGTAGTGTACAGGTTGCTACACTAGTAGCAGGTAGGCTGTAGTATGCAGGTTGCTACACTAGTAGCAGGTAGGCTGTAGTATGCAAGTTGCTACACTAGTAGCTGGTAGGCTGTAGTGTACAGTTTGCTACACTAGTAGCGGTTAGGCTGTAGTATACAGGTTGCTACACTGGTAGCGGGTAGGCTGAAGTATACAGGTTGCTACACTAGTAGCGGGTAGGCAGTAGTATACAGGTTGCTACACTAATAGCGGGTAGGCTGTAGTGTACAACTTGCCACACTAGTAGCGGGTAGGCTGTAGTGTACAGGTTGCTACACTAGTAGCAGGTAGGCTGTAGTATGCAGGTTGCTACACTAGTAGCAGGTAGGCTGTAGTATACAAGTTGCTACACTGGTAACGGGTAGGCTGTAGTATACAGGTTGCTACACTAGTAGCAGGTAGGCTGTAGTGTACAGGTTGCTACACAAGTCGCAGGTTAGGCTGTAGTATACAGGTTGCTACACTAGTAGCAGGTAGGCTGTAGTATACTGGTTGTTACACTAGTAGCAGGTCGGCTGTAGTAAACAGGTTGCTACACTAGTAGCAGGTAGGCTGTAGTATACAAGTTGCTACATTAGTAGCGGGTAGGCTGTAAAATACAGGTTGCTACACTAGTAGAAGGTAGGCTGTATTATACAGGTTGCTACACTAGTAGCAGTTAGGCTGTAGATTACAGGTTGCTTCACTAGTAGCAGATAAGCTGTAGTGTACAGGTTGCCACACTAGTAGCGGGTAGGCTGTAGTATAGTGGTTGCTACACTAGTAGCCGATAGGCTGTAGTGTACAGGTTGCTACACTAGTAGCAGATAGGCTGTAGTATACTGTCTGCTACACTAGTAGCGGGTAGGCTGTAGTATACAGGTTGCTACACTAGTAGCAGGTAGGCTGTAGTATACAGGTTGCTAGACTAGTAGCGGGTAGGCTGTAGTATACTGTCTGCTACACTAGTAGCGGGTAGGCTGTAGTATACAGGTTGCTACACTAGTAGCAGGTAGGCTGTAGTATACAGGTTGCTACACTAGTAGCAGGTAGGCTGTAGTATACAGGTTGCTACACTAGTAGCTGGTAGGCTGCAGTATACAGGTTGCTACACTAGTAGCAGATAGGCTGTAGTATACTGTCTGCTACACTAGTAGCGGGTAGGCTGTAGTATACAGGTTGCTACACTAGTAGCAGGTAGGCTGTAGTATACAAGTTGCTACACTAGTAGCAGGTAGGCTGTAGTATACAGGTTGCTACACCAGTAGCAGTTAGGCTGTAGTATGCAGGTTGCTACACTGGTAGCGGGAAGGCTGTAGTGTACAGGTTGCTACACTACTAGCAGGTAGGCTGTAGTGTACAGGTTGCTACAGTAGTAGTGGGTAGGATATAGTATACAGGTTGCTACACTAGTAGCGGGTAGGCTGTAGTATACAGGTTGCTACACTTATAGCGGGTAGGCTGTAGTATACAGGTTGCTACACTAGTAGCAGGTAGGCTGTAGTATACAGGTTGCTACACCAGTAGCAGGTAGGCTGTAGTATACAGGTTGCTACACTGGTAGTGGATAGGCTGTAGTGTACAGGTTGCTACACTAGTAGCAGGTAGGCTGTAGTGTACAGGTTGCTACACTAGTAGCGGGTAGGATGCAGTATACAGGTTGCTACACTAGTAGCAGGAAGGCTGTAGTATAGAGGTTGCTACACTAGTAGCAGGTAGGATGTAGTATACAGGTTGCTACACTAGTAGCAGGTAGGCTGTAGTATATAGGTTGCTACACTAGTAGCGGGTAGGCTGTAATATACTGTTTGCTACACTAGTTACGGATAGGCTGTAGTATACAGGTTGCTACACTAGTAACGGGTAGGCTTTAGAATACAGGTTGCTACACTAGTAGCAGGTAGGCTGTAGTATGCAGGTTGCTACACTACTAGCGGGTAGGCTGTAGTATACCGGTTGCTACACTAGTAGCGGGTAGGCTGTAGTATACAAGTTGCTACACTAGTAGCGGGAAGGCTGTAGTATACAGGTTGCTACACAAGTAGCGGGTAGGCTGTAGTAAACAGGTTGCTACACAAGTAGCGGGTAGGCTGTAGTATACAGGTTGCTACACTAGTAGCGTTTAGGCTGTAGCGTACAGGTTGCTACTCTAGTAGCAGGTAGGCTGTAGTATACAGGTTGCTACACTAGTAGCAGGTAGGCTGTAGTATACAGGTTGCTACACTAGTAGCAGGTAGGCTGTAGTATACAGGTTGCTACACTAGTAACGGGTAGGCAATAGTATACAGGTTGCTACACTAGTAGCAGGTAGGCTGTAGTATACAGGTTGCTACACTAGTAGCAGGTAGGCTGTAGTATACAGGTTGCTACACTAGTAGCGGGTAGGCTGTAGTATACAGGTTGCTACACTAGTAGCGGGTAGGCTGTAGTATACAGGTTGCTACACTAGTAGTGGGAAGGCTGTAATATACAGGTTGCTACACAAGTAGCGGGTAGGATGTAGTATACAGGTTGCTACACAAGTAGCGGGTAGGCTGTAGTATGCCGGTTGCTACACTAGTAGCGTTTAGGCTGTAATGTACAGGATGTTAGACTAGCAGCAGGTAGGTTGTAGTATACAGGTTGCTACACTAGTAGCAGGTAGGCTGTAGTATTCAGGTTGCTACACTTGTAGCAGGTAGGCTGTAGTATACAGGTTGCTAAACTAGTAACGGTTAGGCTGTTGTATACAGGTTGCAACACTAGTAGCAGGTAGGCTGTAGTGTACAGGTTGCTACACTAGTAACGGGTAGGCTGTAGTATACAGGTTGCTACACTAGTAGCAGGTAGGCTCTAGTGTACAGGTTGCTACACTAGTAGCAGGTTAGGCTGTAGTATACAGGTTGCTACACTAGTAGCAGGTAGGCTGTAGTTTACAGGTTGCTACACTAGTAATGGGTAGGCTGTAGTATACAGGTTGCTACACAAGTAGCGGGTAGGCTGTAGTATACAGGTTGCTACACTAGTAGCGGGTAGGCTGTAGTATAGAGGTTGCTACACTTGTAGCGGATAGGCTGTAGTGTACAGGTTGCTACACTAGTAGCAGGTAGGCTGCAGTATACAGGTTGCTACACTAGTAGCAGGTAGGCTGTAGTATACTGTTTGCTACACTAGTACCGGGTAGGCTGTAGTACACAGGTTGCTACACTAGTAGCAGGTAGGCTGTAGTATACAGGTTGCTACACTAGTAGCAGGTAGGCTGTAGTATACAGGTTGCTACACAAGTAGCAGGTAGGCTGTAGTATACAGGTTGCTACACTAGTAGCAGGTAGGCTGTAGTGTACAGGTTGCTACACTAGTAGCAGGTAGGCTGTTGTATACATGTTGCTACACTAGTAGTGGGTAGGCTGTAGTGTACACGTTGCTACACTAGTAACGGATAGGCTTTAGTGTACAGGTTGCTACACTGGTAGCAAGTAGCCTGTAGTGTACAGGTTGCTACACTAGTAGCGGGTAGGC
Source organism: Meconema thalassinum (assembly GCA_946902985.2). NCBI lineage: Eukaryota > Metazoa > Arthropoda > Insecta > Orthoptera > Tettigoniidae > Meconema > Meconema thalassinum. The sequence goes on from CAMPQE020000432.1 coordinate 169,045, forward strand.
TGCAGTATACAGGTTGCTACACTAGTAGCAGGTAGGCTGTAATATACAGGTTGCTACACTAGTAGCGGGTAGGCTGTAGTATACAGGTTGCTACACTAGTAGCGGGTAGGCTGTAGTATACAGGTTGCTACACTAGTAGCGGGTAGGCTGTAGTGTACATGTTGCTACACTAGTAGCGGGTAGGCTCTATTATAAAGGTTGCTACACTAGTAGCGTGTAGGCTGTAGTATACAGGTTGCTACACTAGTAGCGGGTAGGCAGTAGTATTCAGGTTGCTATACTAGTAGCGGGTAGGCTGTAGTGTACAGGTTGCTACAATAGTAGCGAGTAGGCTTTAGTATACAGGTTGCTACACTAGTAGAGGGTAGGCTGTAGTATACAGGTTGCTACACTAGTAGCGGTTAGGCTGTAGTACACAGGTTGCTACACTGGTAGCGGGTAGGTTGTAGTATACAGGTTGCTACACTAGTAGCGGGTAGGCAGTAGAATACAGGTTGCTACACTAGTAGCGGGTAGGCTGTAGTGTACAGTTTGCTACACTAGTAGCGGGTAGGCTGTAGTGTACAGGTTGCTACACTAGTAGCAGGTAGGCTGTAGTATGCAGGTTGCTACACTAGTAGCAGGTAGGCTGTAGTATGCAAGTTGCTACACTAGTAGCTGGTAGACTGTAGTGTACAGGTTGCTACACTAGTAGCGGTTAGGCTGTAGTATACAGGTTGCTACACTGGTAGCGGGTAGGCTGTAGTATACAGGTTGCTACACTAGTAGCGTGTAGGCAATAGTATACGGGTTGCTACACTAATAGCGGGTAGGCTGTAGTGTACAGCTTGCTACACTAGTAGCGGGTAGGCTGTAGTGTACAGTTTGCTACACTAGTAGCAGGTAGGCTGTAGTATGCAGGTTGCTACACTAGTAGCAGGTGGGCTGTAGTATACAAGTTGCTACACTAGTAACGGGTAGGCTGTAGTATACAGGTTGCTACACTAGTAGCAGGTAGGCTGTAGTGTACAGGTTGCTACACAAGTCGCAGGTTAGGCTGTAGTATACAGGTTGCTACACTAGTAGCAGGTAGGCTGTAGTATACTGGTTGCTACACTAGTAGCAGGTCGGCTGTAGTATACAGGTTGCTACACTAGTAGCAGGTAGGCTGTAGTATACAAGTTGCTACATTAGTAGCGGGTAGGCTGTAAAATACAGGTTGCCACACTAGTAGAAGGTAGGCTGTAGTATACAGGTTGCTACACTAGTAGCAGGTAGGCTGTAGATTAAAGGTTGCTTCACTAGTAGCAGATAGGCTGTAGTGTACAGGTTGGCACATTAGTAGCGGGTAGGCTGTAGTATAGAGGTTGCTACACTAGTAGCCGATAGGCTGTAGTGTACAGGTTGCTACACTAGTAGCTGGTAGGCTGCAGTATACAGGTTGCTACACTAGTAGCAGATAGGCTGTAGTATACTGTCTGCTACACTAGTAGCGGGTAGGCTGTAGTATACAGGTTGCTACACTAGTAGCAGGTAGGCTGTAGTATACAGGTTGCTACACTAGTAGCAGGTAGGCTGTAGTATACAGGTTGCTACACTAGTAGCAGGTAGGCTGTAGTATACATGTTACTACACTAGTAGTGGGTAGGCTGTAGTGTACAGGTTGCTACACTAGTAACGGATAGGCAGGAGTGTACAGGTTGCTACACTGGTAGCAGGTAGCCTGTAGTGTACAGGTTGCTACACTAGTAGCGGGTAGGCTGTAGTATACAGGTTGCTACACTAGTAGCAGGTAGGCTGTAGTATACAGGTTGCTACACTAGTAGCGGGTAGGCTGTAGTATACAGGTTGCTACACTAGTAGCGGGTAGGCTCTAGTATACAGGTTGCTACACAAGTAGCGGGTAGGCTGTAGTGTACAGGTTGCTACACTAGTAGCGGGTAGGTTGTAGTATACAGGTTGCTACACTAGTAGCGGGTAGGCTGTAGTATACAGGTTGCTACACTAGTAGCGGGTAGGCAGTAGTATACAGGTTGCTATACTAGTAGCGGGTAGGCTGTAGTGTACAGGTTGCTACAATAGAGGCGGGTAGGCTTTAGTATACAGGTTGCTACACTAGTAGCGGGTAGGCTGTAGTTTACAGGTTGCTACACTAGTAGCGGTTAGGCTGTAGTATACAGGTTGCTACACTGGTAGCGGGTAGGCTGTAGTATACAAGTTGCTACATTGTAGCGGGTAGGCAGTAGTATACAGGTTGCTACCCTAGTAGCGGGTAGGCTGTAGTGTACAGCTTGCTACACTGGTAGCGGGTAGGCTGTAGTGTAGAGGTTGCTACACTAGTAGCGGGTAGGCTGTTGTGTACAGGTTGCTACACTAGTTGCGGGTAGGCTGTAGTATACAGGTTGCTACACTAGTAGCGGGTAGGCTGTAGTATAGAGGTTGCTACACTAGTAGCGGATAGGCTGTAGTGTACAGGTTGCTACACTAGTAGCAGGTAGGCTGCAGTATACAGGTTGCTACACTAGTAGCAGATAGGCTGTAGTATACTGCTTGCTACACTAGTAGCGGGTAGGCTGTAGTACACAGGTTGCTACACTAGTAGCAGGTAGGCTGTAGTATACAGGTTGCTACACTAGTAGCAGGTAGGCTGTAGTATACAGGTTTGCTACACTAGTAGCAGGTAGGCTGTAGTATACAGGTTGCTACACTAGTAGCAGGTAGGCTGTAGTGTACAGGTTGCTACACTAGTAGCAGGTAGGCTGTTGTTTACATGTTGCTACACTAGTAGTGGGTAGGCTGTTGTGTACACGTTGCTACACTAGTAACGGGAAGGCTTTAGTGTACAGGTTGCTACACTGGTAGCAGGTAGCCTGTAGTGTACAGGTTGCTACACTAGTAGCGGGTAGGCTGTAGTATACAGGTTGCTACACTAGTAGCAGGTAGGCTGTAGTATACAGGTTGCTACACTAGTAGCGGGTAGGCTGTAGTATACAGGCTGCTACACTAGTAGCGGGTAGTCTGTAGTATACATGTTGCTACTCTTGTAGCGGGTAGGCTGTAGTGTAGAGGTTGCTACAATAGTAGCGGGTAGGTTCTAGTATAAAGGTTGCTACACTAGTAGCGGGTAGGCTGTAGTATACAGGTTGCTACACTAGTAGCGGGTAGGCAGTAGTATTCAAGTTGCTATACTAGTAGCGGGTAGGCTGTAGTGTACAGGTTGCTACAATAGTAGCAAGTAGGCTTTAGTATACAGGTTGCTACACTAGTAGCGGGTAGGCTGTAGTATACAGGTTGCTACACTAGTAGCGGTTAGGCTGTAGTACACAGGTTGCTACACTGGTAGCGGGTAAGCTGTAGTATACAGGTTGCTACACTAGTAGCGGGTAGGCAGTAGTATACAGGTTGCTACACTAGTAGCGGGTAGGCTGTAATGTACAGTTTGCTACACTAGTAGCGGGTAGGCTGTAGTGTATAGGTTGCTACACTAGTAGCAGGTAGGCTGTAGTATGCAGGTTGCTACACTAGTAGCAGGTAGGCTGTAGTATGCAAGTTGCTACACTAGTAGCTGGTAGGCTGTAGTGTACAGTTTGCTACACTAGTAGCGGTTAGGCTGTAGTATACAGGTTGCTACACTGGTAGCGGGTAGGCTGAAGTATACAGGTTGCTACACTAGTAGCGGGTAGGCAGTAGTATACAGGTTGCTACACTAATAGCGGGTAGGCTGTAGTGTACAACTTGCTACACTAGTAGCGGGTAGGCTGTAGTGTACAGGTTGCTACACTAGTAGCAGGTAGGCTGTAGTATGCAGGTTGCTACACTAGTAGCAGGTAGGCTGTAGTATACAAGTTGCTACACTGGTAACGGGTAGGCTGTAGTATACAGGTTGCTACACTAGTAGCAGGTAGGCTGTAGTATACAAGTTGCTACATTAGTAGCGGGTAGGCTGTAAAATACAGGTTGCTACACTAGTAGAAGGTAGGCTGTATTATACAGGTTGCTACACTAGTAGCAGGTAGGCTGTAGATTACAGGTTGCTTCACTAGTAGCAGATAGGCTGTAGTGTACAGGTTGGCACACTAGTAGCGGGTAGGCTGTAGTATAGAGGTTGCTACACTAGTAGCCGATAGGCTGTAGTGTACAGGTTGCTACACTAGTAGCAGATAGGCTGTAGTATACTGTCTGCTACACTAGTAGCGGGTAGGCTGTAGTATACAGGTTGCTACACTAGTAGCAGGTAGGCTGTAGTATACAGGTTGCTACACTAGTAGCGGGTAGGCTGTAGTATACTGTCTGCTACACTAGTAGCGGGTAGGCTGTAGTATACAGGTTGCTACACTAGTAGCAGGTAGGCTGTAGTATACAGGTTGCTACACTAGTAGCAGGTAGGCTGTAGTATACAGGTTGCTACACTAGTAGCTGGTAGGCTGCAGTATACAGGTTGCTACACTAGTAGCAGATAGGCTGTAGTATACTGTCTGCTACACTAGTAGCGGGTAGGCTGTAGTATACAGGTTGCTACACTAGTAGCAGGTAGGCTGTAGTATACAGGTTGCTACACTAGTAGCAGGTAGGCTGTAGTATACAGGTTGCTACACTAGTAGCAGGTAGGCTGTAGTATACAGGTTGCTACACTAGTAGCAGGTAGGCTGTAGTGTACAAGTTGCTACACTAGTACCAGATTGGCTGTAGTATACATGTTACTACACTAGTAGTGGGTAGGCTGTAGTGTACAGGTTGCTACACTAGTAACGGATAGGCTGTAGTGTACAGGTTGCTACACTGGTAGCAGGTAGCCTGTAGTGTACAGGTTGCTACACTAGTAGCGGGTAGGCTGTAGTATACAGGTTGCTACACTAGTAGCAGGTAGGCTGTAGTATACAGGTTGCTACACTAGTAGCGGGTAGGCTGTAGTATACAGGTTGCTACACTAGTAGCGGGTAGGCTCTAGTATACAGGTTGCTACACTAGTAGCGGGTAGGCTGTAGTGTACAGGTTGCTACACTAGTAGCGGGTAGGCTGTAGTATACAGGTTGCTACACTAGTAGCGGGTAGGCTGTAGTATACAGGTTGCTACACTAGTAGCGGGTAGGCAGTAGTATACAGGTTGCTATACTAGTAGCGGGTAGGCTGTAGTGTACTGGTTGCTACAATAGTAGCGGGTAGTCTTTAGTATACAGGTTGCTACACTAGTAGCGGGTAGGCTGTAGTATACAGGTTGCTACACTGGTAGCGGGTAGGCTGTAGTATACAGGTTTCTACATAGTAGCGGGTAGGCAGTAGTATACAAGTTGCTACCCTAGTAGCGGGTAGGCTGTAGTGTACAGCTTGCTACACTAGTAGCGGGTAGGCTGTAGTGTAGAGGTTGCTACACTAGTAGCAGGTAGGCTGTAGTATGCAGGTTGCTACTCTAGTAGCAGGTAGGCAGTAGTATACAAGTTGCTACACTAGTAGCAGGTAGGCTGTAGTATACAGGTTGCTACACTTGTAGCGGGTAGGCTGTTGTGTACAGGTTGCTACACTAGTAGCGGGTAGGCTGTAGTATTCAGGTTGCTACACTAGTTGCGGGTAGGCTGTAGTATATAGGTTCCTACACTAGTAGCGGTTAGGCTGTAGTATACAGGTTGCTACGTTAGTAGCGGGTAGGCTGTAGTATACAGGTTGCTACACTAGTAGCGGGTAGGCTGTAGTATACAGGTTGCTACACTAACAGCGGGTAGGCTGTAGTATACAGGTTGCTACACTAGTAGCGGGTAGGCTGTAGTATACAGGTTGCTACACTAGTAGCTGGTAGGCTGTAGTATACAGGTTGCTACACTAGTAGCGGGTAGGCTGTAGTATACAGGGAGATAACAGGTAGGCTGTAGTCTACAGGTCAGTGGCGTAACTTCACCCCTCCTCAGAACCAAATAATAATAAGACAAATGAATTTTTTAATTTGGAATAAAATCAATCTTCAGATTGGTTTATATAAGTTAATACTGGTGTAAAATGTTTATCGTTAGTCTAACATAACACTTATTGAATGTGCAGGATGGTCAAATGTTCTGCTAGCCAGAGAAAGTAGAGTCGGGAAGAAAGAGCGTTGGTTATTGATATGTAAAACATAACGAATAGATATATTAAGTGAAGGAGATAAACATTGCCTCTTAGAACCCTGATAAGCACACAGAACTTTGCCGAGCAAACTGCATGGAAAATGGACAAAACAAAGCACTGTTAGTTTCTGGGAAGTTAAGATGTAGTTGTAATGCGTCCTTAGTTGGGCGCACGAACATATTGAGGGACACACAGTAAGCGTGTGTTACAGGAAGAAGTGAGGCGCATGTTTTCCTTGTACGTAACATCCTACACATTGGTTTCCGGTGGCAGTCAAGTTCTCTGTTTGCCTCGAGCAGTGGTACAGCGACCAGTCGGTGCAGCGGTCCAGGTAATGTGTGTGTGTGTGTGTGTGCCAATATTCGCTTTGCCATGAGCGTCATTTTGCCGTGAATATTCGGGAGGTGGCGGACAACACGATTGTACCCGATTAGATTGGTCGGGATGTAACTATTAACGTCCTAGCGCCTACATGTAACCTTTGGGGCAGATGATCTACTAGTTTCCACTTAACCTTTAATAACGCCGTAGGTTCAAATTACGCAACACTGCTACTGGACGGGATTAAATCCTGGGACAAAATGAAATCTCAAATTAGCCAAAATACCTTTAGAAAAGCTAAAAATATATCTGGAAATAATGTAATCTGTTAGGTAGTGATCCGAGAGGCTGCTTGGATCCTCTGAAAGAATCACCTCAGGTTAGGTCAAGAGTTACTCTCAAAAACCTAAAGCAGCGCTATAGTGAAGCATACTAGGCAAAGTGAGGGGTCAGGTAGTTTGTCATTGCTTTCCTCTCTGACCCTATGAGCAGAACTTTATGTACCGTAAGAGTTCAGAAGAGGTAGGCTACTTTTCGCTCCAAAATTCTTGAAGTACAGAATTTAACCTAATTACTGAACGAATAGTCTGGAAAATATCTGGAGATGATGTAGTAGCAGATGTCTGTCTGTGACCCACCCAGCATTCCCAAATATGAACACAACTTATATGGGCACAATTCCAGCTGATTCAGCCAGTTTTAGCATCATGTACAGTATTGCCAACCCCAATGGCAGACCAATGGGTTTCGCCTAGGCCAATAATGGTTAGGCCGCGTTAGCTAATATAAACACCCCTGGTGTTTGTCACGCATCAATAATCTTTATCCCGGCCAATGGTTTTGCCTCTTATTCCATTATTCACGTGTCGTGTGGTGTATTTTTGTATCGGACATGTTGGCAACGGGTAGGACGTCAATGTGTCATGGCCGCCGTCGTCGAATTAACAAGAAGGAAAATGATTTATTTACATAATAAAACAGATTTTTCCGGTGCAGCAGTGACAATGACTCCCAGAAAGGTTTGTGAAGCATAAATAATACATTTCTGCGTTGTAAAAGTTGTGAAAACGGAAAAGTACCTCTTCTGAACAACTGATTCTAGCCTGTGCCAACAAACAAATGCGAATGTACTGCATTCATCAAGAGATGGTAAACAGGGAATGTAGTAATAGATATTTCATCCTCCGCCGTTCACGGCTTGTACTTGTATAATTCCACTTGAGTCCACCATTCGTATACGCGTGAAATATGGACGCCTATAGCCATTACCCAGACCACTAATTGCTAGGTAGCGCAGCCAATGGCCTTGTCCTTTTCTTTTCAGGACGGGTCAGGAAAGGAATTTTGGAAAGAAATCGGACCTGTTGAAAGGAACTGTCACGGCATTTGCCTGGTGGTGAAAATGGAAAACCACGAAAAACATTTTCAGGACGGCCGAGGTAGGATTCAAACCCAAACCCTCAAACCCTCTCGGCCACCGCAGCTGGTACCGTCCTAATATACACTGTACACCCCTGGTTTTGTCACGCACAGTGGGTGCTTATCACGAATCAGTAATCTTTACCCAGACTTGGATAAACATTTGCCAATTAATGCTTTTTCACATAATTACACTATTACGTGAGTTGTGGTGTATTTCGTATCCCACAGGTTGGCAACAGTGATGTGACGTCAATGTGTGTTACAGTTGAAGAAACCTCATGTGCCTGACAAACATGGCTGCCGTCCTTGAATGAGCAACAAGAACATATAGCCTACTTTCTCCTAAACGCATGGGTATTGTTATAACTCTTTGTCCTCTTCAAGGAGTATAATTGAATGTTGGTTGTAGTAGCTTGTTGAAATACAACGTGTTATACGGATATTAAGCATGTCCTTTTCTAGTGCTACCTCTGTACAAAATTTCATTCAATTCGGTTTCACCGTGTTTGAATTGATATGGAGAATCGATTTGCACACATACATGGCCGCTATCTGCAAACTATTGGGCTGATGACCTTGTAGTTCAGTCAAAAGATGCTTCCCGCAAAAAGGTATGTTGTTGCAAAATTTGGTAGAGATCAAATGATTAGGTTGGTCGTAATTTGATTTAAGCTTTTAACATTTGGGTGGCCGCCATTCCGTTTGCGTCATTTGGCAGCGATATAAAACATGACACGGAGGTGCCCTTTACTAGTGCTACCTCTGTACCAATTTCGTTCAATTCGGTTTCATTTTATTGTTTGGAATACTGCAGAAAATTATAAGAAGATATTATCAGTACTTTTCTTCAGTGGCGTAGTCGGTAGCATGCTGAACTGCTGTGCCCAAGATCGCGGGTTCAAACCCAGCCGAAGTCGTCGGATTTTTTAAGAGCGTTAAAATCCTTCAGTATGCCTTCCTTGGTAAGGGAAGTAAAGTCGGCGGTCCCATGTCATAGATTTATGGCATGTAAAATATCCTTCCACAAACTAAACTTGTGTGGAGCTAAATTTCTAGGTTAGATTTCGTTGTAACGCACTATCAAAGTTCCAACGTTCACCACTAGGTATCATTGAGATCTGGTAGTGAAAGTTGGAACTACCGGTACTTGAAATTGGACGGAACTTGAAGCTCACCCTAGTGGTGTCCGCTCTGGCGAGCCGAACATGTCCTCGGACACACCCGGCACTAAAAGCCATACGATAAATAAATAGTCAGTAGTTGGAAAGTCGCTGGAAGTAGGCAGTATCCCACGGGGTCGAGACGAGGTCCTGGTGACCTTTAGCCGAGTGCGGAGATAGGTGAAGCTGTGCCGTCACGCCAAGCTTCGCTCATTCTACTGCACACTTTAGTATTTCGTGAACATTTCCACGAGTTTATTAACGTATGAATAGTCGAGCAGCCACGAACAGTTATTTGAACATTTAAGTCGCAGATTGTGAGAATTAAGCAGTGTTATAGACAACGTATTTCTACAGTTGAGAAGAAACGTTTTTCAAGCAGACGAACATTTTAAGACAGCATTGAAGGCTGATATACTACAAGGGAACGTGAGTTCTCAAACATCATCGTAATTCTTGTGAACATTGAGATCTATAATTACTTGAACTACAATATGACTGCAAATATGAAGATTGAAGGAATATTGAATTACACATTAGAGATGACAGTCGTTATGGAGTAGAATTAATATGCGACTGGGGTACGCCATGACGACATGCAGCAACGTTAACTACAGAACTATGTATAACATCATGTTCGTCTATAATGTCAAGCACACAGAAAATATTGTGTACATTAATGTATAACTATGTACAAGCACTATTTGACTACGAGTAATTATTACAATTCATCGAACACCTACATGAACATTTCCAACTATAATTGTGATTCGATCTACAACCTGCAAATTCTATTTGCAACAATGGAGATAGATCGACAATATTGCTCAAATATGACCTGGAATTTCGAATGGAGTCGACGGAAGAAGATTCATCACTTGAAGACAGAAGATGATAGGGCTTGAAACTTGGTATCCAGGAACGAGAGGAAGGTGCAGTTCGATGCCCGAAGGATGTTGGAGTTTACCGGGAAGGAACGACTTCCTTACCCGAGGTAGCAGCTTCAGGATTGGGGCAGACCTGCATTCAAAATCATCTTCTATGGAACGAGGAACAACTGGGTATTTTCCTAATACCTACTATGAACTTCAAGAGTCTACATCAAGGTTGAAGCGACCAGCTTTCATTACAGTAGTTAGAGTATTTTGATGGCATTTGAGCAACTATTTCTCCATACTTTATGATGTGTTTTCACTTCGACATTTATTAATTTTATGCTTCGATATCATGTGAGACCTGCATCTACAACCTGCAAATTGTATTTGCAACAATGGAGATAGATCGAATCTGAATATGAAATTTCAACTTTACAGTTACTGAACTGATATGATAAAATTATTTGGGAATTTTGTTTCCTCATTTAAGACTTTCTTAAATTAGTATTCAACGTTTTCGAGTTTATTAAATTGAATTTCAGATAGTTTTGTCAGGGATGTCTATTTTAAATTCATTGTTGGTTAAATTAATTGGACATCTTATTGTAAGAAGAAGGGAAAGAAAACTACATGTGATATACTGTTAAATATCATAAATGTTATTCGATTATCATTCGACGATCTGGCAAGTAATATTCGTCATGATTAAGCTACGATTTCATGTATACAAGGACATTCTGGAATAGAATGATATTCATGATTTGGCAAACCATTTGTTTGAGAGAAAGCATTGATCTTTCTGTAAATGAAACTTTTATTAAGACACATCTTCTTGGAAGATATTTTTATCCGATTAGAGATATCCAGTCGTGATTGATATTTATTGGACACTTAAATAACATTGTTGTTATTTATACACAATTTGCAATGTTACGTTATATTGTCAACGTAATCTTGCAACAGTGTAATTTGAAGATAGATCAGTGTAGTGAGACGTATTATTGTATTCTTATTTCATGTTAGTAACAAAGGTTTAATGACAGTAACTTTACGCAGTAAACCTTCGTTAGGTCTTCCATTAGCAAATTCAATTGTCGTTATGAAAATGAAAGCCCCGTAATACCAGATATTTTCTGGTAACAATGGAAGTAGTTGTATAGACAACAGATATGTAAAGGTAATTTTGAATAATGCAAGTACTACGGGAAAGTTGTTGGAAACAAATGTAAGGAAGTTGTAGGAATTTGTTTATGGGTATACGAGGAATGTTAATGCCGTATACGAGGTTGTATAGAGTATCGAAGTCTGCGAAGATATATATTTGATGAAATAAGAGGGTGTTTTCCGCATTGTGAAGTTATTGCATTAAAGTACGGTTGTATGGAAGTTTGGAACATTGTTATTTCTGAATTTGAGTTAATAATAACTCAGATGTATGAGTATGACAACGAGATTGAGGGGTAGACAGTCATAGTGCTGGCGGAAACATATTTGGGAAAAGAAATTAACCTTTGACTACTAATTCTTATTAACAATATATTAAACCTGAGTTGAGTAATAATCATATGCACTTATCTTAATTAATCGGTCATATTAGACTGATATAGACATTTAAACCCTAATATAGACTTGAAGAAAGTCAGTAATAAGATTCATATTTTGAATATTAATAATAATGAACAGATAGGGATATAAACTATTAAACTTGAATTGATAGACCGTTGTAAATATTGTAAATAATTATTTAATAATTATTTAATGATGGTGTTTTATGTTACTATAATAATAATATTTTCGCGTGTGATAAATATGTATTGATCATTTGAGAACGTAAGGATCGTTATGAGAGTGCAAGTTTGTGTAAGAGAAAGAGAATGAGTGAGACTGCGTCAGGTGTGAATGAAGTGAACTGTATTATCGAGTGTATTATACTACAATACTACAAAAAATGTGATTTTTTTAAGATGCTATAAGAATTGAAATTATATAGTCAATGTGAAAGGTGAACTTTTGAACTGGTGGGGAGCGAGCAGAAGCCTGTTATGATATAACGGAGAGATGTATACGCTGCAAGGGTGAATGAATGAATGAATGAAAGCTGTGTCCAGCTGTGGTCTAGACGAGTGTGAATGTAGGAAAGTCATGTTGGACTTCATTTAGATGTTGGAGGAGGAATGCGGCCTTATTGTTTTATTTTATTGATTTTTGTTTATTTATATTATGGTATTTTATTAATAAATTTATTTCGTTCTTTTTCTACGTCTGGTGTTGCGTGACTTATTTTAATTATAGTGGAGATTGTGTTGTGGAATCCTGAACAGGGAAGGTCCCCTTAACCTTTTTACGACCCGAGATTTTGGTGCGTTTCTCACTCTACCACCTTTATATTTTTATTTTATCCATAACACGATCGTAGATACTGTATATGATGTGAAGTGCTTGTTAGTAGGATTTTGGGGGGGGGGGGTTCTAACCGGGAACTTTAAAGATTCTGCGATCCAGGCGATCTTCGGATTCCCAGCAAGTGGCTTCTTGATTTATATGGGTACAGTACCTCCCCTCAGGCAACGGTCGCCTCCTTCCTTCTCCCTTGCCTATCCCTCTCATTCTTCCCATGCCTCATGAGGCCCCTGTTCGCTTTGCAGGTGAGGCGCTAGTCCCACCTCCCCAGTTGTATCCCCCGACCCGATATCGAGCTCAGGACACTGCCCGTAGAGGCGGTAAAGGTGGGATACCTCGCTGAGTCCGTGGGAAAAGCTTACCTGGAGGGTGAACTGACTACGAAACGAAAATAAATCCCTAGAAACAGTATTACACAAACAAGGAAGTGTTGTTGTTAACGTCTTCCAGTATTTCGACTGATTTGATGCAGTACTCCTGTCCTGAGTTAATCGTTTCATCTCTACATAGCTACCACACCTTATATCCGAAGCAATCTCTTTAGCATATTCTAATCTTGGTCTACCCCTACAGTTCTTGTCCTATCTTTTCTTTTCATTAGCAGTCGCCAGAAACATCTCACCTCTCCCACACGTCTTAATACCTCTTCATTTGTCACCCTATCTACCCATCTGATCTTCACCATTCTCCTGTAACACCACATTTCAATGCTTCTATTCTCCTCTTTTCTGCTGCACCAACAGTCCAAGTTTCACTTCCATAGAGCGCCACACTCCTGACAATGGCTTCCAAAATTTATTTTCTAATACTTTAACCTATATTGGATGTCAACAGGCTTATTTTCTGTAGTAATGCTTTCCTTGCCTGAGCCAAGCTACTTTTTATATCCTCTTTGCTTCGTCCATCATTGGTTATTTTGCTTCCTAAGTAAGAGAAGTCTCCTACTGCCAATTACCGTTAGACCGTGGGGCCAAGCTCTCTGCTGACTCGGTAGACGTGGGTTCCAGCCCCACCGTCGGCCTTCCTTGAAATGGTTTTCCGTGGTTTCCCGTTTTCAACACCAGGCAAATGCTGGTACGGTACCTTCTCACAGGCCACGGCCGCTGCCTTCCACATCCTTGCCCAGTTTCATACATCTTCATCCATTCCATCTCGCATCCCGGCGCGCAGATCGCCCACGGGCGTCGACTAGAAAGACCTGCACTCGTCCTCTCAGAAGGCCACACACCAAAAGAAAGAAAACCTGCCAATTTCGTGTCATCATGAATTCATTCCTCAAGGCAGAGTCCATACCATTTAAAATCTCACTCAAATCCTCTGGTGTGTCGGCTAAGAAGACGATGACATCAGAAAATCTCACTCAAATCCTTTGGTGTGTCGGCTAAGAAGACGATGACATCAGCAAATCTCACTCAAATCCTCTGGTGTGTCGGCTAAGATGACGATGACATCAGCAAATCTCACTCAAATCCTCTGCTGTGTCAGCTAAGAAGACGATGACATCAGCAAATCTCACTCAAATCCTCCGGTGTGTCGCCTAAGAAGATGATGTCATCAGCAAATCTCACTCAAATCCTCTACTGTGTCGGCTAAGAAGACGATGACATCAGCATATCTCACTCAAATCCTCTGCTATGTCGGCTAAGAAGACGATGACATCAGCAAATCTCACTCAAATCCTCTGGTGTGTCGGCTAAGAAGACGATGACATCAGCAAATCTCAGAGTTGAAATTATTTCTCCTTGAATGTTTACTCTTACTTTAATGTTTTCTCTAATTTCCTTTATCATTAAAATGGTACTTTGGCTCATTTCTGAAGTTCAGCGAATTGTATCGTACGTTCGACGCTCGTGCAATGTTAACGTTCCTTTTCGTAACTACAGGTGGTTATAATTAAACTAGCACTACTTGCGGGGGCTCCCCGAACAAACGAGTGATCGTAGGACAATGGAACGGTGTGGAAACCTTTGGCAGGACTTGCGCAAGAGACATAACGAATAAACCATTGAAATGAATGTTGGTTCTTAACACTCGGTGGTCAATTGCATTGAGTCTAAATACCGAGATCACACAAGCACGTCCTGCACGCGGTCAAACGTCGCAAGATAGTCCGTTGGAACACACAAGGTAAGTTTCCGCTACCTAGCGATGGATATGAGCACTCACTGAATTTACCTGAACACTCGACAATAATGGGCGCAATTGTTCTTAGCACTAACACCTCCCCTACAATAAGCCCCACTTTCACTTTGGTTTAGATAAACCCAGTCGTTCTCGGTGACGAGCTGTCTCCTTCTCTGTCAATATCTTTGTCAAGATGGCAGCCAAGTTGACGGTGGATAGAACATAATTCAGGGATAGCAGTCCTCCTTCAATCTTCTCCCTGATGAAGAAATGTCGAAGTTCAATATGCTTGCTCCTCTGCGATGTCACATGGTTGTTCACTAGTGCGATTGCCCCTTGGTTGTCGGCCAGCAATGTCCTTGGTGCAAGTTCGCCCACTCCGTCAGGAAATGTTGCAACCACAAGAACTCTTTGGTTGCCTCACACATTGCCATGTATTCGGCTTGCACTGTGGATAGGGCGGTTGTTCTCTGCTTTCTTGCACACTATGAGACTGCACCTCCAGCAAGCATCATGACGTACCCACTGAATGATCGTCTGTCTGTCCTGTCACTTGCCCAGTCAGCATCACAGAAGGCTGTCACTCGTTATCCTGTTTTCTTAAACGTCAGCCCAATGCCTTTAGTGTGCTTTACATAACGCAGGAGGTGACGAACTCCTGTCCAGTGTTCAGCTGTTGGCCGCTCGTTGAACTGACTGAGATATGTCGTCGGAAAGGATAAGTCCGGTCTGGTGGCTCCAGCAAGATACAGCAGACCCCCGACTGCTTGTCGATATTTGGTGCCCTGACTTTAGTCTGCCTCCCCAGTCGCCTTTTCAAACTGCATCCCACGATCAAGAGGCGTCGATGCTCCCTTAGCATCTTTTATGCCAAAAGTTGCCAAGAGCTCATCGGTATAAGCTGCTTGGCTTAAGGTGAGCGATCCATCATCTGCCTGATCTATCAAGATGTGGTTCACCGGTCCCAAGTCCTTCACTTCAAACACTTCAGAGATGCCCTTCTTGAACTTCTCGATACGTTCTTCGTCCTTTCCCAGCATTAGCAGGTCATCTACAGTACATACACTCCAACTATGAAGTCCCCATTCTTCTCATACTAGACGCACGGATCAGCCCTCGATCATTGCAGTCCGGATGTCTTCAGGAATTCGTCAAGTCGCAGATTCCACTCTCGACCATATTGTTTGAGTCCGTACAAACTTTTCCTTGACAGGCAAACATCATTTGGTCCTCCTTCGTGGAATCCCACTGGCTTGTCCATGTAGATGGTCTCCTTCAAAGTTCCATTTAGGTATGCTGCAGTGATATCCAGCTGATGAATCTTCCGTTCCTTCTCAACTGCAACTGCCAACAGAGTCCGAATGGATTTTATTTTCACCACGGGCGAGAATGTTTCTTTGAAGTCGATACCTTTAACTTGTGAATACCCACAAGCCACCAGTCTTGCCTTGTAGCGTTCAAGTGTGCCATCCTTGTCAAACTTCTTCCGGAACACCCACTTGCATTTTACTACTCGTCTGTCAGCTGGTCTCGAAACTACCGTCCATGTCTGATTTCTCTCCATGTAGTCCAGTTCCTCCACATGTCCGCATCAGGTGAGTTTAGCGCTTCTTTCACTGTGATTGGGTCATCTGATGCATCTAGGTTACAAGTGAGGAACTTGGCCAACTTGCTTTACTGCCAGTCGCTCTAATCTCCTTGGCACTTGTCTGATTTCAGAACATCCACGTACGCAAGCAATGTCTTCTCTGGCCGGTCTTGGCACTTCTCTCTCGGAAGGTGGAGCATTTTCATCTTTGTTTGTCCTGTCGTCATTCGCTTGTATCCCTTCTTCGTGCATCTCACCTAGTTCATCGTCGAGTTCAAGTTCAATGGTGAGGTTACCATTAAACGTCTTTGTCACAAAGTTGTCACCGAGTTCACTTGCCGTAGTTTTGCAGGGGAAACAGTTTTCATCAAAAGAGACATTGCGGCTTGAAAGGATGCGGTCAGTCTTCATGTCCCACAGTTTGTATCCTTTAACACCATCGGGGTATCCTATCAGGATGCACTCAATAGCCTTTGGATCCAGCTTGTTTCTTCGTCGTTTTTCGGGTTCTACGCTCCAAGTCTCACAGCCATACACCCGAAGGTGGTCCAGCTTGACCTTATTTCCGAGCCCGAGTTCCTCAGGTGTTTGGCCATCTATTGCGCTGGATGGGCACTTGTTCCTGATGTGACAAGCAGTATGTAGCACATCAGCCCAAAGAGACTTCGTGATCCCTGACTCGATCAATAGACATCTTCTCATGTCAAGTAGCGTCTGATTCATTCTCTCAGCAACACCATTTTGCTGAGGCGTGTCTGGGACAGTCAGCTGTCGTTGGATACCGTGATTCTTCAGGTAACTGTCAAATTCCCTGCTCAGGTATTCTCCTCCATTATTACTGCGCAGGGTTTTCACCATTGTTCCATGAAGATTCTCAGCTTCACGCCTATACTCATCAAATTTACAAAGTACCTCATTCTTCTTCCTCATGGGATACACAGCAGTATGTCGTCTACAAATGTCACAAAGTACTTGGATCCCCCTTTAGAAGTCGGTGTGATCTTGCCTACAACATCAGAATGGATCAGCTGGAGTGGAGCAGTGGCTCTGGTCGCATCGTCAGTTGGAAATGCTTTGCGTGTCAACTTTCCAAGAGTACAAGTGTGACAATTCTCCTGCATTCTGTCATCTATGCCCAACTCCTTCACGGCCTTGTGATGGAGGTGTATATGCCAAAAGTTGTCAGGGTTGGCTATAGCCAGTCTCGTCCACAGCATACAGTCTTCCACTTCTCCATCCGTATCTGCTACAGTGGCCATGCCATCACCATCTCTTCAATTCTCCCCACGGAAAGCAAGTTACCGCTCAGGTCCGTTACATGGAGAACATCATCTAAGGTGAGTAACAAATCTTTGTCCGTCTGATATAGTTTGATTTCTACTCGTCCAGTTCCACTGACCTTGATAGTTTCCTTGATAGTTGCTCATCTTTTTTCTCGATGATGCCATGTGGTCAGTAGCTCCACTGACATGATACCAAACAGATGAAACATGATGGACACCCACCTTCGCACACATTGCCCTATGGAATGCTGTCTTTGCTTGTAGTTTTGGCTGCTGGCTCTTCGATTCTTCATTATCTTAAGGGCAGTTCCTTGCAATGTGACCAAGCTTTCCACAACAGAAGCACTTCACAGGTCGTCGTCGGCTGTCATTAACTTTATTTGGGTCTGCTCTTTTCCTGTCTTGTTTGGGAACTCCATCATGCTCGGGGGCCTCGCATTGCTGTGCTTCCAGCTAGTTTATCACGCTGCTTCGTGATCAGTGCCTTTGGTTCATCATCACCACTTCCTCTTTCTTCATCACGACAACAAGAAAAGACAGCATTCCATAGGGCAATGTGTGCGAAGGTGGGTGTCCATCATGTTTCATCTGTTTGGTATCATGTCAGTGGAGCTACTGACCACATGGCATCACCGAGAAAAAAGATGAGCAACTATCAAGGAAACTATCAAGGTCAGTGGAACTGGACGAGTAGAAATCAAACTATATCAGACGGACAAAGATTTATTTCTCACCTTAGATGATGTTCTCCATGTAACGGACCTGAGCGATAAATTGCTTTCCGTGGGGACAATTGAAGAGATGGTGATGGCATGGCCACTGTAGCAGATACGGATGGAGAAGTGGAAGACTGTATGCTGTGGACGAGACTGGCTGTAGCCAACCCTTTTCTTCAACAAGCAACCTTGACTTGACTCTTTTCGTCATGAGGTCCTCTTCATCTTGTTCAAGTTTGAGAATTAGCGGTTCATACGTATCAGGAAGACCCATCAGCATCACCAACGCAACCTCTCAGTCACTGCATCCATGGCCAGCACTTGTTAGTCTCGTCTGGATCTCTATTAGCCTCCCAAGGTAGCTCGTCATCTCCTCACCTTTCTTCATATTGATGTTGAAGAAGTCCCTCATCAGCTAAATTGTGTGCAGTAGACCGTACTTTGAGTTCATGTCCCTTAACGTTTCCCATGCTTCCTGTGCTCTGGTACACATACCAATGGCATCTATGTGGTTGTCATCAACCACAAGAAACAGAAACGTTAGTGCCTTGTTCTGCTCATTTGTCAAAGCATCTGTGCCAAACCCAGGGTCAACGGCTTCCCAGCATCCCTTCTTCACCAGTGCTGCCCTCGCACGAATTCACCACACGTGGTAATTGTCTGGTGATAATTTAGGGATTTTATATTCGTCGGACAATGCCATGGTGCCTCTTGGTTAGAAAATTAAAATAGTCATTTGGAAGTTCCGGGTCTTGTAAAGTCCGTGTCACTCGAGATATCGTGATCGTGAGCGTAGTCCAGCAGAATCGATTCCTGATCGATATATCGTAGTTGCGAGCTTCGTCTAGTAGAATCGATTTCTGTTCGATATATCAGGCATCACATTCGATTATCGAACTTACGGCCACTTAAATGGCGCAGAAGTCGTCTGCTATAATCCATTAGATATAACGGTTGCGTCGTTTGCGTGGATTTGAATATGAAATTTGCATAGATTTAATTTAGATCTGCGCGCCGTCTCGCACTTCACCAATCTCTTGCGGGTTGATGTACGTCGTCTATCAACAACCAACAATTTATCATAACTGTCTTCCCACACTCGATTTGTACAAAACCTCGTTTCGGGCGTACGGCGTAGCTTGTTAGGCTTACCGTTTCTCTTCTCATTTAACCAAGGATGCAATTCGAAGTCGTCTTCTTTCGCTTGCAGTGTTTATTCATCAACTGGGCACATAACCTGTTAGTAGGATATAAAGGCCGAAGCTGGCGCAGGGGCTAATGCGCTAGATGGCGACCGCGCGCAATCCCCTATGTTATTCTTATGGGAGGGAGAGTCATTGCTGGGGCAGGGGCTAATGCGCAAGATGGCCGCCACGCCCTGAGACCATGCATGACGTCACAGGGAGAGGTCGGCCGTGTAGTTGCTAAATGGAATATCTATTATTATTATTATTAGTATTATTATTAGGTAATTATTGATTGATCGTGTACAATCACGATCAGACTTATATTGTCCACCTCTTGGTGTAGTGGCTAGCATTCATGGCGGCCATTCCTGAGGTTCGAATCCCGGCTCTGCCAAGAAATTTAATTTCTGGTCTCAGGAGTGGAACGGGATTCACTCAGCCTTGTGAGGCAAAACTGATAGGAGCTGGCTTTTGTTCCATACCTCAGGCATTCTGCCTAACCCAACTTCATTTAACCTCACGTAACATAACCATAGTTCACCTAACCAAACATGTCCTCACCTAACCTAACCTAACCTAACCTAACTTCAAAGTCAGAGCAAATATGAGAGCAAATGTGAGAGCACATATAATAAACTAAGTTATAACCTAACCTAACCTAACCTAACCTAACTTAAAAGTGAGAGCAAAAAATGAGAGCAAAAAGTGTGAGCAAAAAAGTGAGAGCAAATGTGAGAGCACAAATAATAAACTTAGTTATAACCTAACCACACCTAACCTAACCTAACTTCACCTAACCTAACCTAACATAACCTAACTTCAAAGTGGGAGCAAATATGGGAGCAAAAAAGTGGGAGCAAAAAGTGGGAGCAAAAAAGTGGGAGCAAAAATTGGGAGCAAAAAAGTGGGAGCAAAAAGTGGGAAAAAAGTGGGAGCAAAAAAGTGGGAGCGAAAAGGGCGAGCAAAAAAGTGGGGAGCAAAAAAGTGAGAGCAAAAAAGTAGGAGCAAATGGGAGAGCACAAATAATGAACTTAGTTATAACCTAACCTAACCTAACCCACAGAAACCTCATTTAAAGATTTTAGATTTTACGTTTTAACATTTTACATTTTAACATTTTAGGTTTTTGATTTTTTCATTTTACATTTTTTAGATTTTACATTTTACATTTTCCGAAAAGAGTAAACTACAAGGTCACATACCTAACCTCCCCAAACCTAATTTTACCAAACCTGACTTAAGCTAATCCAAAGGCTAACGCACATACACAAAGTATATAAGGGTACATGCAACTATCCTTATGTTAGTCTTATAGGCTACTGTACAAAATGATCCCTACCCCAACCGGGTAATTTTTTTCGTTTTGTTGTTTACACATTAGTCAATTTTCCAATTTCCCATTTTCAGTTTTTTATGTCAGTTTTAAGTTTTTCAATTTCATAATATGGAAACATGGAATTTGCATTTTGTTGTTTACACATTTGTCAATTTTCCAATTTCCCATTTTCAGTATTTTTAAAATGTCAGTTTTTAGTTTTTCAATTTCATAATATGGAAACATGGATTTTGCATTTTGTTGTTTACACATTTATCAATTTCAAAATTTCCCATTTACAGTTTTAAAAATTTCAGTTTAAAGTTTTTCAATTTCGAGATATAGAAACATGGATTTTCCAATTTGTTGTTTACACATTTGTCAATTTACCAAATTCCCATTTACAGTTTTTTAATTTCAGTTTAATGTTTTTTCTATTTTATCAATATGGAAACATGTTTTTTCCAATTTGTGTTTTTCATGTTCATTTTGCATTAGGAGTGGGGAGAGGTGGGTAGTAATTAGAAATGTACAAGCAGTGTCCATACAATATTTTTATTTTAAATACATGTACACTATTTACTCATCATACATTTTTATATATATTCTTTTTTATTTTGTTTTCTATTTTATATATTTTTGATTATAAATACCTTTTTTTTATTTTTTTATTTTTGTAGTGCTATTGTTTTATTTCCTAAATTGTTTTGTTTTATGTATTTGCTAGTTGCAGGCAGAAGATTTTGATATTCATAACTTAACTCTTTAAGCATAGTCAATGATTGAGTAATGACCATAGGCATGTGTACCTATACCATCAGCATCAATCACTCTTTTATCATCACCAGGACACAAAGCAAATTTGTTTAGTCTTATAGATGATATGTCATGTTGGTTAGAAGCGATAATGTTCATTGGTATTCTTTTTAAATTGTTTCTCACGACATAATCCTTATAATCTTGAAAGCTTATACAATTTTTGACAACACCTCTAATGCCTTTAATCTTTTTGATTTATTTACCATTTATGTCTAAAGCGTACATTTTAGCTCTCAGTCCAACAAATGCTTTGATAATTTGTCCACAAGTCTCGTCTTTAAATTTCTCCAACGTCTTCTTGTTTGATGTAGAGTAACATATGTGATTAGTAGGATAATCTGATGTGTCCAGGTGTTCTAGGAAATCCAACTTGTCTTGATATACATCTTGGGTGTTAACCAAATAAATGAACGAGTCGGTATCCATATACATGAGTTTAAGATTGTTCATTCCATAATAGGGTAGCAGGACATCATAGTGGTGGGAATACATTAGAGTTTTGAAATATCCAGTATACACATTCCAATATATATAGGCTTATTGAATACAATGTTACGTTTAGCCATGTGGAAAGCAGCTAGGTTAGGACCATAAATTGTTCTGTCAATAAATGTCGGCATTGCTATTAGCTTTTCTGCCTTTTTGCTGTCACCCACAAGACGTATGTCTATTCTTTTACGGATATTTTCCATTGTTTTTCCAAAAATGGCATTGTTGAATAATTTGTACAGATTTTTCTCAAAATCATTTTTGGCCTGTTTTCGAACGTTGTTATTAAAATCAACGTATACCTTTAGCCAATGTCTTTGTTTAAACTTTAACACACGATGAATCTTTATCCATTTTATTCCATGATCTAAAGCCTGTTTTAATGCCATGTAGTGAACAACATATCGCCTTCGATTTCCAAGATGAGGAATTAGTTTTTTTCAGGTTGTGTACACTCTGGTAGGAAAGGTAAATCGTTGTGTAGATCATGAAGGTCAGATGGGTAATCAACATCAACGTCTAGAATGTATCTCACAGGATCGTCTTCCTCTAGCTTTTTCTGGATCAACAGTAACTGGAGAAACCCACTGAAATCCACCATAAGGAAGGGAATGGCACATAGCCCACAATACATACATAGTCCAATATATATAGGCTTATTGAATGCAATGTTACGTTATGTATTGTTAGCTTCAGCATACCGATGAGACACCTGGCATATGCCTCCACGTATTCCAGACTCGATTAGAAGAATCTGATTGTAATCCTGTAGCAATTCCAGTTCAATTCCTGTGTAAAGGAGCATTGCCTCGAAACTTAAACCAGGCAAAGTAAAAAAGTGTGCAGCATCCACTCGGTGAGTTTCTAGTGTTTTGTTTCTAAACGTTTCAAAGCTGTCTGCAAGAAGGAGTACATCTGAAGTTAGGTAGAGGTCACTATATTCCCCTAGAGTTTTAATGTTGAACTGATTCCAGACATTTTGGCATGTTCTTAGTCTTCTTTACTAACATCTTCTTGACTTAATTCGTAAAAGAATACCTCCTTTGGAGGTAAACACGTTTCACTTAACTTTTCCCATGAATCAATGTAATCATAACAAAATACTCCTTTACGAGTCATGAGCGTTGCATTTCTTTTCCAAAGTACTTGTCTGTTTCAGGGTATGATGTTAAGTTGGAAACTAAATTTTCCAAACTACTTGGCATTAACCGAAACGTGTCCACAAATCGAAGCTTAACATTTCCTACATATTTGGTAAAGGAAATGTACTTTTCTTTGGAGTTAGCGATAACATCCACTCTATCAGTAGTACACCCCAATTGCTTTACAATGAAATTTGCGTCGCAACCACTCATATTATGTAGAAATACAGGAACGGGGTTACGTGTTTTACACCTCAAATTACAGTTATTGTGAGTACTTCCACGGTATTCCCCTGTAATATGGCAATGTTTTCTAACTTTCCAGTCCTCTTTGGTAAATGGTTTATGACACAAATAACCGGTTACAGAACATTGGAACTCTGCTTCTTGATCCTGAGTTAAGGCCTTTGGGACATTTAAGCTGTAAAGGCGATCAATTTCATTAGCTATTGAGATCAAACAGTCCATAAACTTTTCTGCAGCGTCAGGTTTGTCTTTATGTGTTCCACAGCAGGTGAGGGTTTAACGTATATACCAAAGCTCAAAGGAACATGACTCTGGTATGGCACTGTATAACTTGCTTCAGGATTGGGTAAATATGTTTGATATGGCAAGAGTATACTTTCGAAATCTGCATAGATAACGCAAGGTATTCTCAGCATTTTTTCAACATTTAAGAATTTCACAATTGAGTTTTTAATAGGCATTTCAACCCTAGCAATGTCATGCTGGACACACAAAGGTCTATGCTCATTCAATTTTTCCATTCATTGTTGACCATATCGATTATCGAAGTGAGTAAAACACCGTTTACACGTATATATCTTATGTTGATGGTGGGTAATCTGATGTCTTACTAGTTTATCAAAATCTTTGATAAAGACGTAGTGGTTCTGACCAGATGAAGAACTTTGCAGAAGGAGGTCGCGATGATCTTGCAGCTCATGATCCACAACCTTTGGAGGGAACAATTTGTTGTCTTGTTCCAATCCAAATACATTAATGGACATATCGTTGGCTTTTTCATATTTAGAAAAGTCAGCTAGCGATGTAGGAAACCATTGATTTACGTCAGACAAACGTTTTTGTAAAATTCCTAATTTTGGAAATATATCCCATTTTCAAAATTTTATTTTGTTGTCCTAGAGACCTGAGACTTAGTGTGGGGGGTAGAGGGAGAAAAGACCATTGATTTACGTCAGAGAAACGTTTTTTGTAAAATTCCTAATTTTGGAAATATAACCCATTTTCAAAATTTTATTTTTGTTGTCCTAGAGACCTGGGACTTGGTACGGTGGTAGAGGGGGTAAAGGCCATTCATTTATGTCAAACAAACATTTTTGTAAACTTTTTAATTTTGGAAATATAACCCATTTTGGAAATATGTTTTGGAAAATTTGAAAAATACACTATTTTTGGACTGAGAGTGGTATAGAGGTAGGTGTTTGTATTAACATATGTCTTTTTAGTATTTTTAGTTTAAGGATATAGCCTACTTTCCAAATATTTTTTGAAAAATTTGAAAAATTATACTATTTTTGACTAGGCATGGGATAGAGGTAAGAGTAAGAGTTGAGAGTCATTGATAAACCTTAGAGTACTTTGGATTTTTTGAATGTTGTGTGTTTTTGTAGTAGTTGTTGCTGCTTACAAACATGGCTGTAAGCATTATGCATCCATAAAAAGGACTGACATACTTTCCAAGACCAAATAAGCCCCAACAAGCACGAGCAAATATGAGAGAGCTAATACAAAAGCCAACAAAAGCCAACAGAACTCAACAAAAGCCAACAAAAAAGCCGATAAAAAAGCCATGTAGCATGCTGGTAGTTGAGTGAGTTGTTATATTGACCGAGAGGTAGCATGCTGGTAGTTGAGTGAGTATTGATATCGACCGCTAGATAGCATGCTGGTCATTCAGTGAGTGAGTGTTGAAATGGAGCGCTAGGTAGCATGCTGGTCGTTCAAGTAGTTCTCATAGTCACCGCTAGATAGCGGCAACATAATTTGCGTGTCGCATTTGACTATCTGGTGAAGTTTTACCGCGTGAAAACGTGCTCGTATATGCTGTGTATTTAAATTTAATGTACAATTAACTACTAAGTGTTTAGAACTAACATGTATAGCCTTGTGTAGGGAATATTGGGGTCCTTAGCAAGAAAGAGTGCCTAACACACATGTGTGTACAGCCTTTTGATATGCAGTAAGTACCTGATAACGTTGAGTAGGGTATATGAATATTTTCAGTTGACTACTACCTGTCACAGTGTTTACATTGTGAAAGACCGTTGAAACAACCATTCTTTAGCCTTGTCATAAGCAGTGAGCAGTTGTTACCCTTAACTAAGGGTATATTAGAGGACCCTTAGCAAGAATATCATCAGTTGAATACCACCACTCACAGTGACCACATCGTGAAAGACTGTCAAAACAACTATTATACAGCCTTTTACTACACAGTAAGTATATTAGAGAACCCTTAGCAAGTATATAATCAGTTGACTACTACTTGATACAGAGTTCACATCGTGAAAGACCGTCTCACTGTCCAGTCTATAGCCTTGTCATACGCTGTAAAGAGCTGTTGGTCTAGACTAGGGGTATATTAGAGGACCCTTAATAAGAATATCACCAGTTGACTACTACCTCTCACGGTGTTCACATCGTGAAAGACCGTCTCACTGACCAACCTCTAGCCCTGTGATACGCAGTAAGCAGCTGTTTGGTTAAATCATCACTCATAATGAAAGAACCCATTTTTAGCTATATGTGTAAACAGTGTGGAAAAATTTTTCTTCGGGACTATGATAGAAAGCGTCATGAAGTTCCGTGTGGGGAATTTCATGAGTGTAAAACGTGTGGCAATAAATTCAACAATGCCTGCAATGGACGTCGTCATGAAGAATGTTGTAATGTTGTGTCGGCAGCTAAAAGACAAAAATCTGAGCCTACAAAACATTACCTACTGTCATCGGTCCCTGGCAAAAAAAGGACCTACTGAATATGAGACATCTTTTAAAGGTCGATTTAAATCCTATTTCATTCGTTGCCATACGTGTAAGGATTTAAAATCATACCTTAATGAGTCCAAAGAGCAAATAATACAAGCTATGCAGAGAGAACTAGCAATGCACAAGTCGATAAAAGTTAATCTTGTGGCTGAATGTAGATTCATTCATACATCTACCAATGAAATTACAGATCGGGCTTTTAAAACACGAAATCCGGCCCTATTTTTGGAAACAGAAAGTAGTTTCTTGGAAACACAATTAAAAAAGTTAACTACGGAAATGGAGGAATCTGAGCTAAAAGGCAGTAATTGGGCTTTGTTAGCAGTGGAAGGAGTACGATTGAAAATAAATAAGTACAATCCCTTGCGTGGTAGCACTTATATTCCATTACCAGCAGCTATAAAAGCAATAATAGCCTGCATTAATCCTGAAAATTTGAAAGATGAAAAGTGTTTTATGTATGCCATTTTAGCAAAACTGGTTAAAAAGGATGCTCAGCGCATTAGTAAATACAAGGACCTGGAAAACAAGTATGATTTTTCAGTAATATCGTTTCCTACATCGCTAGCTGACATTCCTAAATTTGAAAAAGCCAACGATATATCCATTAATGTATTTGGATTGGAACAAGACAACAAATTGTTCCCTCTAAAGGTTGTGGATCAAGAGCTGCAAGACCATCGCGTCCTCCTTCTGCTATGACCTTCATCTGGTCAGAACCACTACGTCTTCATCAAAGATTTTGATAAACTAGTAGGACATCAGATTACTCACAATGGACATAAGACATATACGTGTAAACGGTGTTTTACACACTTTGATAATCGATATGGTCAACAAGGAATGGAAAAATTGAAAGAGCATAGAGCTTTGTGTGTCCAGCATGACATTGCTAGGGTTGAAATGCCTATTAAAAACTCAATTGTGAAATTCTTAAATGTTGAAAAAATGTTGAGAAAACCTTACGTTATCTAAGCAGATTTCGAAAGTATACGCTTACCATATCAAACATGTTTACCCAATCCTGAAGCAAGTTATACAGTGCCATACCAGAGTCATGTTCCTATGTGCTTTGGTATTTACGTTAAATTCTCACCTGCTGTGGAACACATAAAGACAAACCTTCCAAGCCAACCTGTTATTTATCGTGGACCTGACGCTGCAGAAAAGTTTATGGACTGTTTAATCTCAATAGCTAATGAAATTGATCGCCTTTACAGCATAAATGTTCCAAACGCCATAACTCAGGATCAAGAAGCAGAGTTCCAAAGTTCTGAAACCTGTTATTTGTGTCATAAACCATTTACCAAAGAGGACTGGAAAGTTAGAGAACATTGCCATATTACAGGGGAATACCGTGGAAGTGCTCACAATAGCTGTAATTTGAGGTGTAAAACACGTAACCCCGTTTCTGTATTTCTAAATAATATGAGTGGCTACGACGCAAATTTCATTGTAAAGCAATTGGGATGTACTACTGGCAGAGTGGATGTTATCGCTAACTCCAAAGAAAAGTAAATTTCCTTTACCAAATATGTAGGAAATGTTAAGCATCGACTTGTGGACACGTTTTGGTTAATGCCGAGTAGTTTGGAAAACTTAGTTTCCAACTTAACATCATACCCTGAAACAGACAAGTACTTTGGAAAAGAAAATGCAACGCTCATGACTCGTAAAGGGGTATTTTGTTATGATTACATTGATTCATGGGAAAAGTTAAGTGAAACGTGTTTACCTCCAAAGGAGGTATTCTTTTACGAATTAAGTCAAGAAGACTATGAACATGCCAAAATGTCTGGAATCAGTTCAACATTAAAACTCTAGGGGAATATAGTGACCTCTACCTAACTTCAGATGTACTCCTTCTTGCAGACAGCTTTGAAACGTTTAGAAACAAAACACTAGAAACACACCGAGTGGATGCTGCACACTTTTTTACTTTGCCTGGTTTAAGTTTCGAGGCAATGCTCCTTTACACAGCAATTGAACAGGAATTGCTACAGAATTACAATCAGATTCTTCTAATCGAGTCTGGAATACGTGGAGGCATATGCCAGTTGTCTCATCGGTATGCTGAAGCTATCAATAAATACATGGAAACCTATGATTCTGAGAAGCCATCGCAGTTTATTTCCTATGATGATGCCATTCCCTTCCTTATGGTGGATTTCAGTGGGTTTCTCCAGATACTGTTGATCTAGGAAAGCTAGAGGAAGACGATCCTGTAGGATACATTCTAGACGTTCATGTTGATTACCCATCTGACCTTCATGATCTACACAACGATTTACCTTTCCTACCAGAGTGTACACAACCTGAAAAAACTAATTCCTCATCTTGGAAATCGAAGGAGATATGTTGTTCACTACATGGCATTAAAACAGGCTTTAGATCATGGAATAAAATGGATAAAGATTCATCGTGTGTTAATGTTTAAACATAGACCTTGGCTAAAGGTATACGTTGATTTTAATAACAACCTTCGAAAACAGACCAAAAATGATCTTGAGAAAAATCTGTACAAATTATTCAACAATGCCATTTTTGGAAAAACAATGGAAAATATCCGTAAAAGAATAGACATACGTCTTGTGGGTGACAGTAAAAAGGCAGAAAAGCTAATAGCAATGCCGACATTTATTGACAGATCAATTTATGGTCCTAACCTAGCTGCTTTCCACATGGCTAAACGTAACATTGTATTCAATAAGCCTACATAATATTGGAATGTGTATACTGGATATTTCAAAAACTCTAATGTATTCCCACCACTATGATGTCCTGCTACCCTATTATGGAATGAACAATCTTAAACTCATGTATATGGATACCGACTCATTCATTTATTTGGTTAATACCCAAGATGTATATCAAGACAAGTTGGATTTCCTAGAACACCTGGACACATCAGATTATCCTACTAATCACATATGTTACTCTACATCAAACAAGAAAACGCTGGGGAAATTTATAGACGAGACTTGTGGACAAATTATCAAAGCATTTGTTGGACTGAGAGCTAAAATGTACGCTTTAGACATAAATGGTAAATAAATCAAAAAGATTAAAGGCATTAGAGGTGTTGTCAAAAATTGTATAAGCTTTCAAGATTATAAGGATTGTGTCGTGAGAAACAATTTAAAAAGAATACCAATGAACATTATCGCTTCTAACCAACATGACATATCATCTATAAGACTAAACAAATTTGCTTTGTGTCCTGGTGATGATAAAAGAGTGATTGATGCTGATGGTATAGGTACACATGCCTATGGTCATTACCCAATATTAACCATGCTTAAAGAGTTAAGTTATAAATATCAAAATCTTTTGCCTGCAAATAAAACAAAAACAATTTAGGAAATAAAACAATAGCACTACAAAAATAAAAAATAAAAATAAAAAATGGTATTCATAATCAAAAATAAGTAAAATAGAAAACAAAATAAAAAAGAATATGTATGAAAATGTATTACGTGTTAATAGTGTATATGTATTTAAAATAAAAATATTGTATGGACACTGCTTGTACATTTTTAATTACTACCCACTTCTCTCCACTCCTAATGCAAAATGAACATGTAAAACACAAATTGGAAAATCCATGTTTCCATATTGATGAAATAGAAAAAACATTGAACTGAAATTTTAAAAACTGTAAATGGGAATTTGGTAAATTGACAAATGTGTAAACAACAAATTGGAAAATCCATGTTTCTATATCATGAAATTGAAAAACTTTAATCTGACATTTTAAAAACTGTAAATGGGAAATTGTGAAATTGATAAATGTGTAAACAACAAAATGCAAAATTCATGTTTCCATATTATGAAATTGAAAAACTAAAAACTGACATTTTAAAAAAAACTGAAAATTGGAAATAGGAAAATTGACAAATGTGTAAACAACAAAATGAAAAAAAAAAACCCGGTTGGGGTAGTGATCATGTTGTACAGTAGCCTATAAGACTAACATAAGGATAGTTGCATGTACCCTTATATACTTTGTGTATGTGCATTATCCTTTGAATTAGCTTAAGTTAGGTTTGGTAAAGTTAGGATTAGTGAGGTTAGAAGTGCGGTAGGCTTATCTTGGGAAGTAACGGTTTCGGTTTGTTCTCGTGAACTGAAGCGGGTGCGAACTGGGCCGGATTGATGACCCTAGTGTCCGGTTCTGAGATATTGCGAATCAATTGGTGGGCCTTTGCAATCCCTTCAAAGTACAAGGGTTCGACCTCGTCCCGATCCGATTGAAGTTCTGGGCAAGCGGATTCAATCTCGGTTTGAATTTGGTCATAATAATCAAAAGACCGTTCGTACAACTTAAGGCGATGTGTCAAGATATCTAAATCACACTCGGCGGGATTTAACTTGCTGATGAAATTTCTGAATCTAGTGAGTTGCCCTTCATAGGAAGAACGTCTAGCAATGAGAGTTTCATCTTTTTCAGTAGGAGCCATGACAAAAAGAATACATTGAAATACAACTCACGAAACTGTAGAACCTTGGAGATGCTGTCAAGCTGGCAGCAGCAAATGGGTATAAAGAACAGGACACACCAAAGGAGACAGGAGCGGCCTCTTTCCCGTTCACAGGCTTTGCATGATGTAGATATAGCTGAAAAATTCAACACAGATATTAATAATTTGCCAAGTATTGTCAAATGACACTTTTTTTAAAAGAAAAAAGAAAAAATAGGCTCTCCCGGGTTTCGGCACCAAATTTTGGGTAGTTTATTGGCTGAGGAATAACCCACCCACCAAGGGAAGATGATTAAGAGAAGGAAGTAGATTTGGGATTGGAAAAGAAGGATAGAAAAATAGGAGGAGAGTCCCACAAAATTAACAAGTTTAACTTTAAATACACTTAGAGGCAGTTGCCACCGAAAATCCTCTTTCGGATACCTAAAATGAGTAAGGACTTGGTCTAAGCTGACGAGAAACACAGATAGAACTTGGGCTGTTTGCAAGAGAGTGGCTTTCGTATAATCCCTCTCAAGCATATATAAAACTACTATGGGGAAGGGTGTTGGTCTGGCAAGACTGAGAGGAACAAATTTACTGTATGTCTTCTCAAAGAAATTAGGTTTTACAAAGTAATTCGAAGAATGCCAATCATTTAACTCAGGTTTGGTATTTTCGATTTCCAAAATTATGGAGTTCCTGTAAGGGCGACCAAGTGTCTCTAAAAAGGAAAATGATAAAAGATTATGCCTTATTGGGTAATCTTGGTAAATGAACCAATGGTTGCATTGGAAAATGGCTAAGCTTTTACTCAGCGAGGAGCCGGCTAAAAGTTTAGACAAAAAGAAACACTTATTTTTTAGAAAACTGACCATAAGTTTTCGGAGAGAGTCTCCACAAGCAGGTAGCTGGCTTAGCGAGCTTTACTTGCCTTACTGGCCAATTAGAATTAGCTATTAACGCTAAGAAGAACTTTAGTGAGGTGAAAATTAAGAGTTCTTGCTCAAATACAACAAATGGTGAAAGCCCTATTAATGATTTTAATATCATTGAGTGAGGAGAGTCAAGGAAGACAGGATTTTGCCTAAACTTTATATTCGTAAATGAAAAAGCGAAGGGAAAAGATTCATTTATTTTACAATTAGAAGAAGTTTGAGGAAATTAACAATTATGCAATATAATTTTAATAAACATAGTTCATTTGAACTCTTTAACAAATAGGGTCGCAGACCTCTCAACATTAAAAGGTTGCTCCAGGCAATTGACCATTTACAAGGTTTCAAACCTTACATGTTTCTAAAATCTTTATAAGATTTAAACAAATGAACAATGAAATAATTAAAGCTTAAACGTGAATTGGAGAACAAAGAGTGCACCTTAAGAAATTCTGGAGAGAATGTTCTAGAGAAAGTGACAACTTTGAAAATAACAATAATAACAACATGAAAAATAAGATAGATGTTCCTACAACTTCTTATATTTATACAGAATTAATATATGAGAATTATACAAAGAGGGCAGGTCACTTACTGTGAAACCTGAAGAAAGTGAAAGAGAAAGTTCTAGACTTCCCAAGTTTGAGCAGGAATCACTCGCCAAATGGGACAGTTTCCATTTCGTGAAACCTGAACATGACTCGCTCAAGAGTTTAAAGAATTGTTTTCCCTGATTATGGGAAAGAAACAACGTGAATTTAAAACTTGTATCACACAAGCAATTATGCAGAATTTAATTAATGTTAAACTAGCAAAGTTGGAAGGGCACCTCGTGAGTGACACCTTATAGAGAAGTTTCAATTTTATTAATAATGGTTGTTAGTAGAAGGTTGAGGAAAGATCATTGGGATATAGGATCAATGTTCATGGCCGTATTTAATATAACCGGACGATCGCGACGCGGTAGAAACATGGAGCAAGCACTGATTATCAATATAGTCTATGAAGAAAGATGCAAAGTTCACTGTAGAAACACTAAGGTTTATGAAAAAGAAAGCTATTGCAATTATGGAAATAACTGATTGCACTATATAGGTGAGAGTCTATTTCTTGAAAAAGTTGTAATTTACAATTAAATGCGCCATAGAATGTTCCAGAGGTTCCAGCGGTGGAAGAAAGTTAGCTATTGCAAAAATTTGTAAGGAAGATTCCTCATTTTAAATATCATTGTCCCAAGTGAGCTAAAAACACTTGACGGCAAGACTCGCAGATAGGGTACTGTCCCCGTTTACCTGGATAGTAGGCTGTCAGATATCCGCCCCCTCAATCGGATTGCCAATTATCAATTGCACCGGAACAGCTACATCAATGAAAATGGCACTGACAGATACTATCGAGATAAGAGCACAGAAGTTCACAGGAAATCATTGTGGAACACACCAAAATAGACGGGGGTTCATACTCACCGTTACTTACCTCTTAATTATCTCGGGGTTTGAGTTGACAACAGGATCACTAAAAGTCTGTTCACACAATAACCTCCACCATGACATTTAAAAATGAACCAAAAAAAAACGAAGACGAGAACTTTGAACTGTACAAAAGCTTTATTTCTAATAAAGGGTATGATTTTACTAACACAACAAAATCAACGTGGCTATCAGTAGCCCAAGTCAATCTGACTACGTCCTCAGTAGGACTTGCAAAATTTATCATACAACATGATATAAAACATTTTAGCTCCCAAGAGCTCCAAATAACGTAATATTCATAACACTATTGGATTGGAAAAGGACATCAGGGTGTGACATATATAGAGCATTTGGTTTCCTTTTAATAAACATGAGAATGGTATTTATAGTCGCAAGGCCGGAGTGTGGACGACCTCACTCTCTGTGAACCAGATGTTGGCCCAGCTGCGAGCTACCTTCCAACCTGTTGCATACTGGTCAAATGCACACCCTTCTCACGTGCTAAGTTACGCAAGGGTACAGCTTGCTCTCTCAAACTTTTAAATGTCTACAAGACAACTCACATTATATTTACGCAAATCTTTCAAGTACTTTGCTCACATCCTATTGGATCATTATGTTAATTCCATAAACTTGTTAAGTTCAATCCAAATGTTTAATTAGCTCTTAAATGTTTATAACAAAATCACATAAATTATTTATAACAATTAGAAATTGTTTATAATATTTGTCGAAGACAATAAAAATATTATATGCACGCCTTTAACATCACTCTCGTTTCACATTATTTTCAAAAATATTTACAGCAATTATTTACAATATTAACATTTAAATTGTTTAAATTATTAATTTAATAAATACATTGACCACATGTTCATTCGGTTGGTAATTTTCATAATCGTGATTAATATAATCGACCAATGAAGGTTAGTTATACATTTTAATGTCACAATCTGGTTTAATAAAGGTTTTAATAATGATTTGTGACGGCAACCTTCATTCAAAATCTTATCTCAAATTCTTTCAAAACTCGTGTTAATTCTAACAGTAAATCACTTGATTTATTTTCAACGAACTATGACAATCTTACTCCAGCGGAAAATCCTTCGCTAACAAGTTAATGCACAAACTGCATTACAAATATGCCCAAAATCATCATATATTAATCTATACGGTATTAAACTTCCACATAACTTACAAACTTCCACAAATAATTCTTTAACATTTATTCCTGTGGGAACTTCCTTCATATTCAAGGGCATTATATCTCAGCGACTTTCAACACGCGCTGCACTAGCGATTATACATTCATAGTTCCACTTAAAATTTTTTATAATCATTAATTGTTTCAAAACTGTTTTTCTATTTAACCTTCGTGGATTTCATTCATGAACCGAAATGAAGTCAAAACTTGCCAATCACAAACAAATTTAATAGTGAATACGCCTGTCTGGTCTATCAAAATTTAAGATTAACATCTTAAAAGAAATTGTAGTATGAAAATACTATCTTCAAATAAAGTGCGACTAAAATGCAAAGTAGTCGAATAGAATCCAATTAGACTGGGGAATGCAAACATCGTTATATAATTCTCTAATTGAGAAAAACTCCTAACAAAAGTACTTGACTTTAATGCATTCAATAATTCATTATTAAAGTTACTCTTTCACAAAAGTGTCTATAATGCAATGTTCATTCATAACTGACGATAAATGTCTGTGTTGCAATCAATTCCAAATAACGACTAGTATTTCCAAGATCGTCGACAACGTAAGAGATTTTAACGCTCTAAAATCAATTAATTGTTCTTCCTTCTTGATGATGACAGAAAATTGTTCAAAGTAATTAAAACTGGGGTAGAATTACTTTAATAAAATGACATGCTGTCTGAATTTAAATCTGCCATAAAAATCATTAACTTACAGTCAAATCGTGACTACAAAAATATTAATTACTGAAAATTCTAAATATCAGTCTCAACTGATTCAAAATCATTAACTATGCCCATGACATCACAATGTCTTAATAAATCGTCGAAAAATGCAAAACTCATCAAGGTGTACTGAGAATAAGAATCTCAACAAGAAAATAGGGCAAAAACATGAGGATAAAAATATGGGAAAAATGGTTGCTCAAACATCATTAATATACTCAAATACAATAAACGTTCACGACTACCTTATCTGCCGATTGACGTTCCAGAGGAAAATTCCCCAAAGAAGACTGCTGATGGATCCATTTCACCACGTTTAAGTTGAGCTCCATCCTCGAAATAGGAAATAGCACCCTCGGAGAATCGAACTGCTTCCTTCTCCGTGAATCGCTCTGCTCCTCGAAGACGAATAGACATCCTTCCGGCAATAATCTTCTTTGTGAGTCGGGTCCACCCTGACCTCTCTTGAAAAATTCCCTGAAGTTCCAGTAGACAATCGCCATGAAGTTTTGTAGAAATTTCCGAAGAAATTATTCATATTCAGAGTATGAAATTGTTTCTATGGCTGTTCGATGGTATTCAGCCTTTAATTACGAAACATGGGTGTAGATGGTATTCACCGCATGTTCGCTTGTGTGGAATAGCAATTAGCGAAGTTCCATGTCGCTATCTTACTCCGTTGAAGTATGTCCCAATTCCAATAAGCGCCTTAGCCTTCCATCTGCTCTTCGGTTGTAGTGTTAGAAGAACAAACTGCCGTATTCAATTGCTCCATTATACCGTATCGTTCTGTAACCAAGCAATCTGAAGTCTTTCTATTCCACTCGCAGCGTCAGCCGTTGCGTTGATTCTGCCTATACAAAAGTGCTTCTCTTGTGGCGAGATAATCACTTTTCTCAGTCGTATAAAACTGCTAATATCTTTCGAACTAATCGGTCGAAATTGTTCAGCTTTTCTCTATTACTGCATGTAGCACTGCACAATACAATTAGCTTATCGGAGACCGCTAACTGTTCGAAGCCAAACTTGTAGAAGCTTTCTAAGGTCCGTTTCAACTTCACCTAGTTTGACTTGGATCTCGTTAATATAGTGGCCTCGCCACACGTTATAAAGACGATTCTTTTCACTGCTGTTCACTTCGACGTCTCACTATAATGAATGTATAAGAAAAGAACTTTCACAATAGACTTCGATGATCTGAGAATGAGATCTCAGAATGATCAGAGAACGAAAGAGGGGCTCCTCTCTTCTGCGCAAGCCCTTTTATTAACTTCACGAGGGGCGTTTCCATCCCTTCCAAAGCGTGGTACTGCGTCATCGCTAGAAGTTCCAACTCCGTTAATACATGACGGATTTTCAAAATTCAAAAACTGAAAATAAATTTCACCAAAATTCCAAATCACTGCTTTTACTGCAAAAGGATTTCCACAATTCTGCATTCCAAAAGTAATAAAAATACCATAGTTTTAGCAATCTCCGTCTTCCTTTAAACTATCGTTCATTGGTTCATGCCTCTCCTCCAATAGCATAGTTTCTTCCTCAGCAGAATTCCTCGTTTCCTGCGACTGCGTCGTACATCTTGGAACATTCTCGACTAAATGCTGACGTCACTGAGAATCTCAGCTCAAATAGCTTGCTGGCATAACATTTACGTCATCCGTGCTTACGTCATGACTACCCACGTCATAACTATGACAGCCATAACTTTCATTATAATTTCAAATATGGCCACCGTGGTCTCTATATAATTCAATTACGGGGGCAGTACAAAATCTCGAAGTTTCCAGAACAACCTTAGCAAAAAATGGGGTTGAGAAAATCCAACGGAGGAAATAGCTTTATAATCATAGACAGCGGGTATTAGATAATATCCCACGTAGAGAGAGGATTTCTCATTTGAATAGCTTAAGAAAAGCTCTTTTTAGTAAGGTTGGCTTATACAAGCAAAAGCTCAACATGGCAAATCCCACGAAGAATGATTATTGCCCCAAAGTAAATAATTTCACACTGTCTATAAATTATAATTAAAAGCACGTGGAAGTTAAAACCATGAAGATGAGGTTAAAACTTTTAAAATGGTACTTATCTTGATTTCATGTTGAAGTCGAAGTTTCTGTTGAAGATTACTTAGCCAACATGGCGTAGAAGAGGGTGAGCCTCTTGGTTTGAGGAGGCAAGCTCGAGCGGAGCTTTGACTGAACGAGTCAACTGCAGACTGAGAAGTGAGAGCAGCTCAACGGAGCACGGAGGGACCAAGAAAAGGGGGAAAGAGTGGGGGGTAGGAGACAAAAGGAGAACATATAAACATTGCCAACTTTGATACAAAAAATTAATTTCTTGCTGAGCTGATCTTCTAAGAGTTGATAACAGATGATACTAGCGCAGCATGGTGAGTGAAACAGTAGACGTAGTCCTCTTGCTCAAGGAGAAAATAGCTGGCGATAGTAACAAGATCTGGTGGCCAGATGGATATGTAAGTCCTCTTGCACGAGGAAGAGTTGAAGAGCTTCAGAGATTCGCTGTTATATGACGCTAGGTGGGTCACAGAAGTTATATATCTGAAACATACTTATGAAGACGTAAGAGATTTGCCCATCAAGGAGAAAACAGAAGATCACTGTTGGTGTTTGGCAAAGAGGAAGGAAAGAACATGCAAAAGCATTGAAAATTATAATCTCAGGTACCGTGTATTCCAAGAATGCACCAACTGTACCTGCGTTACTATTTTGTCAAGTAGCGTACCAAACCTATGTTCCGTCAATGCTCTTGGGTCGCGTGGGCTTAATTAAATGCCCTTTAAATAAAATATTTTATCTACAGCTCACTCATCATCATCATCATCTTCATTTCCCCTTTCCCAGTTGACACTGGGTGGGGGCAAATATGGTTCCTCTCCACTTTGTTCTGTCGTTCCACCATTCCTCTTCCGACACGGTGTTCCAATCCAGGTTCCGTTTTCTAATGCTATTCTCCCCCGAGTCCATCCAACGCATTCTTGGTCTAGCTTGTCCTCTCTTCCCTGTCATCCGTCTTTCCAGTGCTCGTCTTGTTAGAAATAGGAATCTCTGTCTTGTTAGCCTTACTTCATTCATCCGTTTGACATGTCCAAACCATCTCAATCTGTTTTGCTCCTGTTTGTCATTGAGTTTCTGTACTCCCAGTTCTTTCCGTATATCTCCATTTCTCACTCTCTCTCTCTCCTCGTTTCCTGGACCATACTTCTCAGGAATCTCATCTCAACTGCCAGTACTCTGCTCTCATCCCTCTTACTCACTACAAAAGGGAAATATCGTTGAATTATAGTCGGAGAGCAGTGGTATTCGCAGTTCCTGCAGGAAAAACGTGGAAGAAAACTGCTAGGTGCGACTGGAGTTTGGAGACAATAACCACAAGTAGTTCCCTGACGAACTAAAGAGCCTATTTATCATGTCAATAAATAAAGAAATAAAATAAATTAAAAATGCCAATGATTTATCTATATAGACCTATCTAGAGTAATGACGAACTTAAGTTGGTAATAATGAAATTTTTGCTTAGTTCTAAATATACCTGAAATAGTGTAGCCTAATAGAACACTACAGTTGGCAGTCCTGCTGACACAGAATATATTCTTAGTTCCATCTCTTAAGTACAGAATGCACATACAGAATTTGGTTGAAGCCCAATAGCATGGACGTTACATGCAATTAGACAGTGGATATGTCAGCGCGCGTAAAATTATGTTGGCAACAATGGCATGTATGTGTTGCTCCAAATTAATCTCAAATATTATGATCTATTATTGTGCCAATTTTGGATGAAATCCATTTGTTAGCATAGAAGTTACATGAATTTAAATATTGGTCTTATCAGCAGGCATACAATCATGTTGGCAGAACGTTGACGTATATTAGTTACTCCAAATTAATCTAGAATGTCTGGTACTATAACTGTGCTGGCTTGCATACTTTCTGATATATTCATATTAGGATAAAAATAGAGAGAGAGCATTTATTAAGAGTCTACCAAATTTAGTTCGGATAGCTGCAGCCGTTTAGGAATATTGATACAGAGGGGAGACTTCACACACACAGACAGAAGGACAGACAGACACACACACACACACACAACCGCCCGGGTTATCTCATAACCACATTTTCAACACTTTTGCAAAATGTGGAAAGTAGCCTAAAAAACATCCATGCAAGGAATGGTATGAAATGGAGGAGTCATGTGGGTTATGTCGTCTGCAAAGTGACGGTATTAAAAGGGAGTCGTTCCACCGTAAAGGAATTAGGATATTTGACCCTGGTGAGACCAATGTTGGAATACGGCTCAGCGGTTTGGACTCATCAGTGAGGTTGAGGTTTGTGCTTAATGATTATTCTAGAAGTCGTGCAACTCGAATGAAAGAAAAACTAGGGTGGGAATCTCTGAAAGATGGATGAAATCCAGACTCGCTATGGTTAACACTTACACTAATCGGCCAGCAAGGGGAGAACTGAGCAGTGCACATAAAGTTAAGGGTGGGAGCAATGGCAGAAAGGTTCTCGTAAAGACTAAGTCAGTGGTTCTGAACCCGTACAAGTCTGCGGACCACTCAGCCTGATATTGAATCATGCACGGAACCCCCCCCCCCCCTCCTTAATACACCTCATCAGTTGTAACCCTTCCTTAATAACACCTATTTTAAAGATATTTCAATTCAGAACTTGATTGTGATCACCGCGAATACATTCGGACAATTCTCGTTCAACGCTCATCGATTTCGAAATTCCCTTTTATTGGCCACTTTTTTATACGTTCTGGTGTAAACCTGCGAGGCACTCGATTAGCTGTTCGTATGAACTGACTCAGGTCATGTGAAAAGAATGGGGGAGAACAGATTACCTAAGAGGTTAATGAGTTCAGCTGTAAATGGTAAGAGAAGCAGAGGTAGACCTAGGACGCAATGGTTAGATTCAGTGTTGAATTCCTAATGGGGGCTCATGGAGGTGACGTGTTTGCAAACAGAGGCTTGCAGACCAGGGACGTATTTCCCACTAGGCACACTAGGCACGTACCTAGGGGCGGCACAGCCTGACGTCCGACGGGCGCCGCGGCATCGGGTGAATTGCCGTGCCAAGCGCCAGGCGCA
Organism: Meconema thalassinum; assembly: GCA_946902985.2. Classification (NCBI taxonomy): domain Eukaryota; kingdom Metazoa; phylum Arthropoda; class Insecta; order Orthoptera; family Tettigoniidae; genus Meconema; species Meconema thalassinum. The sequence continues at coordinate 208,891 of CAMPQE020000432.1, forward strand.
GTGACCGAGAACGGCAGTCAAAGGGAGCTTACTTTGCATTTTCTCACGTAAATTTGAAATCTAAATACAATTCATAAACTAAAAAAATTCTCTTTTACAAGTCAAATGCGAAGTTTTGTTTTATTTAATATGGGTATATTTTATGTCGGTAGTCAATAGACTGGCAACACTGCCAGTCAGTGGGGATACAGCAGACTGTCAAAGCTAGTGTATTAATAAGTCTGAATTACCAATAAATCTCGCTGACAGCTGTCAAAGCTAGCACGTGGGGAAATGCTGCGTTGCCACTGAGGCAGATCATGACGTATAACATTCCAAGAGCATTGCAGGAAGACACACATACTGTGGAAGTTAGCCCCCTGACTGGCGGTCTAATGACCGTGACGAGTGAAGACACACTGAGTCAAACCATGTGCTTATTGCTGTGTCGGCATACATTGCAACATTGCTCACTGTTGCCATGGAGACCGTTACCCCTCTCGTCTCCACTGCTCCCTCACCTCACCCATCAAGCGTATGACAGCTTTCACCGAGCATCTTTTGTAAATCAGATTATAGTCGTTCGCTTAACGTCTTCACGTTCAGTTGTTATCCTTCCCAAGTCGTTCACATTGCCACGTTGCTTAGATAAAGTAAGAGTGTTATAATTTTATTTTTTTATAATGTTGAACTAAAAAGTACCAATGAGTGAAAAACGTCGGAAGCTTAATGGTTCAGGTTACCGCAAAATCGCAAGTGAAAAACGTGAAAAAGAAACTAACTTTTTGAAAAATATTAAGACGGTTGACAGTTTTTTTAAACCTCTTGAAAAATCCAACGAGAGTGGACTGAGTGGAGAAGGCTGCTCATCTTGGGAACAGTACAATTTCAACGAAAGTGGTTCCAACAATGAAAATAATGATCAAACAACAAGTGCCCCTGAAACGGATAATTTTATATTGAGTGGTGATAACGAACGTAGTTCCGAGAGTACACAAATAAGTATAAGTTCAAATGATTCAGTTTCACAACAAACTGATATAAATTTTACTGTTAGTGACGACCCCATTGAGTGGAAAATAAATGACACCACGATCGAAGTATTATTACACAGAGGAATCAATCAGTATAAAGATTGTGATTTTAAAAACTCTTAAAGGGATTTTGGCAATAAAACCAGATATTTAAATAAACAAATCTTTAGTAGGAAATTACAAAATGGAGAACTCATTTCAAGAGATTACTTGGTGTATTCAAAAGGTACAGGTTCGGTATTTTGCGCTTCCTGCAGATTATTTGGCTTTCAGAAGACGTGTTCTAAACTAGCCAGTGAAGGTGTTTCGGATTGGAAAAATATTGGAGCGATTTTGTCTGCACATGAAAGCTCACAAGAACACATCAATTCTGAACTGGCACTTTTGACCCGCAAGAGAAGAATTGGAACGCTAGACAGTCAATACGATTCCATCGTCGAAACTGAAAGGAAGTATTGGAAACACGTTTTGGAAAGAGTGTTTGCTGTGGTGAAAAAGCTGGCAAGCCGAGGACGTCCGTTTCGAGGAGCTGATGAAACATTTGGGTCTCTACACAATGGGGAGTACATGATGTCACTGGAATTAGTAGGGGAATTCGATCCTTTTCTCGCTGAACACATACGTAAATTTTGTAATCCAGGTTCAGGGAATGTCTTCATTTATTTGCAATGAGGTAATTGTACTGTTAGCCTCTAAAGTTAGAGAGATCATAATCAGTGAAGTGAAACAAGCGAAGTATTACTCCATAATAGTGGATTCAACGCCTGACATAAGTCACACTGATCAGCTTTCATTATTTTGTTTTGAGGTTTGTACAAGAAAATGGCAATCCTGTTGAACGCTTTCTCATGTTTTTGTCGAATACTGGGCACAAATCCGAAGACTTAGCCAATGCTGTTATGGCTGTTTTAAGATCAAATGCCATTGATCTATCCGACTGTAGAGGGCAATCATTCGATAATGCTAGCAACATGTCAGGCGTGTATAGTGGCTTACAAGCTAGAATAAAGGATGAAAATCCCAAAGCACTGTTTGTTCCTTGTTCGGCACATTCACTTAACCTTGTAGGTACGTGTGCTGCAAGCATGTGCTTTCTTTAACCTTATACAAAACGTTTACAACTTTTTTGTTGCATCTACTAAGAGATGGGAAATTCTAGTTACCTTTAGTCAACCTGAAAGTAAAACTCTTAAGGGTTTGTCTGAAACAAGGTGGAGTGCTCGTGAAAGTTCATATAAAGGGCTCTGTGAAAACTTAGACGGTGTTATGCTGGCTTTAAAGGACTATGAAGAGAACACTAATGAGAAGCCGTTGGTAAGAAGTGAAGCCACGGGATTTTTGAGATCATTGAATAGGCTGGAAACGGTATTCATGATGGAACTTTGAAGTGATATATTGGACAGGTTTGAACAAGTTAGCCAAACTCTTCAGAAAATAGAAACGTCCATAGAAAGAGTTGTGAGACTGTATGATTCTTTAGTCCTTTTTATTGATTCTCTCCGAGACATGTTTGCCGTATATGAAGAAAGGGCTAAAAAACTATGTGATTTGGACTATGAGACTTGCTACAAACGTCAAAAAAAGAGAAAATTCCAGGCTGAATAAAACAAATAAACTGAAATACTTCTTGAAGGACGTGACAAATTTAGAGTTGAGACATTTTATGTAGTTCTCGACCAACTAAAAACTGAGTTGCAGAAGCGGAAAAACGCATATGGTGAAATAGCAGACAAGTTTTCAGTTTTAAACGATCTGTCCTCCTCAACTGAAACAATAATAGAGCGTGCAAACAAACTTCAGTCATTGTATGCCAGTGATCTAGAAAAGTCATTTTCAAATGAATGTGTACATTTTTCTTGTCTGTTGAAGAGTAGTGGAATTAGAAACAACCCACTCGTCATGATGAAATATATTAGAGAAGAACAACTCCATACAACATTCCCCAACATTGATATAGCTCTTCGTATGTATTTGTGCACAGCTGTTTCCAACTGCTCAGCGGAACGTTCATTTTCTGTCTTAAAAAGAATAAAGTCTTGTCTTAGATCAAGGATGAATGAAGACAAATTAAACTCGTTGGCTATTCTACACATCGAGGCTGAACTTTTGAACAGTGACAAGATGAAAGTTGAAGATCTAATAGAGGAGTTCTCAATTATGAAATCCAGGAGAAAATCTATGTAAATAAAAAACGCCGCTGGTGCAGATGTACTGTATTGATGCATAAGATATGTGTATTGATTTGCTAGTTTTTAACATCTAATTTTGTTCTTAATTATGAACATTGAATTATGTTTTTAAAAATTGTAAAATCCTTAATAGACTTGATGTATCATTTATTGTAGCTGATACAAAGACTTAACAATCACTTTAAAACTTTATCAAAGTGTAAAGGAAACTTTTCAATTGAGTAAATTTAGCCTATTGGAAATATGCCAGTTTGTAAGAATATTCTTAATTCTTATGTAATTAAATCAATCTTAGATTAATAACTTTTAGTTCTTATTAACATCAACCCCACAATTTAGATTACGTTTTATATAATCAATCTGCTTTATATACAACCAATAATGTCTAAAATTAAAATGACGTGCAAGATTTATCCTATACTCAGCCGTCCAGCGGGGCTTACCCTTACTCGGACACAAATAAAGCCAATCGGCCGAAGAATTAGATGATTCATTAGCCGGTCGGCTGCATTTGTGTGCGTGCGTGAGTTAAGGATAACTCTCAGGTGCCACCCCCACCCCTGGAGACCAACGAGGGAGGGGGGTCAGAATGTGCCTAGGGGCGGCAGATATGTAAATCCGTCCCTGTTGCAGACTAGACTGGGCGCTGAAAGGCAAATCAGTCTCAAATGGAAATGTATGAATGAATGAACTAACACCAAAACAATGGACTATGTGAAAGGCTCACATTTTGAAACTGGAATCTCGTAGAAGTTTGGTCTTGGGTGCGTCGTAATCCGCATATACTAAGCGTTTGTGATATTTAACTATCTATAACCAGCAGGTACCCGTGACTTCGCTCGCGATCAAGACAACGGGGACGACGCATTATTGCTGATAATTGGTCTATTCTATTACAGCAAACGCGGCTACAGGTGGGTCCATTCTAATTCTGAAAATTCTGATACATACAGTATATGGGAAGAGAGGAGGAAATTGATGAGGATGCAAAGGGAGATTTAATATTGAGATCAGAATTTGACAGAGCATTGGAAGACTTAAGCAGGAACAAAGCACCAGGCATAGATGATATACCGATTGAGTTGCTACGCTGCATAGGAGATGAAGGTCTGATCAGATTATTTCACTTGGTGTGTAGGATTTATGAGAAAGGCGAGGTACCATCTGATTTCAAGAAGAATGTTACCCTCCCTATACCAAAGAAAGTGGGAGCTGACAGATGTGAAGATTACCGTGCAATCAGCCTGATTACTCATGCTTCAAAGATCCTGTCTAGAATAATTTACAAGAGGATGGAAAGCCAGATAGAAACGGAGTTGGGTGAAGACCAGTATGGTTTCAGGAGAAATGTAGGAACAAGGGAAGCTGTACTAAGTCTTAGGCTGATTTTGGAAGATAGAATAAGGAAAGATAAGAGAACGTTCATGGCATTTGTAGACTTAGAAAAGGCTTTTGATAACGTTGATTGGACTAAATTGTTTGACATTTTGAAATCTATTGGAATAAAGTACAGGGATAGGAGGGTGATTTACAATCTACACAGAAGCCAGACAGCAGTCATTCGAGCTGAAGGACATGAGAGAGAAGCTGGTATTCAGAAAGGTGTAAGGCAAGGTTGCAACTTATCACCCATACTTTTCAATCTTTACATTGAACAAGCAATGAAGGAAATAGGAGAAACATTTAAAGTGGGAGTGAAGATTCAAGGAGAAATAATTTCAACTCTTGGCCGACAAGCCTGAGGATTTGAATGAGTTTTAGTAGCCGCTACTGTCGTGTTTAAAAATTAAAGGTGGTATTAGAAGGCGCTTTCCCTAATTCTTTTACCCCCTGGCAGTACAGCCCATGAAGGACCTAGGCCTATCAGCCATTTGGCCTGCAGATATTGTGGTCAGTGTATCGTGTCCCCTCGGCCGTTAATCCTGTTCTTCGTGACCGGGTCGCTGCCTCACTATCAGACAGCTACTCAATTGTCCTCACGAAGCTGAGTGCACCCTCACGGCAGTGTCTAAAATCTCTGACGGAGCCGGGAATCGATCCCGGGGCATCCGGATGAGTGACAGGCACGCTACCCTGTTCTTATTATGTGTTTATATATATCTTGAAGAAGATAATAAATGGATTGGCATTGCCTCCTACCGGGATATATAGAAAATCGGATGTCATACCTTGAGGTTCAGTTGCCATGGAAACGGACTTGCCATTAGTTCATCAGTTTATCAGAGTAAAGGTAGTTTTTTTGTGAATATCTTTGAAACTGTTGGTTTTAGCGCCTTAAAATGTGGTTTTCGGGGTCCCCGAGTATTGTTTCTTGCATCGAGTGGCGTAAAATGAGCTGTGTCCGGTCGTTATGCGACAATTTCGATATTTTGTCCCAGTTGAGTATTTTTGGTTCCTTTTCAGGTATGTTGTCTGTTCCACGGGAACAATGATTTATTTCTGGATGAAAGGCAGCCTATATGTTAACCCAGGTTATAAGCTATCTCCGTTTCAAATTTCATCCAAATCCGTCCAGCCGTTTTAGTGTCAAGAGGTAACAAACTAACACACAGACACACAATATAATATATAGAGGGATATAAATATCTGGGCTTAGTTTAAATGATCCGATATTTATTATGATTTTGGTCAGTGTTGTCGGCAAGTGAGGCCGCGCTGTTGCCACATTGGCTTGGCAATGAACGTCACTGCCTGGTCAGCGCTCCCTCGACACAAAGCTTGGGGGCGTGGTGGCCCAGCGGTCAAGCTGTAGGCCTCTCACCACGATTCCCGGTCAATGCAAGTGAGATTTTCAAATTGAAATGGCATGTCCTGAGGTTCGGATTCCACCTCCGTGGCTTATGATCTCGCGATTAAAGGTCACGTAAAACTACAATCTTCCTTTTTAGCCTATTTTCAATTTTGAAAAAATAGGCTTATGAGATCACCTTTTGTCCGTGTGTGTGTGTGCGTATGTGTGTGTGTGATTCGTGTGTGTGTGTCCCCCCCCTAATAAAATCTAAACGGCTGGAGAGATTTCAATGAAACTCGGTAAGTTCATAGCTCTATTCCAGGCGACCCCGACCGTGTCCTTCGAATTTTCTTACGTCTCACCAATCCAACATGGCGGCTGTGCGAAATATTTAACCAGCATTCAATATCTCCGGAACTATTACCGATATCACCCTGAAATTTTGTATGGTGATAAAGGGCACTACTAGAAATTCACTTGTGTGACCTTTAAAAACCTGGTAACTACAAAACCAACATGGCGGCCAATCGAAGTTGCGACATTTAAATGGACATTTCTCGCGATTTAACGAACCAAACGCAATGAAACTTGGCACAGTATATGTTCATATACATTGTAATGCAACGACATCTAACTTAGTTCAATATTTTACATAACCTCAAAATGGCGGCTGAGCGAAATATTTCACAGGCATTCAATATCTCCGAAACTATTTATGATATCAACCTGAAATTTTGTACGGTGATAAAGAGCACTGCTACATGTTTATCTATTTAACTTTCAAAAACCTGTAAACTACGAAAAGAACATGGCGGCCAAGCGAAGTTGACACATTCTAATACATTTTTCTCGTGATTTAATCATATGAGCACATTGAAATGTGGTACAGTAAATGATTATACATATTGTCATTCACTGGCATCTAATTCAGTTCAATTGTTTTCATAAACTGAAGATGGCGACTGTGCGAAATTTCAAAATTAAGTTTTTAATCTTGTGTCGTAATCGTGCGATCGAAGTGAAAGTATGAATAATGAAGCTACGCAATAATTTTCCTTTAATGGTACATAACTCTATGGCCTATACATATAACAATCCAAAATGGCGCGCATCCGAAATATTTTTACGGTTCTTAATATATAAGAATCTTTTCCAGCAATCATACTGATTTTTTTTATGTTCATAGAGGCTATGAACATAAGTTCACCTATATGACTTTCAGTACCTGGTGAGCACAAATCCAACATGGCGGCGACGCGAAGTATAAATATTTAAATGGACGTTTCTCGCAATTTAACCATCCGAGTGCAGTGAAACTTGGCACGTTAATGCTTATACAATTGTTAATCCACTGGTATCTAATTTATTTCAATTGTTTTCATAACCTCAAGATGGCAGCTGTGCGAAATTTTAAAATCTCGTTTTTACTTCTTGTGTCCTAATCATGCGATTGAAGTCTGAAAACCACACGTACACAATAATCTTCATGTAATAGAACATTCATAAAAATCCAACCTGGCTACCATCTGCAATATTTAGTCGCTTCTCAGTATCTACGAATCTAACATAGCAATCAAAATGAAATTTTGTATGTTGATAGAGGCAATTAATATGAGTAGAATATATGAAAATAGGCTGTATAGTTCTTCACGGAACTACTTGTTTAAAATAGAATTCAATTCGTTTTCACGATTACGATTAGCTTTTCTGAAGAGGGCTTTGGACCTCCAACGGCAAATTTAAAAATGTGTTTTTCCCTCATTTTTATTATTATTATTATTATTAATATTAATATTATTAAGGAGTTAACCCCAGCAAGGAGCGCTTCGTTACCAATATCTGTTAAACCCGGCTGGGAGAGGGGATTCCGACACCTAGTCTCTTTGGATGGTGGACACCAACAGTTAATCATATCACCAAATTTTAAGCGATCTTGGACATCAAGGTCAGAAATCCCAACGGAATCCTGTCTTTTTGGACTTCATTGAGCCTCAGGCTTCCAGTCTTATAGCTTCTATTTGCAATGGCAATCAAAGAAAGTGTTGGCGTTGTAATTCTGTTTCTTGAAGTCCTTTTGAATACACAATATATTTTTTCAATTTCCGTTAACTGCCTCTAAACTATCGTAAAATGGATTAACGAATGTAAAAGCATTTGTGGGAGCGTGTACAACAACTCACCAAAGTTTCATCGCAATCAGATGAATGACACATGAACGCATTCGGAATTTTTTTAAACGATTCGTGCGCTGTCACTCCTTTGTTGAATCTACTCATGCGCTACCTGCTGTGAAATGTATTAAATATACAATATATATATATACATCTTGGAAAAATATTAGCTGTTATCTGATACCGGATTGATATTGACATCAAATATAGATTTAAGTGTTAGGAAATAATTTTTAAAAGCCTTTGTCTGGAGCGTGGCGCTCTATGAAAGTGAAACTTGGACTGTTGGAGCAGCAGCAAAGAGGAGAAATGTGGTGTTACACGAGAATGATGATCAGATGGGCACATAGGATTACAAACGAAGAGATATTGAGACGAGTGGGAGAGGAGAGATGTTTATGGCGACTACTAATTAAGAGTTGAGATAGGTTGGTAGGACACATACTAGGACACCCAGGAATAGCAAAATTAGTTATGGAAGAAATGGTCGAGGATAAGAACATTAGGGGTACACCAAGGTTAGAATATGTTAAACAGATTGCCTTTGATGTAAGGTGAGGTAGCTTTGAAGAGATGAAAAGGACAGATCAGGTAGGCATGGAGACTGAAGACTCAATGTGGTCATCCAAAATGAAATGTTCAGTGACCTCATCACTGAGCAACAGGTGTTTCTTATACAGTATATTGCCATCTGATGATTCCAAAAATAAAGTCAGAAATTTTGCATCAGCCACCATTTTTAGCCTATTTTCAATTTTGAAACAAGATGTTCAGTAAGGAACATATAGCCTACTTTCTCCTAAATGCATGGGTATTGTTATAACTCTTTGTTCTTTTCAAGGAGTATGATTGAATGTTGGTTGTAGTAGCTTGTTGAAATACAACGTGCTATAGGGATATTAAACATGAATATGAGGTGCCCTTTGCTAGTGCTACCTCTGTACCAAATTTCGTTCAATTCGGTTTCACCGTGTTTGAATTCATAGGGGGAATCAATTTGCACACATACTTGGCCACCATCTGCAAACTATTGGGCTGATGTTCTTGCAGTTTGGTCAGAATATGTTTCCCACATAAAGATATGGTGTTGCAAAATTTTGTAGAGACTAGATTATTAGGTTGGTCGTAATTACATTTTAGCTTTTAACATTTGGGTGGCCGCGATTACGTTTCCGTCAAGATAGCGGTGATATAAAACATGACACTGAGGTACCCTTTGCTAGTGCTACCTCTGTACCAAATTTCGTTCATTCGGTTCCACCGTGTTCGAATTAATAGGGGGAATCAATTTTGACATAAAGATGGCCGCCATCCGCAAACTATTAGGCTAATGACCTATTAGATTGGTCAAAGGATGCTCCCTCCATAAAGGTATGTTTTTGTTAAGTTTGGTAGAGATCGGATGGTTATGTTAGTCGTAATTTGATTTAAGCTTTAAACATTTGTGTGGCCGCCATTACGTTTCTGTCAATATGGCGGCGATATTAATCGTGACACTGAGATGCCCTTTGCTAGTGCTACCTCTGTACCAAATTTCGTTCCATTCGGTTCCACCGTGTCCGAATTAATAGGGGGAATCAATTTTGACATAAAGATGGCCGCCATCCGCAAACTATTAGGCGAATGACCTATTAGATTGGTCAAAGGATGCTCCCTCCATAAAGGTATGTAGTTGCAAAAATTGGTAGAGATCGGATGATTAGGTTAATCGTAATTTGATTTAAGCTTTGAACATTCGTGTGGCCGCCATTACGTTTCAGTCAAGATGGCGGTGATATAAAACATGACACTGAGGTGCCCTTTGCTAGTGCTACCTCTGTACCAAAATTCGTTCCATTCGGTTCCACCTTGATCGAATTAATAGGGGGAATCAATTTTGACATAAAGATGGCCGCCATCCGCAAACTATTAGGCAAATAACCTATTAGATTGGTCAAAGGATGCTCCCTCCATAAAGGTATGTTGTTGCAAAGTTTGGTAGAGATCGGATGGTTATGTTAGTCGTAATTTAACTTAAGCTTTGAACATTTGTGTGGCCGCCATTACGTTTATGTCAATATGGCGGCGATATAAAACATGACACTGAGATGCCCTTTGCTAGTGATACCTCTGTACCAAATTTCGTTCCATTCGGTTTCACCGTGTTTGAATTAATAGGGGGAAATGATTTTCACACAAAGATGGCGGCCATCCGCAAACTATTGGGCTAATGACCTATTCATTTGGTCAAAGGATGCTTCCTCTATAAGGGTATGTTGTTGCAAAATTTGGTAGAGATCGTATGATTAGGTTAATCGTAATTTGATTTAAGCTTTGAACACTTATGTGGCCGCCATTACGTTTCCGTCAAGATGGCGGCGATATAAAACATGACACTGAGGTGCCTTATGTTAGTACTACCTCTGTACCAAATATCGTTCCATTCGGTTGCACCGTGTTCGAATTAATAGGGGGAATCGATTTTCACACAAAGATGGCCGCCATTCGCAAACTAATACGCTGATGACCTATTAGTTTGGTCAAAGGATGCTCCCTCCATAAAGGTATGTAGTCGCAAAACTTGGTAGAGATCGGATGATTAGGTTCATCGTAATTTGATTTAAGCTTTGAACATTCGTGTGGCCGCCATTACTTTTCAGTCAAGATGGCGGCGATATAAAATATGACACTGAGGTGCCCTTTGCTAGTGCTACCTCTGTACCAAATTTCGTTCCATTCGGTTCCACCGTGTTCGAATTAATAGGGGGAATCAATTTTGATATAACGATGGCCGCCATCCGCAAACTATTAGGCTAATAACCTATTAGATTAGTCAAAGGATGCTCCCTCCATAAAGGTATGTTGTTGCAAAGTTTGGTAGAGATCGGATGGTTAGTTTAGTCGTAATTTGATTTAAGCTTTGGACATTTGTGTGGCCGCCATTACGTTTCCGTCAAGATGGCGGCGATATAAAACATGACACCGAGGTGCTTTTTGTTAGTACTACCTCTGTACCAAATTTCGTTCCATTCGGTTGCACCGTGTTCGAATTAATAGGGGAATCGATTTTCACACAAAGATGGCCGCCATCCGCAAATTATTACGCTGATGACCTACTGGTTTGGTCAAAGGATGCTCCCCCAAAAAGGTATGTTGTTGCAAAATTTGGTAGAGATCGGATGATTAGGTTAGTCGTAATTTGATTTAAGCTTTGGACATTTGTGTGGCCGCCATTACGTTTCCGTCAAGATGGCGGCGATATAATACATGACACTGAGGTGCCTTTTGTTAGTACTACCTCTGTACCAAATTTCGTTCCATTCGGTTGCACCGTGTTCGAATTAATAGGGGAATCGATTTTCACACAAAGATGGCCGCCATCCGCAAACTATTACGCTGATGACCTACTGGTTTGGTCAAAGGATGCTCCCCCCAAAAAGGTATGTTGTTGCAAAATTTGGTAGAGATCGGATGATTAGGTTAGTCGTAATTTGATTTAAGCTTTGAACATTTGTGTGGCCGCCATTACGTTTCCGTCAAGATGGCGGCGATATAAAACATGACACTGAGGTGTCCTTTGCTAGTGCTACATTTGTACCAAATTTCGCATTCACCGTGTTCGAATTGATAGGGGGGGACAGACATTCAGAGTACACACACTCACATACACACAGACACACACACACACACAGACTCACACACACATACACACACACACACAGACTCACACACACACATACACACACACAGACAGACACACTTTTTTCGCCCTGTGTTGATCTCATAAGTCTACTTTCATTTTTTGCAAAAATCGAAAGTAGGCTAAACAAGATGTTCAGGAAAGAACATATAGCCTACTTTCTCCTAAATGTATGGGTATAGTTATAACTCTTTGTCTTTATCATCTCCTAATTTCTTCCAATTCGAAGTGCAAATTGGCACACTGGATTTGAGGAGTGGCGTTCAAATAATTTACCCCAGCATTTTGCAATTTCATCAGTAAACACTCCAAACAACGTAGGTATTCAGTTTATTAACACCGACTACTTACAATAATTTCAACTAGTTGCTCTAAACGTATCACTGGGAGAAACATATTTAATATAACTATTACACAGCTAATTTGTAATCGCGCGCGGCTAACGAGAAAGACAGGCCATGGCGCGTAAACCAAACCCTTCTGTGACGTAGGCAATGTACCGGTACTACTTGATGATGCCGTGATAATCGCGCCTTATCTTGGGGATGTGTACCCTCTATCGGCAAAAATAATAACCTTCGCAATTATACTGTAGACATGGGTTCACTAACTGGCCGGTAGAGAGCATAGCTCGTATCTAGAAGGCTGTGGTTACCAATAACATAGTTCAAGTAATTACTCTTAGATGTCACTCCGGTGGTGAATGTAGTTTTAATTAAATATATATTTTCCATTTCAAAATGCACCATATAATGCTTTATTTTATAACGTCTCAGTACTCAAGAAATAATAAATATAAAAAAAATCAAGAAAAAAAGTTCAACTCCGATAGGATTTGAACCACGGCCTGCCTGGTGAAAGACTAACGCGCTGACCACGCAGCCAATCGTGCACACCCTAATAGATCGTTAGGAACCAATACATATACCACGTTATAGCAAATCAGTACTTTGACTAAACGATTTCTTTACTGGAGTATATTTTAAACCGAGTTCATTTCATAGAAAGTTCATATATTTGTTACCACTAGCCTATATTGCATGCAACATACTAAAATTAATAAAATATAGGTCAGAACGAGAGATCAGCTGCCATCTTGTCAAATAACCGAGACGACCTCAGCTTTTTAAAATCACTTCTAGACTATAATATTAAAATATAAACTTTTAATTTCAAACGGGCCACGTCGTTTCAAACAGATTAAACGATTCTTGGTTCGATAGTCGGAACTGGTGGGTCCCATGTTAAGGATTATAAAGTTTGCATAATTCACACGGCCGCCATTCTGAAATGGTACGGTTGATGACCTCGTAGTTTGGGCACAAGACGCGCCTCATATGAAGGAACGTTGTTACCAAATTTGGTAAAGATCCGATTATTAGTTTGGTTGTAATGCATTATTACGTTTTGACCATTTGAGTGGCCGCCATTAAGTTCTGGTAAAGATGGCGGCGATATAAAACATGACACTGAGGTGCCCTTTGCCAGTGCTACCTCTGTACCAAATTTCGTTCAATTCGGTTTCACCGTGTTCGAATTGATAGGGGGGGACAGACATTCAGAGTACACACTCACACACACACACACACACACACACACACACACACACAGAGACTCACACACAGACAGACACACTTTTTTTCGCCCTGTAGTGATCTCATAAGTCTACTTTCATTTTTTGCAAAAATCGAAAGTAGGCTAAAAATAGGCTTGTGAGATCACCTTTCGTCCGTGTGTCTGTGTGTGCGTGTGTTACTGTGTGTGGGGTGTGTGTGTGTGTGTGTCCCTAATAACTTCTATACGGCAGGAGCGATTTCAATGAAACTCGGTAAGTTCATAGCACTACTCCGGGTGATCCCGACCGTGCCTTTCAAATTTTGTTACGTCTCACCAATCCAACATGGCGGCTGTGCGAAATATATCACTAGCATTCAATAACTCCGAAACTATTCCCGATATCACCCTGGAATTTTTTACGGTGATAAAGGGAACTACTAGAAGTTCACCTATGTGACTATTGAAAACCTGGTAACTACAAAACCAACATGGTGGCCACGCGAATTTGCGACGTTTAAATAGACGTTTCTCGCGATTTAACCAACCAAACACAATACAACTTGGTACAGTATATGTTTATACACATTGTAATGCACCGACATCAAACTTCGTTCAATTGTTTACATAACCACAAGATGGCGGATGAGCGCAATATTTCACCGGCATTCTATATCTCTGAAACTATTAGCGGTATCACCCTGAAATTTTGTACGGAGAGAAAGGGCACTACAGGAAGTTCATCTATAAGACTTTCAAAAACCGGTTAACTACAAAACGAACATGGCGGCCAAGCGAATTAAAATTTTTAATAGACATTCTCGCGATTTAATGTTCCAAACGCAATGAAATCTGGTACATGAAATGTTTATACACATTGTAATGCACTGGTATCTAATTTAGTTCACATGGCGACCATCCGAAATATTTAGAAGGTTCTCAATATCTATGAATCTATTACAGCAATCAAACTGAATTTTTTAATGTTCATAGGGGCTATGAACATAAGTTCACCTATAGGACTTTCAATATTCTGTTGATCACAAATCCAACATGGCGGCCACGCGAATTATAAATATTCACATGGTCGTTTTTCGCAATTTAACCATCCGAGTGCAGTGACACTTGGTTCAGCAAATCCTTATGCGAATGTTAATCCACTGGCATCTATTTTTTTTTTTATTTGTTTCCATAAGATGACAGCTGTGCGAAATTTTAAAACCTCGTTTTTACTTCTTGTGTCGTAATCATGCAATTGAAATTTGAATACTACACGTACACAATAATCTTCATGTAGCCTAACATTACGTTACTCTAAGGCCTACACATATAAAAATGCAACATGGCGACCATCCGCAATATTTATTCGGTTCTCAATATCTACGAATCTATTACAGCAAACAAACTGAAATTTCGTATGTTGATAGTGGCAATTAACATAAGTAGGATATATGAAAATAGGCTGTATAGTTCTTCACGGAACTACTTGTTTTTTTTAATTTAAAAAACCTGTTTATTAGCATTTTTCAAACTTGTTTTCGAGGAGTCTATGAACAAACGCCAATCCTCAGGTTTATGCTCAACACCCATGGAACAACTTCTCAAAATAACATCATTGCAGAAAAATAGGTCGTCCTCTTCAGAAAACAAATGCTCAAATTCCTTTTGGCGTTGGCGGAAGAAACTTACTTTGCAGCAGCTTCCAGCCTTTCAATCTTGAGGTGAGAAATTCTGCCTTACTTTTACTTAAACCAATACCCCGAACCAAAAACATTTAAATCTCCCTGTGTTAGAAAGTGAGGTTCATTTATGGTATCATTTTCCACAAAATCTGGATCATTCTGTAATTCATTCTGAACATCAGGAACACTTTGAATTACTTCAGTCAATGTTATGTCATCTCGTGGAGTTGGAAAGGGAAATCCTGTCCCATGAAACACCGGTCGAATTGCTGAATCTAAAGATGGATATTTAACAGTGTGTTTGGACTTCGAACTTAATCCAGATATGGGTTACAGCTTGGCTATACTAAATTTTGCTGCTTCTTGTGCAAGTGGAATAGGCGAGATAGAAGTACTCGTTATATAAAAAGAACTGGCTAAATATGAAGTCACTTAATCCAGGACAAGAAAATGTTCTTCACCATCCACTTGTAAGTTCTTAAAAAATCTTATTGCCTCCATTGCATATCAAACTAGGCTTAATTAAGAATTCTTGAAAGCAATGGATCGTGATGGCAGTGCATTTATCTTCATGAAGAATAAGTTCCCGAGAATCAGTGAAACTAAACTAAAAGAAGGAATATTTGTTGGCCCTCAAATAAGGGAACTGATGAAAGATACGCAGTTTGAATACCAGTTAAATATGCAAGAAGCAGCAGCATGGTTGACTTTCAAAAACGTTTTCACAAACTTTCTAGGAAACTTCATGTCTGAGAATTGCAGAGAACTTGTCACTGAGATGATTGAGAACTACAAGATCATGGGATGTAATATGTCTTTAAAATACTCTTTCTGCACTCCCATCTCGATTTCTTTCCTGGAAACCTAGGGGCTGTGAGCGACGAACAGTTTCCACCAAGACATTGTAGAAATTGTAGGCGCTACCAAATATGTTGGCACACTACTGTTTGACACTGAAGAGAGATGTTCCTCAAGCGAAGTACAGCCGAACTCAGCTAAGATCATAATTCTATAATGTATAGACACGAAAAATGTTTTTCATGTGATTATTCTAAGACCCTGGGTGATGGAAAGGTTCTGTAAAAGATTTGAAATCAGCATGAAAAAGTCACTTAGAATCACCCATTGTTTTCCTTTTAACAGATTAAAGTTTACATTTTGTTGAATTTAAGAGTAATGGAAGTTTTTATATTATTTTTGGTAGTTCATGTGCCTGGTCATTCAGAACACTAGTCATCGTTTCCAATTCTGTTCATAGACTGCGCTGCCTGTTGGTTTGGCGCCGTTGAAGGTCACAGAGAGCATTGTTGCTGTTTGTTTATGGCTTGTATGTATGTGTTTGTTAGTTAAAAAGTGACAGTCTGAAAGAATAGACTTTGTATCATTTTAAATGCTACAAATTCTGAAAAATGCTAGAAAGGCTGGAGGCTTCTCGCTTCACTCGAAGCCAAAGACTCTTGACATGTTAGAAAATTATCTGCATAATAGTTATCTTGCGTATCTTGTTTCAAATTATTCGCGAACGCCAAGTGCAAACCAAGGGCAAAGCAATGTCAAGCGCGCGGGAAGCCGCACGCTCACCAGAGCGCGCGGGGACGTGCCCCTTTCATCCAGTCTAAAAACCCTTATTGTGGGCGATGTATTGAAGATAGAGATATGCTCTCGCGGACTTTTTTGTAGAACATTTCATGCTGACCAATTCTTACGCTCATAGTATATTGATATTTTTTACGGTTTGCTCAGCGTAAGCTTAAGAAGCGCACGGACGCCAAGTTTGTTTTCGACTTTTTCACAGAAATCGTTTCTGCTTGGCTTCCTTTGATCATAGTAAATTATTTTCTACAGAATCTTTCCTCGAGATATTCTTTACAGAATGGTGAAAACCGCATCACAATCCATCCAGTGGTTCTCGAGATTACCCGTGACATCCAAGAATCGGGGATTTTTGTCTTGTACTAACGAAGTAGCGATTGTCGGGGAACACATGCACCAAGCTGTACTATGACGTAACACACCTCAGTGCATCTGGGTACATTTCGTCCCGTCACCGTAACGTAACGCCAGACCCCAGCATAACGACGAAGTCGACAAGATCATTTAAAATGATAAAAGAGGTTAGCTTGATTATATCTGAACACTTGGTGACGACGTTGTCTGGCCGATGATGAAATATTAGGGGCGGTTAGTAATGGATTCTGTTTCAGAATACGATATTAGTGAAGAATACGTAAGTGAAACAGAGAACGAGTGTGCTCAGCGTGATGATGTAGACGTAGAAACAGGAAGTCCTAGTGGTGAAAGTGAATCCGATAGTGAAGACGACGGTACGTGCAAAGTGCCTGAAGGTGTATACTACCGAACAATGGTAACAGGTACGTCACTAAATCTGGTAGAGAATATAACTCACGTATTACTAAACGTTCAGCCCAAATTTGTGAGAGAACGTGAAGGATTACGCAATGAAGGGAAAATATATTCCATACGTGAATCGTTAGAAAAATTATCTGTTCCAGAAATCTTGCAGACTATCATCAGATATACAAATGAAGAGGCAGTGAGAGTGAACTCATGGGATATGTAGGGTTACTTATTTACATGGGAGAAATGAATGCCAATCACACACCTATTCCAGACCTTTGGTCAAATATTTCGGGAAGATTCATTTATATTGCTACTATGAGCAGAGTCAGATTCCAGCAAATTATGAGGATAATTAGGTTTGATGACAAGGATACTCGACAGTGGCGGAGGGACGAAGATAAATTAGCAGCGATTCGAGAGGTTTTCAATCTAATGAATGAAGCATTTCCTAGATATTTTTCTGCAAGTATGCACGCAGTTGTGACACGAAATGTTGTCTTTATTTCGCGGAAAGTGTCCGTTCAAAGTTTTTCTCAAAGAGATGCGAGAGAAGTACGGTATTCTGATTCGTATGCTTACAGATTGTAAAACCAGATACATTCCTAGCATGGAGCCTTATGCACGTAAGAACAAACAGCCTTCGAGCGCAGCTACTGATGTCAAACGTCTCATTCAAGCGATAAATAATACTGGTCGTAATGTAACCACAGATGGATATTATACTCCAGTGGATCTAGCAGAGGACTACTCCACAGAACAGCAAGCACATACCGGAAGAGTTGAAACAACTTGCAGGAGGACAGCTGTATTCTCTGATTCCAGTACTAGCAGTATTAGTGTCTACCCAACATGCTATTAGTTCCCCATCTCATCCGTGATAAATGTGTGTTACAACGAAACAGTAGAAACAGTAGACCGGATGGTACGGAAATATTCTACAAAAAGGGGATCTCGGAGATGGCCACAGTCTACTTTTACACTCTTGCAGATATTGCAGCTTTGAATGATTATACATTTTTACTAAATTTTCCGCACTGGAACAAGAAACAAGTTGTTCCGTGAAGAACTATACAGCCTATTTTCATATATCCTACTTATGTTAATTGCCTCTATCAACATACGAAATTTCAGTTTGATTGCTGTAATAGAATCGTAGATATTGAGAACCGAATAAATATTGCGGATGGTCGCCATGTTGCATTTTTATATGTGTAGGCCTTAGAGTAACGTAATGTTAGGCTACATGAAGATTATTGTGTACGTGTAGTATTCAAATTTCAATTGCATGATTACGACACAAGAAGTAAAAACGAGGTTTTAAAATTTCGCACAGCTGTCATCTTATGGAAACAAATAAAAAAAATTAGATGCCAGTGGATTAACATTCGCATAAGGATTTGCTGAACCAAGTGTCACTGCACTCGGATGGTTAAATTGCGATAAACGACCATGTGAATATTTATAATTCGCGTGGCCGCCATGTTGGATTTGTGATCAACAGAATATTGAAAGTCCTATAGGTGAACTTATGTTCATAGCCCCTATGAACATTAAAAAATTCAGTTTGATTGCTGTAAGAGATTCATAGATATTGAGATCCTTCTAAATATTTCGGATGGTCGCCATGTAGGCTTGTTATATGTATAGGCCATAGAGTCATGTACCATTAAAGGAAAATTACTGCGTAGGTTCATTATTCAAACTTTCACTACGATCGCATGATAATGACACAAGAAATAGAAACTTAATTTTAAAATTCGCACAGCCGCCATCCTGAGGTTTTGTAAACAATTGAACGAAATTAGATACCAGTGCATTACAATGTGTATAAACATTTCCTGTATCAAGTTTCATTGCGTTTGGGTCATTAAATCGCGAGAAAGGTCTATTTAAAATTCTCAAATTCGCTTGACCACCATATTCGTTTTGTCTTTAACCGGTTTTTGAAAGTCTTATAAATGAAATTCCATTAGTGCCCTTTACCTCCGTACAAAATTTCAGGGTGATACCGCTAATAGTTCCAGAGATATAGAATGCTGGTGAAATATTTCGCACAGCCACCATCTTGAGGTTATGTAAACAAATGAACGAAGTTATATGTCGGTGCATTACAATGTTTATAAACATATACTGTACCAAGTTTTATTGCCTTTGGTTGGTTAGATCACGAGAAACGTCTATTTAAAATTCGCAACTTCGCTTGGCCGCCATGTTGGTTCTGTAGTTACCAGGTTTTCAAAAGTCACATGGGTAAACTTCCAGTAGTTCCCTTTATCACCGTAAAATATTCCGGGGTGATATCGGTAATAGTTTCGGAGATATTGAATGCTGGTGAAATATTCCGCACAGACGCCATGTTGGATTGGTGAGACGTAACAAAATTTGAAGGGCACGGCCGGAGTCGGCCGGAATAGTGCTATGAACTTACCGAGTTTCATTGAAATCGCTCCAGCCGTTTAAAAGTTATTAGGGGGGGCCACACACACCATCACACACACGCACACACAGACACACGGACAAAAGGTGATCACATAAGCCTATTTTTTCATAAATGAAAATAGGCTAAAAAATCAACAAGCGAAGGCTGTACTGACGAGTACTGGCCACTCAACAAAAAGACCTTGTATTCAAGAACGTAGGGCTCCACAAGTCAACAGTTTTGGCCATAAAGGGTGTACTGTTGTTTAAAAAAAAACAGCCAAGGAAGCTTGCGGTGGAAGACGACGTTGCTACCAAAGAGTGTCCCTCGAAAGGACAGAAATACAACAAAGTGAACAAAACAACAATGATCTGTGCTTCTTGCAAGAGATAGACGTGTGGAAAGCATAGCAACAAGACAATCATTTGTGCAAAGTGCAATAATGATAGGAAGAGATGAGTAAAGAAATCCATGAACTAAACATTATTGCTTTAAGTAAAAAAAATCCATGAGGCATACCAAAGCAGACAAATTTGTGTGTGAACATGATTTAATCTAGATTACTACTGTTGTTATTTGTGGTCCAGATGATAACTTATCTCAAAATAAAGAGCTATAATGTCAAATAGAACAAATTATTTCGTTGGTCACAAAATCCCCCCTACCCCCCCCCCCCCTACCCCCCCCCCCTCCCTACCCCCCTCCGTCGGTAGTTTGCGTTTCAAAAGATGTCTTGGTACTGCTAGGGTTAAGTTTCTTGGATTCAGCGGAAACCTAACCTAACCTAACCATAATACGTTTCGTTATCATTTGCTAGTGAAATGATGGCTTTTCAAAAGAAAATTGAAACTCTTTTCAAGACCAATTTGGAGACCTCCAGGGAACTCTTATTCAGTGAAATCAACAGAATAACTTGTGAACCTTCTACCTATAAACGTCCAAAACGTGTGAAAGCATCGCCGTCTACAATTCTCAAGCCGTGTCATAAGGTTTGGCAACACTGCCTATCTGTCATCTGGGAGGCCTAGCGCAAGATCATGGTAATTGCTAACACTGCGTAAACACATAGATTTTAATGCCAAATGTTTCCGGAAATACAACAGAACATAACGTCCGCTAAATCTACACACAAATATCACAAATAACGGACACATATTATCCTGCTATGTAGCCTACTGTCACCCGATAAGGTAATAATGAAAGGCTGTACTGTACCTCAATGTCCCAATGTCTGAAGTTTCCTTTCCTTGCTGTTATGCTCACTGCCGTCATGGCCGCGCTCAGAAAATCTATTTAAATCTATTCTAACGAACTTAGAGACTGCCTTAGATAATGAATCCTTCACTCTTTGTCCACGCATGCACTCATCATACTCGCAATAGGCCTCCAAGCTTAATGCTGACAGTCTAGCAATAGGCTAATGCTCCACTGATCACTAAATTCAAAAATAGGTAGCTTTCTAATGAAATCTACCTCGAGGCACTTGCCAACTGGAATATAGAGGCCACATGAAGATATATAATAACCCCTGGCACTACAGCCCTTGAAGGGCCTAGGCCTACCAAGCGACCGCCGCCCAGCCATTTGACCTGCAGATATTGGGGTGACGCGTGATTAGCGCATCGGGTCCCCTTCGGCCGTTCTGATCGGGGTGCTGCCTCACTGTAGTGATCAAAACGTAGTGATATAACCAGTTATTTTAATAGTGCTGCTATGATTTGACATACAGTCAGGCACACAACACTTCCTAGGCTTCTGAAACAGTTTAATGAAATATTAGTGAAGAATTTGTTGGTTAAATCCATTACCAGGTATTGGTTACACATACAACACTATATACGGGAAATACTTCTACAACTTTCACCAGGTCTGATTTACCACGAGGAATTTCACGGGCGTTGAAATAGTTAATACGGACTGCTTTTAGATGCTGTCATATCAAAATAAACGATATTTATGAACAAAACGTAGCATGTGATCTTACGTGTTTATAGAACATGAGGACTCTACCCAGTGTTGCCAGTTCTACCAACAGCACGGCTTGAGAATTATAGACGGCGATGGGGAAAGTGATACTTCGACATGTAAAACAAAGCATCCCGCTGAGATCATTCGCCTAAAGAATGAGCTCTAGATTCACAAGAATTGGAGTTATAAAACTTCCATCAGAAATACCGAAACTCCTGATGGAAATTTAAAACACACAAGAGAGTGTCGATTGATTAGAAGTAATCTACTATGAACAAGTAAAGGATCACGACTACAGGTGGAGTGCTTATTGCGGGATAAAGTGGAAAGTCACAGAACTTAGTGTTGCGTCAAGTTGATGTACTAAGCCAAGCCTCTGTTTCAAGATATTCTTTGGAATTATTGTTAAAAAAAAGATAACCTTAGCTAAAGATGACAATCGTTGTACCTACATATACTTGAGCCGAAGACTTGAGCATTTTGATGAGGAAAATAACCACTGTTTAGAGTGACTTATAAGGGATCTGATGCCTTTAGGATCAACACGAGACTGGTTCTCAAACTGTCGCTTTGGTGACATCACATCATATAACAACGAAAGCAAAATACATTACGATGATTATACTTTGGTCTAGCGATAGCATCAAGACAAACAGTGGAAGCTAGATACATTGCAATAAATATAACTTGGGTCTACATGAATTACCAGCACATCAATGCGGTCATAGCTCTGAGTATTTTAGTTGCCATTTCTTTAACCTCTATTATTTTGACAACTTCCATTCCTTTTAAATTTATTGTTATTATTATTATTATTTTAATATTGGGGATTATTTCAATAAACTATTTGCTTGAATTAGATCGTGTTTCCTTGCCGCATAAGTGATGCTACGTGATTGCGTGATGTCTACTCTCAAATTGAGGAAGAGTTTCTCAGATGTGCTCTACCAAATAGTGTTCTGCTTATGAACTGGCGCCCACATCTATATTATATAAAACTACATGGCTGACTGATTGACTCACTCACTGACATAAATGTTTACCCACTTCCAAATGAGTTACAAACTTGATATTTGGCAAAAACACTCCTTTCACCTTGCAATCAACAGAAAAATTCCGAAAAGGTACATTTTTAAATTTTCAACCCTACAAAACACAAAAATAATAGGGGGAAACTACAAATCTCCAGTAATATCTCTGAGTGTGATATTGTGCATGGCCTATGTTGTAGACAATAACACATTACATCTTTTTTGTCTCTTGCTATTTTTTCATACGACGTTTAATTAGGGAGTTATTAATGATTTTGTACTTTTTGGCCGATTTTTTTCTCTGAATGTGATATTGTACATGTCCTATGTTGTAGACATTAACACATTACATCTTTTTTGTCTCTTGCTATTTCATCATACGACGTTTAATTAGGGAGTTATTAATGAATTTGTACTTTTTGGCCGAAATTTTTTTCTGAGTGTGATGTTGTACATGGCCTATGTTGTAGACATTAACACATGACATCTTTTTTGTCTCTTGCTATTTCATCACACGACGTTTAATTACGGAGTTATTAATGATTTTGTACTTTTTGGCCGAAATTTTTCTCCGAGTGTGATATTGTACACGGCCTATGTTGTAGACAAGAACACATTACATCTTTTTTGTCTCTTGCTATTTCATCATACGACGTATAATTAGGGAGTTATTAATGATTTTGTACTTTTTGGCCAAAATTTATCTATGTCCCACGAATAACTTCAAAATTGATTCGAATGAAATTTCAAAAAAAAGGTTTTTTAATACTTTTATTATATTTTTTACGTCTTGTAGGGTCGGAAACCAACATGATATTTTGATGTATTTTTTCGTCCCATGCATTTTTGGTTTCAGGTGATAGAATTATTTTTCACTAGGACCCATGCTGAACTATATAGCTTTGTTATAGGTTAATTTCCAGTATGATTTGATTATGTATTGTATTATTTATAGAGGGGTTTTGTGGGATTGGACACTATATGTGATTTTGGGAGTCTAATTTTATACTCTTCGTGCAGTCTGTATCATGTGAGTTACTGTCCCTGTAGGCTTTTTTAAGAAGGTATAGTACCTAATATATTTCCGCTGTGTGCTTTAATTCCCTTGAAGGGTTTTATTTTTCGTCAATTGAATATTTTCGTTTGCCAGTACTTGACTCTTCTTGGCCGTTTTTTGAAAGGAACTAGCAACTTGAATTCACAAGTGAATGCGGCGAATCCTACCGACTTCCAGGGTACTTTTTTATTTTTCTGCCTTAACTTTACGGTTGTATTGCACAAATGTATTTAATATAACTGGTTTTAATCATTCTTCTGTAGTTTAGCCTACTTTCCTCATTTTGCAAAAAGGAGGAAAAAGTAGACTTATGTGATCGATCTGGGGAAAATGTGTGTCTGGCTGTGTGTGTGTCCTCCCCTATCAACTCCTACACGGCTGCAGCTATGGAAACCAAATTTGGTATGAGTAAAGATCTACACCTGAATATCCCACGGCCATAATTGAAATTGACATCAGTGCTACCAACTGCTGAAAAACGCAATTGAAATTTTAGCTCTATGTTGGATATCTCAGAAGTTATGGATGCGAACTCTTCCTAAATTGGCACACAAATAGACGATTAACATTCCAGATTAATTTTCAGAAGTTCATACATGCCAATGTTGCCAACTTGATTCTAATTCTGCCGATAGGTCCATAATATAAATGAATGTAACTTTTATACTGACAATTGAATTTCAACCAAATTCCATATGTAATATGTGTACTATAACAGATATGACTGTACGTATTCTAATGAGCCGCCAGGGCTGCCAACTGTTGATAAATGGTCTCTATATATTTTAACATCAATATCAATATATCAGAAAGTATGCAAGCCAACGGCTCTAAACCTTGCACACGTATAGTATCTAAAATTCTACCTTAGTTTGGCGTAACTTATATACATCAGTGCTGCCAACACGATTATATGCCTGTTGATAGGTCCAGTCTTTAAATGCATATAACTTCTATACTAACAAATGGATTTCGACCAAATTTCGTATGTGCCTTGTGTACCATAATAGTTATTACTGTACGTATTCGTAAGAACCAGCAGGACTGCCAACTGTTAGTAAATGCTCTCTCTAATTGTTCAATCCTAATATCAATATATCAGAAAGTATGCAAGCCATCAGCTCTAAACTTTGCACACGTATAGCACCTGACATTCTACATTAATTTGGAGTAACTAATATACCTCAGTACTGCCAACATGATTCTAAGCTTTTTGATAATTTAAATTTTAATTTCATGTAACTTCTATACTCACAAATGGATTTATCCAAAATTGGCACTATATTAGATCGTAATATTTGCGTTTATTTCTGAGCATCACATACATGACTTTGTTCCCAACGCGCACTGATAAATCCAATATCAAACAGCATGTAACGTCCATACTATCCATTAGACTTCAACTAAATATTGTATGTGCATTCTATACCTTATGAGATGGAACTAAGAATATATTCAGAGTCGCTAGGGCTGCCAACTGTAGTAAGTTACTCTATTAGGCTTCACTATTTCAGGAGTATTTCAAACTGTAGTACTTATAAATGTTAGTATTACCAACTTGATTTCGTCATTATTCTAGATAGGTCTATATAGATTGGCATGAATTCTAATATTAAAGAAAAGTAGGCTCTCTAGTTCGTCACGGAACTACTTGTTTTTTTTTTTGAAATTATCATATTAGGACGTTAATCGAGGTGCATATTCAGAGGGGCATATTTAGAGGTGCTCAATATTGTAGAAAATTAATTTACATTCAACCACATAGAAACTGATATTCAATATATGTACGTATTTTTAGCCTACTTTTCACATTTAGCAAAAATGAGGAAAAGGTAGACTTATGAGATCGATCCGGGCAAATGTGT
The DNA here is from genome assembly GCA_946902985.2 of Meconema thalassinum. Lineage (NCBI taxonomy): Eukaryota > Metazoa > Arthropoda > Insecta > Orthoptera > Tettigoniidae > Meconema > Meconema thalassinum. The sequence continues at coordinate 234,611 of CAMPQE020000432.1, forward strand.
GTCTGTCTGCCCTTCTGTCTGTCTGTCTGTCTGTCTGTCTGTCCTTCTGTCTGTCTGTCTGTCTGTCTGGCTGTGTGTGTGTCCACCCCTATCAACTCCTAAACGGCTGCAGCAATCGAAACAAAATTTGGTAGGAGTAAAGATCTATACCTGAATATCTCAATGCCATATTTGAAAATGATGTCAGTAGTACCAACTGCTGAAAAATCGCAATTGAAATTTGAGCTCCATGTTGGATACCTTGAAAGGTGTGTATGGGACCTATTTTAAAATTGGCACAATTATACACAATATTATTTCAGTTTAATTTCTAGGAGGACATACATGGCAGTGTTGCCAAATTGATAGGTCCAATTTTTAAATGCATATATCTTCTATACTATCAATTGGATTTCAACCAAATTTCGTATATGTTAGGGCCTATATACCATAACACATTATGTCTATGCGTATTCTTAAGAGCAACCAAGGCTGCCAACTGTTAATAAATGCAGTTTCTATTTTTGTTACCCGAATATCAATAAATCAGAAAGTATGCAAGCCAATAGCTCTAAACTTTCCACACGTACAGTACCTGGCATTCTAGATTAATTTGGAGTAACTAATATACATCAGTGCTGCCAACTTGATTTTAAAATGCATGTAACTTCTAAACTAACTAATGGATTTAATTCAAAATTGGCACAACAATAAATCATATTATTTCAGATTATTTATGACCAATACATGCATGACATTGATGCCAACATGATTTTACGCACGCTGTTAGATCCAATGTTTAACTGCATGTAACGTCCATGCAATCCATTGGTCATGAACCAAATTTTGTACTGTACCTTAAGAGATGGAACTAAGAATATATTCAGTCACCAGGGCTGCCAACTGTAGTGCACTATTAGGCTACTTTATGCCATATATACAGTATTTCGAACTAATTAGAAATTTCGATATTTCCAACTTAATTTCGTCATTATTCTAGACAAATGCATATAGATTAATCATTGGCATGAATCTTAAATTTTAAGAAAAGTAGGCACTTTAATTGGTCACGGAACTTCTTGTTCTTTCTGTGATTAATAATCGGGTGAGTAAATACCCATATAGTCTACACATCATATTAGTGAAAATGGAAGGAAGTTTGTAATTTGACATGGCCGTTAATCTCTTGAACATGAGGCACGGGACCTCCTCTTTTTGTGTGGATTCTTAACCACAGCACTTGATATTTCAGATGGTAAATCTCACATGCATTCGATGAGAATTGAACCCAGTCAGCCTTGGTAAGAGGCAAGAGAGTCATGACTTCAGCATCACCACGTCACCTTCATATTAATAATAATAATAATATTAATCGGAATTGAAAGTCGAATGTTATTGCCAAACACATATAGAACTGAATGGGGAAAAGAATCTATATTTGCAAATATGCGTAATGTTGTAAACTAATTACTGGAGGTATTGCGTTCGTGTAAGTTTCTTAGTTCCAAGAAATTTACAGTTTCTGTGATATATTAATGGGTTAATATATTACATGTTCTGAACAGCAGTGCATCGGCATTTTGGAAAACAGACTGTTTTGCTAGGGGACCTGCTTTATCAAATCTTCCCACCATGATATACAGTAACTGGCAGTAGGCTAAATGACTTTTCATGATAAAACTCCTGAAAACGGTATTACAGGTAGGCTAGGGGATCTTCGTTAACGAAATTTCCTGTCATGATATAACTGGCAGTAGGCTAAACTCACCCCCCCCCCCCCCAATATTATTATAACTAGAAGTATACTAGAGGACCAGCCATGTCCAAACAGACTTAAAACATATCAGTGCGCACATTCCACCCCACCCTCAATTGGAAATATATTTTAAAAGTGGGAAGAGATGTCAAAAGAGGCAATAACACTATAGAGAATTAAAATTTGGACTCGTAACAAAACATTATCATATATTAAGTAGTGGATTTTTATGGACTTGAGGGCAAGTGCAAAAAAAATCCGAAAATTTGACACGCAACAAATGTGCGGGACTTCGTACACTGAAGACACTATAAACTTATAGAAAAATTATAACAAAGCAAAACTAAGATTTTATTCAGACCATTAGCATAATTTATATTGGTAGGTGACACCCACGAATCAACTAAAAAATGTACATCAATGGAAAATCTGCATGCAACATATTCGTCTTTATTATTATTACAAAGTCACAGCAAACATAAAAACCGTAAATTCAGAACGATATGTTTTAAACACTTCAACCCATTACTTTCCCTAAAAATACACGGATCGTCAAACGCACCGGGGGCTTGGGGGCGGAGCCCCCAACGAGCAAAGCGAGTCTCTATATATAAAGCCCCATGTACACATCATGAGAATCATAAATCAAAGGGTACTTCCCGACCACCTACAGAGCTGAAATTTGCTATGATGGTAGAACGTCGGTAGCAACCGGTCGAAAAAATACGAAATGTCAAAATTTTGCATTTGGGACACTATTAAGGGGATTCAATGTAGCAAAATAAATTTCAAAATTTACATTTCAAGACCTAGGATCTTGATATGCATTATATACATGCATTGTGAGGTTCTGATTAATAATCAGTTGACAGAATGGAGCTATTTTAATGCATAAGGGAGAAATTTACGATTTTAGATTTGGGGCCGAAATTTTTCCAAGTTTTTCGACCTGTTTGAGCCGAATAAATTTTCAAAATTTGTGAACTTGGGAATACCTTCCTTCGATTTATTAGGTCTTTTTAGGTCGAGAACCGTAATGTTATTTTGCCTTTTTTTTTGCACACTTTTTTTCTCTGCTTCGGGTGATTTTTCAAGCCTTCTCTTCTCTATATACTGTATAAAGCCCCATGTACACATCATGAGGATCAAAAATCAAAGGGTACTTCCCGACCACCTACAGAGCTGAAATTTGCTATGATGGTAGAACGTCGGTAGCAACGGGTCGAAAAAATACGAAATGTCAAAATTTTGCATTTGGGACAATATTAAGGGGCTTCAATATAGCAAAATAAATTTCAAAATTTACATTTCAAGACCTAGGATCTTGATATGCATTATATACATGCATTGTGAGGATCTGATTAATAATCAGTTGACAGAATGGAACTATTTTAATGCATAAGGGAGAAATTTACGATTTTTGATTTGTGGCCGAAATGTTTCTAAGTTTTTCGACCTGTTTGAGCCGAATAAATTTTCAAAATTTGTGAACTTGGGAATACCTTCCTTCGATTTATTAGGTCTTTTTAGGTCGAGAACCATAATGTTATTTTGCTTTTTTTGGTCTATTGGAATCCTTCCAGTATGATCTGATTACGTATTGTAATATTTATAGACGGGTTTTGAGGCGTCGGAAACAATATGTGATTTTGATCTAATTTTATACTCATCGTGCCGTCTGTATAATGTGAGTTACTGTCTCTGTAGGCGTTTTTAAGAAGGTATAGTACCTAATATTTTCCGCGGTGTGCTTTGATTCTATTAACGGGTTTTATTTTTCGTCAATTGGATATTTCCGTTGCCAGTAGTTGACTGCTCCTTGCTGTTTTTTGAAAGGATCAGCAACTTGAATTCTCAGATTAATGTGACGAATCCTACCGACTTTCAGAGTATTCATTTTTATTTTTCTGTATTAACTTTACGGTTGTATTACTCATACGTATTTAATATAATTGCTTTGCTATTATAACTTAGATTGATTTCAGTTGGTTTTGTTTCTGTAACTGTAAATCATGACATGATACATTTTCTTAATAATATTCCCTGCGGATATGCAAATTGCTACCTCATTTCATATATTTTTAGCACATCTTTTTTTAATAATCGGAGGGCAAATTTTTAAGCGGCTCAATATTGCGGTAAGTTCATAGCACTATTCCAGACGACTCCGACCGTGCCCTTCAAATTTTGTTACGTCTCACCAATCGAACATGGCGGCTGTGCGAAATATTTCACCAGCATTCAATATCTCCGAAAATATTGCCGATATCACCCTGGAATTTTTTACGATGATAAAAGGGAACTACTAAAAGTCCACGTATGTGACGTTTGAAAACCTGGTAACTACAAACCAACATGGCGGCCAAGCGAAGGTGCAACTTTTAATTAGACCTTGCTCGCGATTTAACCAACAAAACTTGGTACAGTATAGCTTTTTACACATTGTAATACACCGGCATCTAACTTCGTTCAATTGTTTACATAACATCAAGATGGTAGCTGTGCGAAATATTTAACCGGCATTTTATATCTCTGAAACTATTACCGGTATCACCCTGAAATGTTGTACGGAGATAAAGGGCACTACTGAGAGTTCATCTATGAGACTTTCAAAGCCGGTTAACTACAAAACGAACATAGTGGCCATGCGAATTTGAAAATTTAAACAGACTTTTCTCGCGATTTAATGATCTAAACGCAATGAAACTTGGTACAGCACACCTTCACACCTTTATAAACATTGTAATGCACTGGTATCTAATTTAGTTCAATTGTTTACATAACCACAAGATGGCGGCTGTGCGAATTTTAAAATTATTTTTTATTTCTTCTGTCGTAATCATGCGATCGAAGTGAAAGTTTGAATAATGATCCTACGCAATAATTTTCCTTTAATGATACATGCCTCTATGGCCTAAACATATAACAATCCAACATGGCGACCAACCGAAATATTTAGACGGTTCTCAATATCTACGAATCTATTACAGCAAACAAACTGATTTTTTAAAATGTTCATACGGGCTATGAACATAACTTCACCTATAGGACTTTCAATAATCTGGAGATCACAAATCCAACATGGCGAAGTATAAATATTCTCATGGACGTTTCTCGCAATTTAACCATCCGTGTGCAGTGAAACTTGGTAGAGTAAATCCTTATACAAATATTAATCCACTGGCATCTAATTTTTTTCAATTGTTTCCATAACCACAAGATGGCAGCTGTGCGAAATTTCAAAGTCTCGTTTTTACTTCTTGTGTCCTAGACATGCGATTGAAGTTTGAATAAGACACGTACACAATAATCTTCATGTAACAGTACATAACTCTAAAACCTACATATATAAATATCCAACATGGCGACCATCCGAACCCATATAGTCTACACATCATATTAGTGAAAATGGAAGGACTTTTGTAATTTGACGTGACCGTTAATCTCTTGAACATGAGGCACGGGACCACCTATTTTGTGAGGATTTGCAACCACAGCACTTGATATTTTAGTTGGTAAATCTCACATGCATCGTTGAGAATTGAAACCAGTCAGCCTTGGCAAGAGACACTCAGCGTGAATTGAGAACCACCACGTCCCCTTCATAATAATAATAATATTAATCGGAATAGAAAGTCAAATGTTATTGCCAACCACATAAAGAACTGAATGGGGAAAAGAATCTATCTTTGTAAATATGCGTAATGTTGTAAACTAATTACTGGATGTTATGCGTTCGTGTACGTTTCTTAGTTCCAAGAAATTTATAGGTTCTGGGATTTGGTACTGGGTTATTATATTGTATGTTCTGAACAGCAGCGCATCGGCATTTTGGAACCCGTTAGCCACACCACTCAATCTAAAACAGACTGTTTTCCTAGGAGACCTGCTTTACCAAATCTTCCGGCCATGATATAACTGGCAGTAGACTAAAAGGCCTTTCATAATAAAATCCTGAAATCGGAATTACTGGCAGGCTAGGGGATCTGGGTTAACGAAATTTCCTGTCATGATATAAGTGGCAGTAGGCTAGGGGTCATGCCTTGGAAAAATTCCCCACCATATTATTATAAGTAGAAGTATACTAGAGGATCAGCCATTGTCCTAACAGACTTAAAACAGCGCACATTCCTTCTTCAATTGGAAATAAATTTAATTAGAGGGAAAATAGATGTCAAAAAGAGGCAATAACACGGTAGAGAATTATAATTTGGACTCATAACCAAATATCAGATAATACGTACTGTATTTTTTTGGACTTGAGGGCACGTACGAAAAAATCTGAAAATTTTACTAGCAACAAATGTGTCGGACGTCGTACACTGAAGACACTACAAACTTCTGGAAGAATTATAACAAAGCAAAACTAAAATTTTATTCAGACTATTAGCATAATTTATTTTGGTAGGTGACATCCACGAATCAAGTAAAAAATTTACATCAAAGGAAAATCAGCATGCAACATATTGGTCTTTACTTTTATTACAAAGTCACAGCAAACATAAAAACCTTAAAATCAGAACGATATGTTTAAACTCTTCAACCCATTACTTTCCCTAAAAGTACACGGTTCGTCAAACGCACCGGGGGCTTGGGGCCGGAGCCCCCAACGAACAAAGCGAGTATCATTTATATGATCAGTCATCCAGTAATATTCAAAATACGTTACAAAATCAACAAAAAGGGGTATTTCCTGAGACGGATTATTTTAGTTTTCCCAGTGGTAATCCTCAATTTGTATAGCGTGCCCGATACATTTCTTCCATAACTCAAATGGTACCGATGCTTCGTCCCTGAGATCTTTCAACATCTTATACTGCTCCCTTTCTATTCACCATTTGCCCGGTTTACTTCAGACACTTCAACTCAACTGGTATGTATGTTAAGATGCTCGTCGGATGGGGCGCCATAGAGGCCACAAAAACCCTAGGCAGCGCTATAATGAGGCGTACCAGGCAAGGTGGGGAGTGAGGTAGTAAAGCAGTACTGACCCTATGAGTAGATCCTTTCACAGTACACATAGACACTAGCTGTGCCCTCAGCACCACTCATACCTCAGTAGCTTCCATATAATCACAGCCATGAGTGGGTCTGAGACATCGCCACATTATACTCTAGCCTGTGCCAATACTACCACTGACCCTGTGAGTAGAACCTTTCACAGTACACATAGACACTAGCTGTGCCCTCAGCACAACCCATACCTCAGTAGCTTCCATATAATCACAGCCATGAGTGAGTCTGAGACATCGCCACATTATACTCTAGCCTGTGCCAACAATACAACTGACCTTATGAGTAGAACCTTTCACAGTACACATAGACACTAGCTGTGCCCTCAGCATCACCCATACCTCAGTAGCTTCCATATAATCACAGCCATGAGTGGGTCTGAGACATCGCCACACTATACTCTAGCCTGTGCCAACACTACCACTGACCTGTAAGTAGAAACTTTCACAGTACACATAGACACTAGCTGTGCCCTCAGCACCACCCATACCTCAGTAGCTTCCATATAATCACAGCCATGAGTGGGTCTGAGACATCGCCACACTATACTCTAGCCTGTGCCAACACTACCACTGACCCTATGAGTAGAACCTTTCACAGTACACATAGACACTAGCTGTGCCCTCAGCACCACTCATACCTCAGTAGCTTCCATATAATCACAGCCATGAGTGAGTCTGAGACATCGCCACATTATACTCTAGCCTGTGCCAACAATACCACTGACCCTGTGAGTAGAAATTTTCACAGTATACATAGACACTAGCTGTGCCCTCAGCTCCACTCATACCTCAGTAGCTTCCATATAATCACAGCCATGAGTGAGTCTGAGACATCGCCACATTATACTCTAGCCTGGGCCAACAATACCACTGACCCTATGAGTAGAACCTTTCACAGTACACATAGACACTAGCTGTGCCCTCAGCACCACTCATACCTCAGTAGCTTCCATATAATCACAGCCATGAGTGGGACTGAGACATCGCAACATTATACTCTAGCCTGTGCCAACAATACCTCTGACCCTATGAGTAGAACCTTTCACAGTACACATAGGCACTAGCTGTGCCCTCAGCACCACTCATACCTCAGTAGCTTCCATATAATCACAGCCATGAGTGGGACTGAGACATCGCAACATTATACTCTAGCCTGTGCCAACAATACCTCTGACCCTATGAGTAAAACCTTTCACAGTACACATAGACACTAGCTGTGCCCTCAGCACCACTCATACCTCAGTTGCTTCCATATAATCACAGCCATGAGTGAGTCTGAGACATCGCCATATTATACTCTAGCCTGTGGCAACAATACCACTGACCCTATGAGTAGAACCTCTCACAGTACACAAAGACACTAGCTGTGCCCTCAGCACCACTCATACCTCAGTAGCTTCCATATAATCACAGCCATGAGTGGGTCTGAGACATCGCCACATTATACTCTAGCCTGTGCCAACACTACCACTGACCCTGTGAGTAGAACCTTTCACAGTACACATAGACGCTAGCTGTGCCCTCAGCACCACTCATACCTCAGTAGCTTCCATATAATCACAGCCATGAGTGAGTCTGAGACATCGCCACATTATACTCTAGCCTGTGGCAACACTACCACTGACCCTATGAGTAGAACCTTTCACAGTACACATAGACACTAGCTGTGCCCTCAGCAACACTCATACCGCAGTAGCTTCCATATAATCACAGCCATGAGTGAGTCTGAGACATCGCCACATTATACTCTAGCCTGTGGCAACAATACCACTGACCCTATGACCTCTCACAGTACACATAGACACTAGCTGTGCCCTCAGCACCACTCATACCTCAGTAGCTTCCATATAATCACAGCCATGAGTGAGTCTGAGACATCGCCACATTATACTCTAGCCTGTGCCAACACTACCACTGACCCTGTGAGTAGAACCTTTCACAGTACACATAGACACTAGCTGTGCCCTCCGCACCACCCATACCTCAGTAGCTTCCATATAATCACAGCCATGAGTGAGTCTGAGACATCGCCATATTATACTCTAGCCTGTGGCAACAGTACCACTGACCCTATGAGTAGAACCTTTCACAGTACACATAGACACTAGCTGTGCCCTCAGCAACACTCATACCGCAGTAGCTTCCATATAATCACAGCCATGAGTGAGTCTGAGACATCGCCACATTAAACTCTAGCATGTGCCAACAATACCACTGACCCTATGAGTAGAACCTTTCACAGTACACATAGACGCTAGCTGTGCCCTCAGCACCACTCATACCTCAGTAGCGGCCATATAATCACAGCCGTGAGTGGGTCTGAGACATCGCCACATTATACTCTAGCCTGTGGCAACAATGCCACTGACCCTATGAGTAGAACCTTTCACAGTACACATAGACACTAGCTGTGCCCTCAGCAACACTCATACCTCAGTATCTTCCATATAATCACAGCCATGAGTGGCACTGAGACATCGCCACATTATACTCTAGCCTGTGCCAACAATACCACTGACCCTATGAGTAGAACCTTTCACAGTACACATGGACGCTAGCTGTGCCCTCAGCACCACTCATACCTCAGTAGCTTCCATATAATCACAGCCATGAACGAGTCTGAGACATCGCCACATTATACTCTAGCCTGTTGCAACAATACCACTGACCCTATGAGTTGAACCTTTCACAGTACACATAGACACTAACTGTGCCCTCAGCAACACTCATACCTCAGTAGCTTCCATATAATCACAGCCATGAGTGAGTCTGAGACATCGCCACATTAAACTCTAGCATGTGCCAACACTACCACTGACCCTGTGAGTAGAACCTTTCACAGTACACATAGACACTAGCTGTGCCCTCAGCACCACTCATACCTCAGTAGCTTCCATATAATCACAGCCATGAGTGGGTCTGAGACATCGCCACATTAAACACTAGCATGTGCCAACAATACCACTGACCCTATGAGTAGAACCTTTCACAGTACACATAGACGCTAGCTGTGCCCTCAGCACCACTCATACCTCAGTAGCTTCCATATAATCACAGCCATGAGTGGGACTGAGACATCGCCACATTATGCTCTAGCCTGTGCCAACAATACCACTGACCCTATGAGTAGAACCTTTCACAGTACACATAGACGCTAGCTGTGCCCTCAGCACCACTCCTACCTCAGTAGCTTCCATATAATCACAGCCATGAGTGAGACTGAGACATCGCCACATTATACTCTAGCCTGTGCCAACACTACCACTGACCCTATGAGTAGAACCTTTCACAGTACACATAGACGCTAGCTGTGCCCTCAGCACCACTCATACCTCAGTAGCTTCCATATAATCACAGCCATGAGTGGGACTGAGACATCGCCACATTATGCTCTAGCCTGTGCCAACACTACCACTGACCCTATGAGTAGAACCTTTCACAGTACACATAGACACTAGCTGTGCCCTCAGCACCACTCCTACCTCAGTAGCTTCCATATACCATCAAGAATCACTTGAGGCCGTTGAATGGGTCAGGGATCTTGATCTTGAACTGTATGATTGTATGAGCTCTTGTGTGCACATTTTCTTTGTTCATATTGTACATAATTATATTCATCGTACGATAAATAAATTCACTGCATTCATCAAGAGATGACAACTGGTAACCATACCCATGCCGCATCAGGTCCTAACTCCTTCCTAATTTTATCCAGTTTTCTGTCTGGCATTTTAAAGTGGGGTTTGTTGTGTTTGACAAAGGAAGGAGCTTGAAGCCACCTAACGCTCCTTGATATTGGTCGTAATTTACAGTTTAGTGCCTCAATGTGGTTTTCGTGCCAGGCTAATTTCATCGAATGGTTTCGTCCGTGTACAAGTTCTTGCAGCCTTCATTTCTTCTGAGAAACGTGTGACGAGTCTATTCCATCATCTACGTAGTCCATTTTTTGAACCAAAATTTTTCTAACGACCTCTCAAAGTTTAGTTTTCGACATTTTTGGAAAATCTGACAAACACTTTTCCAATTTTCCTTTCATTTTTTCGATAGTAGGAAATAATTCTTCTAAATAAAATCATGAACAGATCTTCCTTTAAATCGTCGGCGGCTTCGGTAGCACGCTGAGCTTCTGTGCCCAAGATCGCGGGTTCAAACCCGGCCGAAGTCGTCGGGATTTTTAAGAGCGTTAAAAATCCCTCAGTATGCCTTCCTTCGGAGAGGAAGTAAAGCAGGCGGTCCCATGTCATAGATTTAAGGCATGTTAATGAACCTTCCACTAATTACACCTGTGTGAAGCTAAATTACATAGCTTAAGAATGTAAACAAGTCTCTTAGGTTCTTACGTTCGTTGCGAAGAGCCGATTGCGGTGGCGTCTAGTAGCTAAGTTCTGAACTAGTAGTCGTTGACAGTGGCGTTTGGCGTCAAAAGTAGGAACTATTTGGAAACTTCAAAGTCTGCAGTCCTTACTTGAATTAAAAAACAGATAAGACACACTATTACTGTCATCACAATTAACACCGGTTATCAGACAGATTCTACACACACACAAAGTACACGGGGCTACATGACCACGTAGTCGCAGCCCGTAAACTTAGGAACCAACCAACCAACCAATAGATAGGGCCCTGCGCGGATAAACAAAACTTTATCTGCATCCGCCCCGCATCCACACGACTGTTATCCACATTCGCCCCGCATCCGCACGACTGTTATCCGCATCCGCCCCGCATCCACACGACTGTTATCTGCATTCGCCCCGCATCCACACGACTGTTATCCACATTCGCCCCGCATCCGCACGACTGTTATCCGCATCCGCCCCGCATCCACACGACTGTTATCTGCATTCGCCCCGCATCCGCACGACTGTTATCCACATTCGCCCCGCATCCGCACGACTGTTATCCGCATCCGCCCCGCATCCACACGACTGTTATCTGCATTCGCCCCGCATCCGCACGACTGTTATCCGCATCCGCCCCGCATCCACACGACTGTTATCCACATTCGCCCCGCATCCGCACGACTGTTATCCGCATTCGCCCCGCATCCGCACGACTGTTATCTGCATTCGCCCCGCATCCGCACGACTGTTATCCGCATCCGCCTCGCATCCGCACGACTGTTATCCACATTCGCCCCGCATCCGCACGACTGTTATCCGCATCCGCCCCGCATCCACACGACTGTTATCTGCATTCGCCCCGCATCCGCACGACTGTTATCCGCATTCGCCCCGCATCCGCACGACTGTTATCCGCATTCGCCCCGCATCCGCACGACTGTTATCCGCATTCGCCCCGCATCCGCACGACTGTTATCCGCATCCGCCTCGCATCCGCACGACTGTTATCTGCATTCGCCCCGCATCCGCACGACTGTTATCCGCATCCGCCCCGCATCCGCACGACTGTTATCCGCATTCGCCCCGCATCCGCACGACTGTTATCTGCATTCGCCCCGCATCCGCACGACTGTTATCTGCATTCGCCCCGCATCCGCACGACTGTTATCCGCATTCGCCCCGCATCCGCACGACTGTTATCCGCATCCGCCTCGCATCCGCACGACTGTTATCTGCATTCGCCCCGCATCCGCACGACTGTTATCCGCATTCGCCCCGCATCCGCACGACTGTTATCCGCATCCGCCCAGCATCCGCACGACTGTTATCCGCATCCGCATGACTTTCATGGAAATCCTCTGATTTTTCAATTTATTAGATATAGCATCAAGTGTTAAACCAACACATTTAGACATTTGAGGGGAAAGTCGTTCCCCTAGGCTGAATTGTGCCCAACTCTAGGAATGGGTATTCCAAGATTCAGACACCTAGATATCAAGGGAAAGGCTACAGCCGCTTTTGATAGTTGATATATTTGAATATCGCGCTACATTGCTTCCAGAAGGAATTAGAAAGAATATACCGCTAAGAGCATGTCAAGTGACGTAGCGAGTAATAGCAGAGGTCGAGGCTATTTATTGATTAAATAGTTAACCATGGAGTAGAGACTTGAGACTTGGATCAGATTACTGGCACGGCCAAATGAAAGAGAATGCAATTAGTATCAAGTAAATCGGACCAGGGATACCAGAGATATGAGGATTTCCAGATATCAGCTGATGACGCGTGACCCTGGCAGTTTTGAATAAAAGCCGGCTGGCCGAAGCATCAGGAGCTCACTTCAACACAAGCACTTGCCTAGCAAGGTGCTGCTACGCTGAGCCAAGGCACATGGTTGCCGGATCTACGCAGAAGTTATTTTCAAAGTTGTGATAGTCACAAAAGTGCTGCGCTACGAGTGGAACTCAGTAAGTTTCCGGCGAGGAGAATCACTGAGGTGATTGAAATTTTTCTACAGACACTGGTGAAATATTTATATTTCTACATGGACATATGCTAGACTTTGTCTAGAATTAGTACTTTGTCACAGACCAGTAATAACCTAATACTTGGATATTTAAGTCCAATTCAGTCAGTTTTCATATTTGTAACTTAATAACCACTCCGATCTATCAGTACACTGAAGACCAGTCTATCACGGTGGTGTTCATTAGCCAACGCAGGGAAACTACAGGTTGCTTCGCGCATGGTAGATGGTGTGAAGCCATGCCCAGGGAACGATCTTCAGAACAGCCGTTGATTGGTTAGACTGTCAGTGTTTTCTTGTACTGAAAAGATTACCGTGAGTTACGTTACAACTGACATATTTAAGAATAGATCACTTAGATCTGACCCCATTTAAGCAAACTGTTATGGAGTTAACAGAAACCAATATTAAAATGAATCAACAGTTACTTCAAACGTCAAGAGATACTACCACTATGTCTTACTAGACGGATTGTGGGTATATAATGGCGGCCGATACAAGGATTATACATGCTTGTCCGATAGGGCATGTCTATGGATAAATCTGGTACAGACCAGGTTTACTACGCTTCAAGACCATCAAGAAATGTAAGCCACATTTGAATTATATTATGCCTAGCTAATTGGAACAAACTATTTTTCTGCAGATGACCAACATATTTATTTTTCTTCGTATTTAAATCTTGCAATGATTTACGCAAGACTTGTTAGAGTTATTCTGAGTATTTTCAGCACTCAGAACAGTTTAGGATCGATGACCGAGCATTTCGAGCATTTATTTGAATATTTCATATTTTAGGGATATCACGGAAAACCGTCGATGTAAAGGTTGAGTTATATTTTTGTTGAGGAATGGATGTTTTTTTTTTCCATATTCGAAGATTCGAACATGTGGATTCTCACATAATGAGATGATAATTAAACATATTTAAAATGATATAAATAATAATAATAATAATAATAATAATAATAATAATAATAATAATCCACTAATAATAATAATAATTTTTATAATTTTTCTAAATAATTTTTGGATATTATATTTTATAATAATCATATGTATTGAGAGAGAGCCTATGAAGTAGTTTAATCATTTCCAGTTTGGAACAGGAGATTTTCCGAAGGAGAGTGGTTAGCGCAAGCCCGCATTCAACCAACATGTCAGTTCTGGTTGAACAGTTGATATTTGCAATGAGCAAAGTATATTTTTCAGATAACACGGAGAGGCATGAAACGGGAAGCAATTGATAATTGTATCAAATAGGATATTTTTGTATTTATATAAAATCATGACGTAAATACACTCGAAAGTGAAATAAA